>VWZO01018504.1:109371-172745 GCA_013396975.1 Bucco capensis | reverse complement strand
GTCACAGTATCGTAGAAATCCACTAGGTTTGTCAGACAGGATCTGCCCTTAGTGAAGCCATGCTGACTGTCTCTGATTACCTGCCTCTCCTCCATATGCCTTAGCAGAACTTCTAGGAGAATCTGCTCCATGATTTTCCCAGGCACAGAGGTGAGGCTAACAGGTCAGTAGTTCCCAGGGTCCTCCTTCACACCCTTTTTGAAAATGGGTGTAACATGCCCCTTCTTCCAGTCTCTAGGGACTTCACCTGACTGCCAGGATTTCTCAAATATTATTGAGAGTGGCTTGGCGACTACATCAGCCAATTCTTTTAGGACTCTGGGGTGCATCTCATCAGGTCCCATAGACTTGTGTATGTTCAGGTTCCTCAGGAGGTCATGAACCTGACTTTCACATACAGCAGGAGGGACTTCATTACCCTGGTTCACATCTTGTGGTTTTCCCTACTCTGATTTTTGTCTAAAACTGGAAGTGCAGAAATCCTTCAAGAAAGGCAGTTCTGGAGATTTCCAGCTCATTTTGGGGCTCTAGAGATTCAGATTGTTTGGGTAAACCTGTAAACTTTTGGATGTTTATCTGAACTGAACCTGAACTCTAAATCTTCTAGGGTTCACCCAGCTAAGTCAAAGGGAGGAAGGCCTATAATGATAATTTTAATGTTCTTTTCTCATTCAGCCATGGATATGACCCTCCCTAGCCTCCTGAGAATTTCTATGTGCTGCATTAAACAAAGAGAAAGCTAAATAGTGTGTATCACATATGCACACTTAAACATTGTACGCACCATTACAGTTTCAGCTGCTATACATGCCAGTTGCTAGTTTCTGTGTATGTAGGAGGATTTAGCTAGACTAGAGAAAACTCTAGAAAATGCTAGAAAACTCTTTGCAACCTGACATTGTGTCTAATGGCATCTTTCATGTCAGATTAATATAATTTACAGAAACCACTAGAAACAAAATTACTGAGCTATAGTAAGCAAAGCAATAAAAAGAAAAGAAGGCACATTAAATAAGCTCTTACATGAACTGTAGTGTTAATTCTATCTAGTTTTTAGCAGGGAATATAGTAAAGTGTTCCTTATCTGACCTTATAATCACATCATGATCTTAGATGCTGTTTGTCTATGGAGACCTCTGGGAAACAGGAGCAATTTATAATCTCTATTCTATAGAAAAGAATTTTATATAGTACCAAAGATAACATCATAGCTTTCCTGACATCAAAGGCAAGGCACTATCTGATTTTTCTTTCTGCAAGATTTTACCAGTAGAAGTTAATGTAAGAAAGCAACAGCAGAGTGAGGAATGGAGTCAGAATTTTTATCTGCTTTGTCAAGCTTTCCACACATATCCCGTCATCCACCACAGCAATCACTAGGTCTAATTTGTACTCTTGTACTACATGTAAGGAAGCTGTGGTATGTTACCTGAGGGTTCTCCAGCTTGAAAACCAAAAAAAAAAAAAGCTATCCTGGCCTAGATCTTATATCTTCTGTCCTTTGGAGACTGTATCAGGGATGACATTGCTATTACACACATTAACAAATAGGTGTGGTGAAAACATAGGGTCTGTGTTACAGTGTCCTTCCAGATGCAAGAAAATTAATTTCTAGAAAAATGCAAAGTTAAATTTCCTTTGGTGAACCTGCAGATTAGCAGTTTAGTAGCGAGTCTGAAGAGGCAACACACTTCATTGCTGAGATTTGGAAACGTGGTGCCCTGTATTCCTATGACCTGCCTTTGAGTACCTATGTGAATATTACCACTAGGAGTGCTCAGTGTTTCCTCCAGTCTGTGGAGAGAGGGCTAGTGATTGTGCTGTATAATCTGACTCACTTTCTGGTGGTGCCTGGAGTTACAAGGAATGAATCTAAAGCTTACTTCCCAAATGCCTTCCCAAGTCATACTTTTAATGTTTATGAAATCCCTATGATTGTGTTACCACAGCAGCAATCATTTATACGTTTGGAGCTGCCTGTCACTGCAGGGGAGGTTCGGAAGAGCTCATTTTATTTTCTAAGGAATTTGGAAGCCATCAGCACTTGATTTGAGCTCCTGGATTTTCTGCAGACTTCGACATTCAGCAGGGGTATGCTGCTCTCATTGCTCTCTGTGGGACAAGCTGCATGTTGAGACCCTTTCAAAACTTTAAGGACTGCTGTTAGGTCCTCCAGTCACATGAAGTGTCTGTTGCAAAGTTCAGACTTCTTGTTCACAGAACTCTCGACCAAATTGCAGTTAATTTATACTTTTGAACAGGAACTATGTGGAATTCAGGAATTTTGTGGGATTTCCAGCTTTTTGAAATTTGGCCAGCTTCCTGTTTTCCTCTTTCTGTGGATCCATGTAGGGTTGAAGTTCATAGGTATGAAGCTATGAAAGCTGTAACTTAAGGAATGATTTTCATCAGTCCTTGTGAATAGAGTCTTCCAGTCTGGCATACTTGTATTGCACACCTTATTTCACATTGTATTCAGTCTTTTTAAAATACTGCCTCCTGGAGATTATGCTTGAATGAAAACAGTCTTTAAACTCATTTAGCTTCTGGGAACATCCTATTCCAAATTTTTTTTGGTGTATGTTTGGTTTTGTTTTTTCCTAATGAAACCAATGCAATGGAATACTGAGTAGGAGAAAAATATTAATGAACAAATCCTCTAGAGGTAATGGCTTAGGAAAAATGTCCATGCCAGCAGGATGCAGGATTACCTCCCAAATATACTTAACCTGGTATGTGCAACTACGTTTACATAGCAAATCAAAGATTAGCTTCTAGGCACAAGGTCCAAGGAGATCTTAACCAGAGGAATTATACTTACTTGAAGAATACAACGCAGTTAACTTGTTTATGATAAAAGATTTGCCTTAGGGCCTTTCCCACATATCAAATTCTGAGTCCCAGCTTGAGTTTTAGGTATAATATTGGTTCAAATGTTCACTGTCTGAAACCTTTTTAGTTTATCTAAATATACAGCATTCCTCTGTGTTTGTCTAGTATTGATAATATTTATTTTGCCATCTGAAGAGCGGTTATGACTTTCTTTTGAAGCCAGAGTATTGGATGCAAGTTTACAAAATGGAATACTGGAAAAAACCCTTAGATGTGAGTCTTGCAATGGTGTCTTTTATTCTGAAAATGTTTTACAGAGAAGCCCCACTGAAAGTGGGTCACCATTAACAGTAAGATTCTAACACTGAGGTAGCTTTATCTCCGAGAGGGAGAAAAGCCAGACAATAAAATAGGATTATCAGTGAAAATGAAAACATTCAAAGGAGTGAAGCATAAGAATAAACAGTCTTTCTCACACACTCTCAAAAAAGGATCTTTCAACTAAGGCTTCAGATAAGGAAATGTTTACGCTAAAGGTGCAATTAGAAGAAATAATTGGGTCAATTGAACGCTGGGTCAGTTGACCCTGGATCTCATTGTGGTGTAGGTCTGATTCTGCCCTGAGCAGCTACAGACAGGGAATGTGACTATACACAATCTTTGTGTAGCCCAGATTCATCCCTTTCTCAGCCTGAAAGCCAGAGGTTGAAGCACTGACTCTTAATACGGCCAAATAGTGGGGGAACTGAGATCCAGATCTGGATGGAGATCTTCACAGTGCAATTTGTATCCCCTTTATCCCTACAGCACACTAGCATGCCATCACACTTTTAGTTTCCCTTGTTGCACTTCTTAATTTGTGAGTCATGCAATTCTGTCAGCTCATACCCAATTCCTTCTCTACTGATGAGGTATGAGTCTTATGGTTTTTTTGTGCAGTTAGTTAGTTGTCATGGGAATGAGTGGAGGTTGCAAATCTAGTGAAGTATCCTATCCTGTTGAACAAAGAAGAGCAGGCAGTGGTGAATCTGTGGGAGAGAAGTCTTATCTGGAAGTCTGTTTTCTGAGACCAATTTAGGTCAGCCTAGTTATTCTAGTACTTCCTATCTTGTGTTTCAGCACATCAGGAAATCTTATTAGAACTTGCTTTGATTAGGAATTATTCATTACTTAAATATGGAGTTTAGAGCCCAATTTCTTACGTGCTTTTAAAAATAATGGCTGTGAAATTCTTGTAATTTTCTGACTGAAAGTTTTTTACTTGCAGAAAAAAGGAAGATAATATACTTAAAAGCAAAAATATATGGGGCAAGAATTCAAGAACTGTTGAGAAAAATACCAACACCCTCATTTCTAGTCCAAGATGCAGTGCTCTATCATGGATGTACTCCAATGAGTGCAAAACTAGAGCAATACTGAGTGGTGCTTTCATTGTTGAACTGTCAAAACAGCTGGTCATCTGCAGTGTAGGGAATTCCGAGGCCAGCGATTTTGTCTTGACCTTTGTGTTTTATAGCCAGTGGTATTCGCTTCCTTCACCTCTAATATGCTTCAAAATTTTACAGGATTTTGCAGAATGGAAGAAACATCTCAGTCTGCACAAAGTTATTAGAAAGGGTGGTGCAACCTCTGAACAACTAGTATTATTGTTTCTCATTAGTGACACTGCCAAGTGTGTAGGAAGCTGAATTCTTCCTGTACAAGCATTTCCCATAATTTGTACCATAGTTTCCACTATGCTAAGTAAAATCTCTTCCTGTCCTGGATTGGGCTTTTTTCTGTCTTTGGGCATGCAAAACTTTAGGCATGGAAAACTATATGGATAACGCGGTTGCTCAGTGTTGTCCTTTTTCAGAGCTCTGGTCTGCGCGGTGTCAGGATTGAGTTGGGAATTTCCCCCTCATGTTTTGAGCCCTGCCTATGATTTATAGGAGAAGGATGGAGGTCCTGACATTAGGAACACAACAATGCCTCTTGCTTATTTCCCAGTAGAACTTTTGACTTAAAAGATTTAGATGCATTTCTTTATTAAATGGAGTGAATACTTCAGTCTTTTCAGCTCAAAGCCCATCAACTTATCTCCATATTTTGTCAAGGGGCCCAGCTGCCAATTCTCAGTGGAAGTGCTGTTAGCAGTGGTGGTAATCCAGCATGGTGGTCTAAGAAAAGGATGGGAGCCAGACATTTGTGTTCAGGCTCCAGGTTTTTTTTTTTTTTGCATTTGGCTACAGTTGCTGAAACCAAAGCTTTAAAAAAAGAGTATCTGATTTGTGACAAGCAAGATGGTCACCCCAGAACAAGCACCCCATTGCAATTCTGCAAACTGAGAATAGAGTAGGAAAAGTCATACCATCTGCCATTACTTCTCCATCTCTCTGTCCCTCTTTGTCTTTCTCTTTTATGCATGCAAATCCCTGTACCTCATACTCTGCTCTGGCTCCCAGCTCATCCCTGTTGTCACCACAGTGGCATTTGGTACTCCCTGAGGTGACAGATGGAGCTGAAAGTGTGTTGTATGGTGTCCTGCAGTTCTGCCCTGATACAAAACACATTTCCCACCTCCAGGATGTTTTTTCATGTCTCATCTTTCTGAGTGTTCCCTCTTCGCTTACCTTGGCAGGACAGCACTCCCTTTCCTATAAGAAAAGTTTTCTGTTCAGATTACTAATTTGAACCTGATTATTGTTTGTGAAACCAATAATTGGAAAAAGTCAGTTATTGGTTAACAGCTTTAGTGATAAATCAGTTCCAGCAGCTTGCTTTGCTGCTGCTAGCATGAATCCGCGTGTTTCTCAGCTAGAAGCTCTTGTCTCTCTCCTCCCCTCCCTCTCCCTCTGACATCCTTTGTTGGGTCCATATGGTGTTGGGGATGTAAGTGCTTCAGAGGAGTGTTTCAGTATACAGTTATGATTCTGATTTTTGGCATCAGCTTTTTATTACAAGTTGTTGCCTGGCTGGACGCATGAGAGAGTGGGAGCAGGGAGAGTTCTTGACCATGTGTGAAGCAAGGAGACAGGAGGCAGTGGTAGCAGAAATAATACAATAACTTTTGTCTAGATCATGGAAATGAGGTCTGGAGCAATCCCTTTGGCACTTTAATCTCTTGCTAATCAGTATCTGTTGCTAGCTCTGGGATTTATAGCATGACAGTTTTGCTGGGAGGAAGGGTCAGAATTTCAAACTACAATAAAAGTAGTAGCTCAAGTTAGTAGCATGTGAAGTGTTTTGGTCTGTCATAAAACAGAGTGCATAAAGCATGAAATCCAAGCCTCTGTTTTAAAACAAGACCTATTCTAGGTCATTGGTGCTCATTTTCTCTATTGTCTTGAGTATGATTTTCATGTAGGTCTAAAAATGTAATGAAAATGTAAGCAAATGTATTTCTATGATATGATAATACGCAACTCTTTGGTTTGTCTTTTATATTAGGCAGAAGTTGATACTTGCAAGATCAGTAAATGCAACCATATTTCCGAACAAAACCAGTAATGATTATAAGAGATTGTGCAAAAATATTAACAAACGGCAAACACATGAAGTAATATCCTCTGAGTTGCAATTACAAAACCTGGGGATGCAAAGTTTAAACTCAAAAGGAATGAAAAGATGTCAGGGACAGATATGCTTAGGTTTAGACTCTGTCCTGAAGTGATCTTCTGTAGTAGCCAGCCTCATAATATCAGGCATTATTACCATGGGCACAATACCACACACAGCTCTCCCTAAGAAAGTGCTGATGTAAGATGGTTGATGGGAAAATCAGAATAACAGATTCCCTAGAGCACAATGGGAGCAAAAGCATCAGACTGACTGACTTGGCATGGAGCCAGGTCTGATCCAGCTTAAATTACTACCTCTAGTCTTGCCATCCCTTCTAAGTGTAACCTGGTCACTTTGTGAGCATGCAAGTCCCTGTGTACCATGTTCTCTTGTGCTTTGGGTCATGCTGGGCTTGTAAAACAAATAATAAGAACCAGAGCAGCCTTGTTGAGCATCTGAGAGAAAGATCACAGGTATGTCCTGAGGAGGAGTCTGAGAGCTGGATTTACTGGGCTTTAGCATGCTGAAGCAGCTGGATGGAGGTTCTTGAGACTCAATACCAGAGATCAGAGGTTCCCAGTGAAGTGCAGGTGCTAGGTAAGTGTTTGTATATTACTCTCAGGTGCTTTTACATCCTCACAGACTACACAGAAAGCTAAGGTGTGTAACTCAGGGTTAGAGATACTGCTTCGGAGTCAGGAGTGAGATGAACTGTATGATCTCATGTATTGCACTTGTCTGTAAGAGGAAGTTTTGTGGTCTGTTGAACTTTGGAAGAGTTTTGGGCTTTCCTGAAACTAGTTAGGGAACAAATGAGTGTATAAAGTCCTTCTGAAGGAAAAAATGGTGAGCATATTCCATGGAGATGTATTAAAGTCAATCCAAAGTGAACTGATGACTTTACAACCTTCAAGAAAAGTACCCCAGATCATCTGTATTGTGCAACAGGATCATGTATAAGTTATGAAAATGTGTACATGACCTTCTTTTAAACAGCTGTGATTTATTGCTGCCAGAACCATAAGGGAATCAAGATCAGTTTATGAAGAAATCAATGTTAATGCGGGATTGCAAAATGATGATATGTCTGACAAATCCTATCTGAAACCCTTTAACCACAAGAAATCTGCTGCTTTGCTCAGATACTGCAGAGTGGATATCTCATCTGCTCTGGTTTCTAAATTTTTCAGAAAGGTGATGTTTGCCTTATTTTAGTATTAGTGTTTGTATTTGGTGCAATCTTCTGCATGCACTTAGGTTTTGTTGTCATGATGCCTTTTAATTGCTGAGAAACTTGAATGATACTGGTGTCATTTTCCTTGGCAGTGTAAAATAACTGAATTTACCTTTTCCAGATTATTCAGCAATTTTATTTGCCTTCCTCTGCTAAACATGCTTTAGATTAAAAGCTACTGTGTTCTTTCATATTTATAATTTGACATGTGCTTCTCCCATTTCCCCATCCTTCTCAATACCTTCGCTCTACAGATNGAAGCCTAGCCACGACAGATGCTATCTTCAGGTGACAGTACTGAAACAGACAGTGGAACAGTGGGGAGAACCAAAAGTTTTCACTTGTTTTCTTCAGAAGACACAATCTGCTAAAGCAAAACCATGTTCTTTCAGCTGAAAAACAGAACAGAACATCCTTCAAATTATAATACAATTACTTATGTTTGGGAAGGTAATGTAGCATGACTTCTGATTTTCATTGCCTATCAGTTTTTCCCACAGTATGGGAGTTAATCTATCTGATATTTAGAACTACTTTGAGTTTAATGCATCAAAAAGCATATCTGAAACCTTGAGATACCTTATTCAGCTGCTGTTGTCCAAAAATACTGAGGCCTCAACCTCAAGCCTGCTGGGTGATTCAGGGATTCAGGTCAAAGCAGGGACCCAAAATCACAGATTATTTTCAAAAATCTTTAATGGGTTTTGACATAAATGGAGTTTTGACATATCCAAGAACAAGCTTGTAAAGGTATTGCAGTACAAAATCAGTCAAATGTCTCTGACTTCTTGGTAAAGCCAGAAAATGATCTACATTTGTGCTGTGCGGAGCTAACCTTTTTGGAGGTTACCTATACAACAGCTTTGGGAATGCTAGCAGGTCCTCATTAGATAGGTGTGATGAAAGGTCCCTATCAGACAGACATAACACATCCTATGGGTATCTTGTAGAGCACAGTTACATGGCACACATGCAGCCAGGGGAACATGCTGCAGCCTCAGTGTAGCGATGTGCTGCTGTAAGGCTGCCTGGGATCAGACGTCCTTCTCACCCATCAAGCCACAACCATGCTCCTCTGCTGTGCCTCACCCATCCTCAAAACCCACTGGCATTTGGGGTCGGTTGGTGGCAGTAATCTACATGACTTTGTGCCAGACTTGACTCTACCTTTCTCCTCACTGATGCTATCAAAACATGCTGAGACTTTGTTAGACTTTACTTGGGAGTTTCAGTGGTTTCTTCTCACCTCTGCTGTGTCATGGCAGACTTCTCTGTTGCTATAGAGTCCTCCCCTATAAAGCTGTGAGAGTAGGAGAATACTCCCCCACAGTCCAAATGAAGTCTGCTCATGATAATATTCTTACCAGAGATGCTGGCTGAAAGCCTTTGCCAATGACACTGTCTTCAGTAGCATGTTTTCCTTCTTATCAGAAGTGGGGGAGAATGACATTTCTTTTCCTGAAGCTTCTGACCATTTGGCTTAGAATAGGCAGAATTTCCTTTGCTTCTGGTAAAAAATAGTCAAGATTAGGTATGATCCTGTATGGATCATATTAATTGTATATGCATCTCAGCTTGAGGTAAGCCTGGCCTGACTCAACATTACTTTGTTGTTGTGTATGACAGACAGGGTTTTCTTTTTCTCAAAACAAAAATTTTTTTTTTTAATTAGAAAAACTTTGTGTTCATTCAAGATTAATCATTTTAGTCAAAGTTTCCAGTGTTTTGATGAAAAATCAAATCCTGTAATGTATGTTTTATTATTATTGCCATGTGTTATTGTTATTGCTATTGTTTTCAGTCAAACTTGTGAGTTTGTTTTGGTTTTATTTTCAGATGAAAGTTTTTGCCTTGGGACTTCAATTTGAAAGTGATTTTTTTTTCTTTGGGTCTGGTTTGGTAATTTATTGTCCTTCAATAGGGATGAAATCAGCTCAGGAGGTGGTTGGTTCAACTGCCAGGATTTCAGGACTAGCCTTAGAGTAGAGGAGTTGTGAGCAATTGGTGCTGAGGAGCTGATGTCCACATGAAGCACATTTCAGGTGCTGTAGGCTGCATACCCCTAACTAGATGGAGTGTATTAGGTGCACTGCTGGAGTGGATGTTCCAATTGAGTTTCATAACCCAATTTGTTAGCCCTAAGGCAATTTGAAGTGCAAACCAAAGCATGGTAAGTGGGATGATGAGGAAGTTTTCTACAAAAGTTTGCTCCTGATTTGAAACAGAAAGTTCAGGTGATCACAGTTTATTTCTTACGCTCAGTGATTCCTGACACATTATCCTCTTTGTGAATATCTATCTCTCTCATGATAAAAACTTCAGAAATACAGCTGAAATGTCATGCAAACAGAAGCATTATGGGCCTTTACACAGTAAAAAACAAAAAATAGCCTAGCATTGTAAGAAGTCCTGTGCAACATATATTAAGACTGTGTGAATTGTTGTACTCCTTGTGCTTCAGATCACTTATGAGTCATCTGGAGCATGTATCTTGTGTGTAATTTTTATCAATTAAAAATGTGGACTAATTTTCCCATTATTTGGTGGCCTTCAGCAGCAAGTTTTTCAAAGCCCCATGCTATCTATGGTGTCAGCTACTCTTTTTACTTGGCTTGACTTGACTTACCACCTGTGAAGTAGTCACTTTCCTTCTGAGATAAAAGCATAGATGGTAACAGTGTGATATGTCTATCCAGACCAATTTGGGAGTAAAAGATGTCCTGTTAAATTCAGGACTGTCTTTATCTGTCTGCCACCGGTGTAAGTAGAGCTACAAATCCAAAGAATGTAGTGCTATATTAGCCATATCTTTCTACATCTATATGTTTATAAAAAAGCTATGCTAAGCATGCTTGGATGTTTCTAGTGTGTTAAATATATACAACAAACAACCATTAATGAGTTTTAAGACTGTGATGCTTATTCAGTCCACTCAGTGCTCTTGAATTTGAGCCAACATTAATTCAAGCCCAGTTGATCCTAATAAGTAACTAAGACCCCATTTCATAAACATGCAATTCTAGCTTGTTGTTTCTGGCACAGCCATTAAGCAAAAGTTTCTGCCCTTAGAATGACAGAATTAAGGGATTAGGGATAAATTGAAAATTGTGAATAATTCATAGTTTCTTCTCTTCTGCCCACCAAAGACAACTTTAGAGGGTCTCAATAAGTGCTGTCAGTTACGCACTTTTACTTCTGTGAGCCATGCATATGAGTGTGACATGTCAGACAATGCGATTTGCTCATATGAGTGGAGTCTTTCTGTTACCATCATAGGTTCACTGGGACAAAGCACCAATGCCTGCACTAAAAGCTACTACTTGCACTTAGCCATCCTGACTGGGAATCTTTAGGGCCTTCCTAATGTGTGTTGTATTTATTTTCAGGAGAAATATATGTCGTTTCAGAAGAATCTATGACATTTTTTTACTAAGATGCAATTTCTTACCCTGGTCCTTCAGATGATCTGGAATATGAATTATTCTTGTTCCTTAAATAGATTTTCTTCTCTACTTCTTTGATTTTGCAGAAATATATTTTATGAAGATCTTGTGGAAAAGGAGAAACTTTGCAGGAAATTATCAGGAGATGCATTTTATTACATAAAATCCAGTGAAATAGGAGTTCAGATTAAAGCAACATAGACTGAAAACCAATATATTTCTCAATACAGACATTTCTTACTCAGCCTTTGTCTTTATCATGCCACTGGATTTCTCATGCAGCTGCTTAAGTCTTAGAGCTCTAGAATATAGGTTTAGGACTGTCCTTTTATGTGCTTGTACTGTGCCCAGTAACTAGTGTCTGGCTTTCTGAGCTTCTAGGCATTATAGTGATACGGAAGAAAGTAAGAGGTAAGGATGCACTTTGTCTCTCTCCTGCTTACTTGCATTCATAAAGTCTGTGTTGCTAACATAGTCTTTTGCTCAAATTCTGAGCTTTCTTGTGATGCTACAATGTTTATACAATGCTGTTGTATTGTTGCAGCATTGTACCAAGATTAAAAAGAAATCTAGTTAAATTAACAACTGTAATACTAATGGCCTTATAGACTTTCCATCTTGTTTATTCAGTGTCAGTGAATGACTACAATGTTTGGCAGCAATCATTAATTTTTCTAAAGTGGTTGCTGATGCTGTTATTGTTCTGGGCTTTCTTTTTTTCTTCATGTGCAATTGTTATTTTTATTGAAGCATGTGGGGAGAATGCTGTGCACACAGCTGTGTGAGGAACAAATTCAGAAAAGGCCACATCAGTTTGTAAGAGAAATCAGGTGTATTACCATGAAGTTTTGGGTCAGCAGCAGGGCACCTAGTGACTTAGCTTTCTTAAAAAAACAGACTAAGGCTTTTAATTTCTGGACAGAACAAGGGAATGCATGCAACCCACAGAGACTGGAGACTATCCAGGCCTATCTAACATAATGAGAGAATTCTTTGTGAAACGCATAAAACGATGACATTTTAGTGGTGAGTGAAATATTTGATTATTTTTTCCATAACCTAAAATAATCGGAATGTTCTTTTGCAATCCTGTTCCTGGTGAGGACTAGGAATGTGTAACCCCACCATATGTCTACCTCAGAGACATCTCCAGGGCAGCACATAGTGATATAGAAAAATGGAGAGCAAACTTTTTTTAAGCTCCAAGGAAAAGTTACAGGCATGTTCACCAGGGAAAACATCCAGAAGATGAATACAGAATCATGACTGCAAGTCTGAGGGGAGGAATAAGCACTGTGGTGGCCAGTGAGACAAGAATGAGTGCCCAGCATAGTCTGGGGCATCCCTGCAGGTATTTGCAGAAGGAGAGAAAGGGCACACTGCTGGCTGGCAATCTAGGACAAGGCAGCACAACCCTGGTCCAGTGGAGTGAGGTATGGTCCCAGTCTGACTGAGCTGTTGGGCAAAAAGGCAGCTGGATCCTGAGCTGCCTCTTTGTCCCGTTTTAGAGCACCCTGCTTCCATCCTCAGGGAATTCACATGTGTGCCAACTTTCCTGAAGCTGTTATGGTTTCTCCTCAAGTTTGAAGGTCTCGGTCCTGTGGGTGACAGGCAAAATCTGGCTGTGGCAGATTAACACCAGAGCCCTGGTTGGATTGCCCCTGTGGCCTTACAGAGTTGGTGCTAAAAGAATGGTGTTTTCCCAAGGAGTTTTACAGTGAAGGGTGGACAAACAGAAAGGAATAAAACTACACTGACTCCTGGCTGAGGGCTGAAGTAGCTATGAGACACTATCTGTCTTAGTTCTGACAATTATTAATATTTATTGGTATGTGAGGAGTCACATTGCAACACAGGGAAGACTTTTAAAATCATGTAACATCTCTGACTAGAAAAGCTTATTTGGTACATTGACAGGCATGAATTAACATTTCAGCAGCAGTAAAAAACAATTAAAATCTATTAAATTGGTCCTTGGCATTCAGGAGGTGTAGGAGTACTCCTAGGTACTGTGTTAGGGTTTTGTATTTTATGTATGGACACTGAGCAGCTCTGACGGAGTCTAGCATCACCCTGACACAAGCCATAGACAAGCACAGAAGAAAAGGATAGTCTGTGCCTGGTGAAAGGACAAGGGGCAATGGTTTTAAATTGGAGAGGAGTAGATTTAAATTGGACATTAGGAAGAAGTTCCTCACTATGAGGGTGGTGGAACACTGGACCAGGTTGCCCAGGGAGGTGGTTGAGGCCCCATCCCTGGAGGCATTCAAGGCGAGGCTTACCAGGGCTCTGGGCAACCTGATCTAGTTGGGGATGTCCCTGCCCACTGCAGGGGGGTTGGACTAGATGACCTCCAGAGTTCCCTTCCAACCCTAACCATTCTATGATTCTATGATTCTATGACATGGCAACTGGACTTTCAGAAGTGGGTTGAGATTCCCAATACACCAAGAGCTTCATTGGTGTATGAAATAGGAAGACAGGCAATATCTATTTAAACAGCTTAGAATTGTTTTAAAGGTAGACCCAATCTTTCTATTCCCAGTAACATCATATCTCTGCTAGCAGAGGACTATGTGTATTTAATGTATTGCTCAGTATGGCTGTTTTATCAGACTCATAAATGGATATTTCTTTCATATTTTATATTGTGTAAAACCAGAAAAACAGTTTATCCAGTTTGCAAATGGACTGTGCTGAGACAGTATTTCATGAGGACAGAGAATACCATGAATGGCTGCTTCTGTTTTAAAAACGCTGTGCCATTTAAAGTTGGACCAGTTTCATTGACAAACTAAACCATGAACACACTGGTGCAAAGGAGCTAATATCTGTAACAGGTAGGTAGGAGTTACATATTGACAGAAGATGAGCCAAGATACATCATGCCTGTTTGCCAAATTAGTTATTTGTCTCAATATTTATAAAAGTGAATAGGAAACAGATGGTAGAAATGGAGATGCCTGTAATGGAGGAAGGAGAATCAGAATCCCACCATAACAGAGGAACAGGAAATTAAAATGTCAGGCAACTGACAAAACTGCAGGACCACACACAATTATAAAGAGATTTCACATAGGATCTCTAAAGCATTTTAAATTTACATCTTTTCTCTTTTGCCACCCAGAAATCAGAAAAAAGATTCTTTTCTTTTTTTAAAAGAGGAAAATCAAAACTCACACTCTCAACCCAGTTGTTAGAATACAGTATAATGAAAATTTCTTCGGAAACATGTCTAAATAGTGTGGGAAAATCCTACTGTAATAGCTAGTAAGAAGACACAGAGGGGAGGAGATGGGAGGTTTCTGACTCATGTATTGATTTTGGTGTTATCCACATCCTTGTCCTTGGTGGTGAGAATTTACGGTCATTACTCTATGAAGACCGGTGATACGGCAGGCAAAGGTCTTGCAGACTAGCGTTGACAGGGATTACTGGGTTACATTTGCCTCTGCAGCTGTTCTGAGTATCCACTGCTTGTGGTTTGTCTTTGCATTTGGCTGTGTTTATGCTAATTTCACCTGAAGTGCAAGATGTGAGACATGAGAGATGGGGCCAAGGGAATACTGCTGGGTGTAGGCAGTACGCATGTATATGTTACAACTAGATTGGCAGAGGGAGGGAAGGAGGAAAGTAAGTCGGTAAAAGGATAGGAAATTTTCATGTTGAAAAGATTGGGTGGAAATGTGCCAGATGTGTAATGGAGAGGCAGGGATCCTGAATCAATGAGATTCTGATATTCCTCCTGTAGCCAGCATGCAGCAATGCATTCTCCATGCCTGCTAGTAGAAGATGGCTCTGGAAAAGCCAAGTTACTCATCACAGAAATCTGTTTGTGCTACATCATTATCTTAACCAGATGAATTTGGAAAGATTATGTGAATCCAGATAGAGTTACTGCTCTCTTCCTCTCTTAGAATTACTTCTTGTTTTCGGTATCCATGGGAGCACAGGGAGGTATGTGCTTTATTCAGTATCCTTCCCAACTCAGAAGGGTTTGTTACTGCTTTAATTTCTTCTTTGCTTATCCTTGCTTATGTCTCTTCATATTCAGCCATTTCTAAATAAGGGCTGTCTGCTGACCTTTCCTTCACCAGTAAATTCTGAGCCAACTGTGTTGCTCTGCTGAGATATGGATGTTTTCTTTTTCTTTCTGTCTGTCTTGTGGTAGGGTTTTGCATGTCTCACTTTGACTTTGCCAAGTGCCTCACAAGCTATGGACTCTGAATATCTGCCTTATTTGGAGAAAAACATAGGCTTTTCAGTTGGCTTGACCTCCCAGTAAGTTTCCTACTCTCCTTTGACCTGCTTCTGCCTTGCCAGTCTTTGTATTAAGTTTTTTTCTCTTTCACATGTAAGAGTTCACTGGTCCCTCTTCCTTCCCCAATAAAAAGAGGAGAAAATTTTAGTAGCTGCTGCTAACTGTGCCCCAGCCCTGCTGCTGTCTGATGTTCAACCCACGAATAAGACATTTGAAAGTTCACATTCACACCAGGTCAGCAGATGCTGCTGCTGAGGAGTGTATTGAAACTTGTAAAATACCCTTCTTTAATCATGACTATGGACAGGTCTGCCTCACAGAACTGTTGACCACTGCATTTTAGCATAGACTGGCAAATTTAGTCCTCTGCAATCAGCCTGTGTAGTCAGGGCCTGAGAAATAGTCTATTGTACCTTCCTGTTCCAAGAGTAGGCTTTTCAGATTGGTATTTGTGAATGTAACTACAAAATTTTGGAGGCAAATGCTGATCCCTTAGTTGAATCAATGAGATCAAGATTAAGCCCTTCAGATCAAATACAGACCACAGTCCACCAGAAAATAACTTTGTCTGCAGTCAGTTCTTCCTCCAGTTAACAAGTGGCAAAACACAAAACCAAATGAAGGAGCAAAACTTGGCATGGTGGAATCCTTGGTCAATGACAGTAAGATGTCTATGAAGAAGATGAATTTTGTGATTTCCTATATAATGGCTTTCAAAAGGAGAAATATTGGAAGGAGAGGAGAAACAAGAATGCAAGTCAGTGGTGCACCAGTTCAGGGACAAGAGGATTGTTGGAGGGATCCATTCTTTATTTGTCTGATGGTCTAAAATAGGAGATTTCTCTAAAAGTATGGCTTTATGTGTCATTTCTTGTAAGCAAGTAGTGTGGGAGCAGCAAATAGATTTCTTTTTAGCTGGATGCCAGAAAAAGTAGTTAGTGTTTTTTGATTTTGCCTTTCTTCCCTCCTCTAAACACTGGGAGCTTTAGCATGTGCCTCTTTTGGCAGATAGATATCTCAGGAACCTGATATTTCAAAAAAATCAGAACTGAACTCAATTTGTCAACTTATCTGAAGTTACCATTTGCTGACCATGTGAAGAAATAAGGGATGTTAAGGCGTGGGACAGTAGGACTCAGTGTCTTTTGTAATCACTGTGAAGCAGGGTATGAAGGAATTTTTTGTACAATTTAATCTATTTTTCATCTGACACTGCTTCCGATAAAGCTAGATCTAAATTCGTCCCAGGGGCTACTCCAAAGATGAATTGTATGTGGCCCATTAGAGTTGTGACTTAAAGGCTAAAAAAGAGGACGTACATGTTACAGAAATGTCACCTGTGGTTGGTGAACTGGAGAGGAAAAAGAATCTGGTCCCTTGACCCAGCATGTTCACCTCTGTGGGATTTTTCCCTTATAATTTATTTTTTCAAGGATCTGACTGAAACTAATGGCCAGCCTGGAATAAATCTTAAAGGTATTTTCTTCCTTTGCTCTCCACTTCACTGAAGCCTGAAATGCATAGTCCTGCCATTCTTCCTGCCTGCTCTCCCTCCCTGCCCAAAATTGCATTCTCACAGAGTTGCTGCTACTCACAAAGAGTTATCATTCTGATGGATAGGAGTGACTTGGGTAAGGCTCAGTCCAATGGAGGAGAAATGCACTGGTAGGCAGGGAAAGATTGGCATCAGCATAATATTCAAGGAACTGGGTATTGTTTTCTTTTTCAGAGTTACACTTACCTGTACTCTTAAAGTGTACTTTTCATAATGCTTCCCTCACCTGCAAGCCTTTCCAACCCCAGCCTCTGGTGGGCTGCTACCCTTTGCCTTGGTACCCATCTTACCGCACAGCCGCTGCTGTCTGTGTGGTCTTTGAAATTCACATAGCTTGGTGGCAACCAGTAGGGAGGGAAAATAATGTGTTTTATTTATTTAGAGTCAAGCACAGTTTAAACTCCATTCTAAATAAATAAAAACTCTTAGCCAGATTTATATAAATAAAAAAGCAGATTTCCCCTTCTCTTTTGGCTGCTGTTGAACAGCATCAGTTTCAAGACCACACAAGGAGCTATGTCGACAGCTCTGAAATGTGCTGTGAAGACAAAGGTAGGAGCGGTGGGAAGGACCTTGATACACTTGCATTGGGCTTCTAATGCATTGGAGGTTTGTTGTGTATAGGGAGTAGCCTCGTCGGTGTGGTGGGTTAGAATGTTAGAAGAAAACCGGGAGCATCTTACATCTTTAACATTGGAATGTTTCTGTAAAAGACCCATTTTTCTTCAGATTCTGCACCTACTCTATCAAGTCATCTGTGTGAATGGTAAGATTAGTTAGTACAGCTGAGCACTAATATCTCACTTTTTTAGTATAGTCTGGAGGTGATAGAGCACCCATAAAAAGCAGTGATTTGAAGAAGAAATGTTTTATTCTTAGGAGGCTGATTACATTTGTCCTTTGGGGATTTGAGTCTGCACTGCACAAATGTTGCCAGTTTCCATCAAACGGTGCTCCTGCACAGGTGCTGACAGTGCTGTGTCTCCTGGTTACCACCATCACTTAGGGAAACTCCAAGCATGGTTTCATTTTCTTGGGAATGAAATGTGTTATGTCTGCACAAGGATTCAGACCTCTCTTCACTTTCAGGCCTGTCAAGCTATCAGGGAGGGTGACAAGCAGCTGCTATGTTGAGCACCTGGGTTTTGTTACTCCAGATGAGAGATTATAACAGGCCTTAAACAGATATCTGCTCTAAGTAGGTTCTTCTCCTGGCAGCATTTACTCTGCTGCTTATGGATGAGGATGGGCTGGAGGACACGGTCCCGTTGGTTGCAAGATTAGGCGTAGAATAAAAAGGGCCCAATTAATGATTACTAGATGATCTTTAAGGTCCCTTCCAACCTGGCCATTCTATGATTGTTATTTTGTGATCAGAGGCCACTGCAATTCTGACAAAAAAAGTAAAAATCAAAGAAACACTATTGCAAAGCAAAACCTTGCTCACAGTTCATTACCTCTTTCATATTCTGAATCTCCTTGGGCTGGTGAACAAAATGACCAACAGATGTTAGTAACACTGAGGAAAAATTTCAAAGAATAATTTTTTAAACATGTCCTTTCATAGGTAAGTTTACACACTTTATATATTAATTTAAAGCGATGTGTGTTTATATATCCCACAATACTTTTGGGTTGTTTTGATTTGTTAGTAAAACATCAATTCACTTTTCCCACTTAATGATGCAACCAGGGTCACAGCTTGTCACAGGCAATGGTATCAGAACAGCACAAACTTCTAAACATCTTTACAAAACAGAATAGGACAGGATCAATACAGAAAGGACATGGATCTGATGGAGCAGGTCCAGAGGAGGGCCACAAAAATGATCAGGGGGCTGGAACACCTCTCCTCTGAGGACAGGCTGAAGGAGCTGGGATTGTTCAGCCTGGAGAAGAGAAGACTTCGGGGGGACCTACTAGTGACTTTCCAGTACTTAAAGGGAACTTACAAGAAGGCTGGAGAGGGCCTGTTTGCAAAGGCCTGCAATGAAAGGACAAGGGGCAATGGTTTTAAACTGGAGAGGAGTAGATTTAAATTGGACATTAGGAAGAAGTTCCTCACCACAAGAGTGGTGGAACACTGGAACAGGTTGCCCAGGGAGGTGGTTGAGGCCCCATCCCTGGAGGCATTCAAGGCGAGGCTTGCCAGGGCTCTGGGCAACCTGATCTAGTTGGGGATGTCCCTGCCCAGTGCAGGGGGGTTGGACTAGATGACCTCCAGAGGTCCCTTCCAACCCTAACCATTCTATGATTCTATGATTCTATAAAACCCTTATCCTTAAGGTAGCTGGTACATCTCAAGGCTGTATTGCTCTTTTGTCCAATTAGCAGTAAAATGCCATTTTTCTTTCCATAGGTGAAGTCATTATCCTATTCCTACTTCTGCTGTGCCAACCTGCAGATAGTTGCTTCAGCTGCCACAAACCTCTGATGTAGCAAATGGTCTCTGTCCCAGCCTGCTCAGCCTAGAAACGTGAAGAGCTTCCCTCCTGGCTCTAACTGGTGGTGGCTCAGTGAGTCTATTTCCTTGAGAACACTTCCTGCCTTACTAGAAAAAGCATTCATTTTGAAAATGCTACCTAATGTGTGAATGTAGATAGTGTGGCATAAGCTAACACTGCTTGCCTGCATGAATTTCAGGCCCCCCCAAGTTGTTCCATGCACAAGGAAGTGGATTCAATTTTTATGTGTGCATATTATGATTTCAGAAAAAGATGCTGTATTTTGAAAATCTGAATGTAGGAGAGGTAGGAAAGATTGTGTAAAATACTTTCAAATATGAATTGTACTGATTTTTTTCATTACCCTTCTTAAAAAGAAAAAAATGATCTCTTTTAATACTTTCTTCTGTGAAAGTACAGTGTTAGTAACAATGGACTCTATGTGCAATAAACAGCTTTTCTTGGTTATTAAACACCCCAGCCTTGCCTTCCAAATATTGTTGGTAAAGTTAAATGTGATGACAAGCTCCTCATTTAACAGTTTAGATTAAGATAATTAGTAGGAGATAAAACCATTCACTTCATATTGCAAGGATTAAAAATATTGAAAGGTTATCATCATCACAAGGGTAAAAAGTGTTTTTTATTCAGGAAGTCAGTCAGGCTGATTGCTATCCCAGTGCTATTCAACTGGCTGTTTTCTTCCAGTTGTTTGGAAATAAGTATGAAGTTACTGTTAGAAAAATATCCTGATAATATTTTCTATATCCTAATAGAAAAATATCCACACTTTTTGCTAACCAGAGGGGACTGTTTGATGGAAGACCAGGAGTTTTATCATAGACAAATGTGAGTACAAAGGTCTGTGTTTAAGATGAAGAAGGCCCTGCATGTAAGATTTCTGCATGCTAGAAGTCAGTGATTCTGAAAGTTTTAAATGCCATGGTATTCATCTAACGTGATTTTCAGCTGCTTTTAGGAGCATGACTACAGTATTGTATAAGCAGGTGGGAGCATATTGTACAGGATTGGAGAGGTGATTATTCACATAAATAGGACTGATGAGGTATTAGAAAAGTAGGTTAATTTCTGGTGCCTGTTAGCAAAGGGGATCTTAAACTGGGGAGGTATAGGAAAAAATTCCAGGCATGCTCTGAGGGTATATTGACACTATAGATCTTAAAGACTTTCAGGTACACAGTATATAACTTACATGTGTAATACATAATATATAATTTTATCTATAAATACCTATGTATTTGTATAAAGAAGCATGTATGTATGTTTGCATGTATACTTGGAAGATTTGTGGTAACATACTTTCTTCTCAATCACAATAGAATCCACATAAAAATCTTAGCCATTTAAAAGAGCAAATGAATTATTTTATTAAGTTGTTGTAATTCATCTTACTTTACTTTATACAATATTTTTATGCTTAAAATGCAGCAGTATCTGTTGTGACTTGTATTGTGGATACAACTATAGTTCCAGACTAGCTTCATTGATCTCAATATCATAACAGACAGTAGGACTTGGCCCTCTGAAACTTAACATGTGAGTCCTAAAATAATTTTAAAAGGTATTTATATATCTCCTCCTCCTCCACACTGCTTGTAACCTGAGAGTATCCATGTGGCTAAGAATACAGACTTGTCTTTTCTAAGTTGAAGACGTTCTTCTCATACCACTATAGAAACAAACTAAAAAATAAGGCAACCAGATGTATAAAAATGTTGAAAGTTCCTTTTTTTTTTTTTTGGAAAGGTAGCTATGTTAAATAAACAGTAGAATGCTGTTTTTTCTATATAACTATTCATTTTAATGGCACCCCGAGAGTTCATCCAAGGGTCTCTAGGTCACTTGGGAGAAAGTACAGTATATTTTGGCTCCACAGACTTCAACTTGCTACAAAGAGCTAATTCTTCCAATTAATGAAATAAATGTTGCTGATCTAGGTGGATTGACAAATTGTTTTAAAGGCTAGCTTATTCAAGCAGATGGCAAGTCTGATATGACTAGAAAGCTTTAAGAGGCCTTCCCTGGCAGGAAAAGAAGCCCTTGGAACAACAAGATACAGTAACTATTGACCCCTGTGCATCCAGTAGCATTTACTCCTTTGGGCATCTTCTGCCCATAGTAGCACTGCAAGAAAATTAGGAAGTATGAAGACTTTTTAATCCTGTAGGGCTTTCAATAGGACTTTCTGTTTAGGGCAAAAGAAACCTGTTCAGACAAGATACCAGTGATGAGTATCAGCAGCTGAGGTAGCTGTAGGTCTGTGAGTCCCTGCTGGGCACACTGCAGTTTGATGAGCTATTTAATAGAAAAGCAGGTTAATTGCTAGTGCCTGTTAGCAAAGGAGATCATAAACCAAGAAAATATGGGAAAAAAATTCCCAGGATGCTCTGGAGTTTATTGATACTTGCTTTATGATCAGATGTGTAAAGCTAAATAGAGCAAGGAAACTGAAGGGAGACTTTCAAGGCTACAAGTCTGTTTATGTGGGTAAAAGACTTTTGGTAACAGTATGTTTTCCTTTCAAAACTATATTCCTCTTTTTGGGACAGCATCCTCAAATAGCTGCACTTTAATTCAGTTTTCCACAGTTTGTGAGAGCAATTATATTGCAGTGGATCAGCTACATGGATTAATGCATTTACATGTGTCAGTAATGGTAAAGGTGGGTTACTGCACGTCTGAGGTCCTCTGCAGGACATATTGATGTCTGGCTGCAATTTCTGAGCTTTACAACTATGGCTAACTAATGTGATAGGCTCTGTTTCCAGACAGGAAATAACACTCACTGTCAGCTGTACTGTACATGGTCATGGAAGGTGTGCTCCTTCCTTGATACCTGAAGATATAAAAGGAATTACAAAGAAAAGCACCTCATTTCTCAGGGAGCACATCTACCTTTAGTTATGGCTTGAAAAATACAAAAAAGTATGAGATGAAGAAATCAAATACAGGATTCCTTTTGTCTTCTTTGGAAGCAAGAGTTGAGGATGTCAGCTGGTGTCCATCAGTATAACATCAGAGGACTGTAAGATGATACAGGATGTTGCACACTGCAATAATCTGGAACTACACTACCTGATATACACAGACCTCCTACGGCATAGTGCTCAGCTAGATCTTTGGTAGAGCGTTAGGATGTTGTATAGCATATGCAGGGCTCCATGTTGCTGAGCTAAGATGCTTTTCTTCCCCATACATTAGCTTTTTTGGAGCCTGCTCAGCTGTCTATATACTATATGCTGTCCTGTTCTCTACACAAAAGACAAGTGTCGCAACTGGGCAGAAAGCAACCATCTTTGTAGTGGAGTTAACATCCATGGTCTCTGGGTCTTGCTCTTGCTCAGTCAGAATAATAACTTCAAGCATGAAATTAAATTGCTTTGCTACTGCATGAGCATTAGTGTTAATTAGCTGTATGAGTGGACGTCTCTTCAGGACTAGCTAAACCTCCATATAACTGACTGAACATTACTCTATTGGGAAATGCTGGACCTCACTCAATGTAGATAGGTGGAATTTTTCTTTCTTCCTGTTTATGTGAGGGGAGCTTTTGGAGGCTGTTTTATTTTCAGTCACTTGGAGCTCAAATATGAGCTGTCAACCCTCAGAGTAGTGTAATATTACAGATAGTTAGAAGTTGCTCACTGAGCCCTAAAGTCTAAATCACCTCTGGTTAAAGTATCAGTTTTCATTGTTAGTGAAATTTGAGTTCTCTAAAGAGAAGTGTCAGGAATACATAAAAGAAACTGGCTTATCATTCATGTACTGGTAGTAGCTTAGTTGTAAAAACAGGTTGTATTTACAATACAAGTGGGTAACCTCTTATAACGTATTGTTTACAGCATGCAGGAGAGAAATCGCACCATCATGCCAATGCAAGAATTTTATCACTTTTCTTGGGAGAAAGGTACACAAAGGAAATAATTAATTTGTTGTTTTAAGAGGAATATCTTTACCTTCCAAGAATTACATATTGTGGATTAGTTTGATTACTACCATTAGCCTATCTGCTGCTGTAGAAAGTTTACTTGGTTTCTTACAGAAAAGAAAAAAATGTGGTGGTACAGCTCAAACATGGAGGATATGAAGAGTGTGGATTTGTATCAAAAAGTGTTATAGGGTATGTAAATGACTGGAGGTATCCGTCTTTTCCCCCCTTCACCCCCTCAACCGTTGCTGTGTTTGTTTGTAAACTCTTGGTAGGGGGTATCCCTCTCCACCGGCTGAGCCACGCAGGCAGGAGATGAGTGGGCTGCGACAGGTCAGCACGGTAACCCATGCCCCTGCCCTGGCAGTGCTGGCTCAGCATGGAGCCGCGCTGGTTGCAGCAGGGGCAGCCCCTGGTGAGCATGGAAGCAGGGGACCACTGCTGGAAATGGTGCACGCCCTGCCAGGCGCTGGCAGCACCCCTGGAGCGGCGAACAGTGGCAGTCGGCACCTGCAAGTCCCAGAGCAGCAGCGGCAGCGACAGCCTGCACCTATGAGTCCTGGAGCAGCTGCAAGTGGCAGTAGCAGAAGTAGCAATGCAGCTGCGATGCAGCCATGGTGTGGAAGGCAGAGGTGTGACTGGCCTGCCAGGAGGGAGGGACTTCTGCTGCAGGGAGTGCTGGGAGCACCCTACCCTTCGGAGAAGATGGTGAGAGGGAATGCATGGTCTCCTCCATCTTGGCTGGAATGCGCTCGGGTGGCTGGACAATCCCTTTGTCTCCTGTCCACTCATCCATCCATCATCCCATCACCATCACCACTCCACCACCCTGGTTTCCTTCATACATCTCATCTGCCTCCTCATCTTAATTGGACTGCACCCAAGCAGGTTTTACTGCGAGTGGCGGTGGCCAGTGGTGTGAGGGGGAACCAGGAGGGTTTGTCCCGCTCTGTGTTTCATTGTTTTTTATATATATATATCTATATATCTATAGATATATATATATCTGTTACAAGTTATTCTTTACAATTCACCCCCGGTGTGCAGAATGAATTATTCATTTTATTTCCTTTTTGGGGGAAGGGGGAGGTTCCTAACGGGGCTTTCTCCCCATTTTTCTTATCAAACCAAGACAAAAAGACTGCTGCATCTAGATAGATGTTAAGAAAGCAGCCAGTGGGACAGTTTCAGCAGAGAAATTTGCATGTGCTTAAAAGTATTATTTTTTAATTTGTTGACTGAATAAAACACAATACTCATTTTCTCCAGCTGCACTCTGTCTAAAGATTGCTCCAGAATTTGTGTGTCTTCAACCTCATCTCTCTTTCTTTTCCTTTTTTTATTTTTTTTCTCTCCAAACACTTCTAAGAGGCAAGAGGATAATTTCTGGAATGTGATGGAGGCTTTGAAAGGAAAAGAATAAATTAACATCAAATGGGCTTCTCCTCCTCCCACTCTGCATACAGAATGTCCTAAGGAGACCACAGTACAGCATCAGTACTGCCTTCCAACACATTCTGCATCCCAAGAACACCTTCTAGTCCTCTGCAATCTCCAAAAATTTCACTTAAAACTTCTGCTTTGGTCTGTCTTCTGTGAAATTATTGGTGGTGTCTTCTGGAAGGTACAAGTTGATGAAGTTCCCTCAGTTTAATCTGGAGAACATGAGGCTCAGGTGAGACCTTCTCACTCTCTACAACTACCTGAAAGGAGGTTGTAGAGAGGTGAGGGTCAGTCTTTTTTCCCAGGTAACTAGTGATAGAACAAGAGGAAATGACCTCAAGTTGCACTAGGGAAGGTTGTCGTTGATACTAGAAAAAAATTATTCACTGAAAGAGTGGTTAAGCTTTAGAACAGGCTGCCTAGGGAAGTGGTGGATTCACCGTCCTTGGAGGTGTGTGTAGACGTGGCACTTTGTGACATGTTATAGTGGACATAGTGGTGTTGGGTCAATGGTTGGATCTTAGAGGTCTTTTCCAACCTAAGTGATTCCATGATTCTGTGTTTGAGATGTAAAAGAACACTCCCTGGCAAGGCAGCACCCCTGCTTGTGGCTCTTCTGGGGGTCCCCTCCCAGCTTCACTGGACAACTCTGAGATACCAGTCCAGCTGACAAAAAGGTGCACATAATGTTTAATGAGCAAAGATGGGATTTATTTTTGAACTTCAAAATGCCAAATTGTTTTGCTGTCATTGAAAAGGAAAGAAACCTCCAATGCAAAAGGTAAGAGAATATGGTTGAGAGTGTGGAGGGGATGGCAGTTTAGCTCCACTGTGCTAATGTTTGTAGGTGTCCTTTGTCCTGTATGAGATAAAATAATCATGTTTAAACATCAGTGAAAGCAGCCAGAACACCTTTGTCATTACATCATAGCAGCTTTGTTCTGTTGTACTTGATTATGTGGTTTTTGCTTTTTATAGGCTCCCAGTTTTCCTTCTTTCCTTTAAATCTATACTTAAGTAATGTATCACTTTTATCCGTATCAGTGAATCTGCTTATTTGACCTCCTGTTAGAGGCTTGTGCAAATAGTCTTCAAAAAGGAATAAATGAAAGACACTAGTGAAAAGCAAAGTTTGACCAGAGGGTAAAGTTCTGTCAAAAACACTTTATCTTTCTTTGTTACTGAGACATGACCAGATGTTTGTTTATAACAAAACGTCTACATTGGGATTTCTGAAAGCCCAGATGAGGAAAACTGTATCTAATGGCTGCTAGGAGTGCAGCCATGTCTTAGCTGCAGCCTTGGGTGTTCTGCCTTAAAATACTATATTTGGAGACTCTTGGAGTAGAGTAAAAGTGTATGTGATTTTGCTGAAAGGAGATGGGGCTGTCAGTTCAGAAATACACTGAACATCTGCTCTGCCTGAGCCCTGTGGTTTAACTAGATTAAAGCCCCACATTAAAGTGATCACCAGTCAATCAGAATGCTTCCTCAGTCTGAGAAACATAACATCACGCTTAGTGCTGCAGTTTCCAAAGAAGATGATGTGCCGTGGTAAGAAAAAAAAAATCAGAACAGTCAAATATTTCACAGTTGTGGTTTGTTTGGCTTGTGTGACATCACAGACTAATGTTTAACCTAGGATTAAACAACTTAGAGTTTGTTGCTCTAAATGATTTTGTCTTGCTAATTATTTTGAGCACATCTTGGCTATTAACTCTAGTTAGCAAAATGAAATGTAATTCATGTTCTTCTAGCTTTGGGAGAGTTTCGAATCAATAAAGCTGTAGCACAGACCACAGATTTCTGTTTCAGTGGCATAGAGATATTTTCCTTTTATTTAATCCCCTAGATAGCCATTAAAGACTCCTAGACTACAGGTCTTATAAATATGGGAGTATGAATTGCCAGAAAAGCTCTGTTTTATTAATAAAAAGAAAGCCACCATTACAAAAAAAAAACAAAAACAGGCCTGCCAGACAAATCAAGATAACCCTTTTCAGTTGGCATTTTACTGTGAGCTAATTGTAATGTGTATAAAAAAAAATCCTTTGCCATGGACAAGTTGCTAACAATTAAGTAAAGGTTGATCTGAAGTATCTTACATCATGATTTGCAAGGCCTTTTGCTGTAGAAATTTTAAATTAGTTAGAATTAAATGATTTGTTGCATTTATTAAATTTAACTAGTTTGGTTTAGATTTTGTTGTAGTGAAACAGAGAAGGAAAAAATGTGTATTTTCTGGACAGTGAATACAACAACATAATTTTTAAAGTCTATTTAATTTAAACCAGCCAAAAAATTTCTTCAGCATTGTGGAAACACAGTGTTGATGAAAAAATTATATAAATCAATGTACAGCAAGTTGATGCTCCCTTTCAGAAACATTCACTGCGTGTTGAGGAAGCATCTGGTGCAACTTGGATGGGTTTTGTCACTGATTTTAATAGGGTTGATTTTGCTGATGGAAGTTACAGATATGAATTGAGAGACTGGAATCAAGGGATGGATTATAGCTACTTGGAGCCTGAAGCACATTATAGCACATGGATCTTGTGTGCTTCTCCTGCCCCCCTTCTCATTCCTTCCCTTATGTGCTCTTGAAACTGCAGCAGGAGGAAAGGCTTCCCTCTCATGAAGCATCAGTGACCCCTTTCCTTCGCAGACAGGGAATTTTTTGGAAGACGCTTTTTTCATGGTAATGTTTGATCTGTCCTTTATTCAGAACTTCTGGCAATAGAACTCACTGAGATGACTGAATGTGTTCATATTGCAGACCTTAAAAAGACTACATTGCATCACATAAATGCTATGTTACAATTTTTATTTGTTTTAAAACTGTGGGCTAGAATAGTTTGAAAAATAAAAAAGGAACTGGTAATCAAATAGTATCAGATGAGCTCATGATCTGAGATGGTAAAGAACAGTACTTAGGTATCAGTACATTAAACTCTCCTACCCAAAGCTACTCCAAAAATTCACATTTACAGGCAACAATGTAGTTCTATGTAAAATTTCGGAGGAAGAAAGCACAGGTCCATAAGGGAAAATTATAGTGGCAGAGCAAAATAGTGCAACATCAAAATGAGATAATTGCTATTTTATCATCTTCGATATTTTATTTCTGTTGATTTCTCACCACGTCAAATTACTGATGTCATGTCCACATATCCCAGCTCCTTTCATATTGTAAATTTTACTCTCTTCCACAGGAAAAATCACTGTGAGGGCAATGAGTGCCTTGGTGATAAACCAAATAAGGTTCTCATTATGGAAGGAAGCATTCTCAAGTTACAGAATCACAGAATCATTACGGTTGGAAGAGACCTCTAAGATCAAAGTCCAACCATACCTATCACTAATATACCACTAAACCATGTCCCACCACTGCCCTGGGCTGCCTATTCCAAGATTTTAACAACCCTTTCAGTGAAGAAATTCCTCCTTATATCTAATCTAAACCTCCCCTGCTGCAACTTGAGGCCTTTTCCTTTCATTCTCACACTGCTAACCCTGGAGAAGAGACCTACACCCATCTTACTACAACCTCATTTCAGGTAGTTTAGAGTGAAATTTTAGTCTTCCAAATGTCTTCAAAACTCACTGTGTGTTCATGGCGACTACCGTATTAGAAGGCGTGGCATTTGGCTGATCAGTGGCTGAGTTTCTTGGTCATATGGTTAGCATTACATCATGGATGTTCAAGTTACCGAGAATGCTCTTCAGATGCATTAAAGATTTGGTATAGTTGGTCTAGACTTACACTAAATATTAGGTGCCACAAAGTGTCTTCATCCTGTGAGAAAAACAATGGGCAAACCACTGAAATGAAGCATCAATTCAACTGTAAGAAAAGAACATTATGTAGAACTTCTATTGAGAGGGTAGACATTTATCAGATAAAAGGAGATACGAAGAAAGCTAAAAAGAAGTCAGCACCACTTTGTGAAAAGCATTGTACTGGCATCAAAAGAGAAATTTATAAAACTGGTGAACTTGCAGCATTACTCCATGAACCAGAAACTGCAGCCTTAAGTGAAACATATGCAGTTGAGCCATGAGTTCTTCAGGCAGTATCAGGTGTAAAGAAAAATATTTAAAGATTAAAAAATCAGAGCAACAACAGAGTATGAAATTAGAGTATTTGATGGCTATAGTGGTGGGAACTTGAGAGGATGAATAAATTATGAAAAGACAGTAGAAACCTATTACAGCAAGCAACCAGTTGTGTCCTAGTTTGAAAAATGGGCATTGTCTGTGATCAGACTGAGCGGAGTGGAAGAACAATGGCAGGGTCTGAAAGAACAATGACTGCTTTATTCCTGGGATCTGCAAATCTGTTCAGATCAAAAGAAAAAGAGGCCTACTGGCACACACACTAGAGGAGAGTATTTTATACCTTCATTTTGTATTTAGAATTTATCTGCAATTACATTTCTAATTTCTTGGTATTTTCAGCTGGTAAAGCAGCCACTTGTCTAGCAGTGCCTGTAACACGGACACTGCACCAGATTTCAGCACTGGACTCCCCCAAAACTGAAGCCTGAAAGCAGAGAAACCTCCAAACGGTTTAGATATGCATTGAAACTACAGGAACAAGATAACATGTGACTAGCTGGGATGGAGATGTGGGATGGCCAGAGGTAGCTAAGGCCAACAACTTCTGCAGGAATCTGCCCTGTATCTCAGGCTGGCAGCTCTAAATCAATGAAAGAATGTAGCTGTGGTCATCATGCATCAGGGTGAGTGTGCCTGGCTGAGAGTGACAGCACAGAGCCTGTCAGCATTTCTCCTCCACCTGCACTGTCTCATACTCCCACCCCACATTTCTGCACAAGGGCAAAACCGAGACAGCTGTGTACAAAGCTGAATACACAGGCAGTTATTATGAGACCAGTTAATGCACTGAAAACTTCCTCCTGAGCTTGCCTTGAGGTATCTTCGCTGTGCTATCACACCTTATTCAGGGTTTTACTGACTCTTGAGGATTTCAGAAGAGCATGCAGCATTTACAGTGTATTTTTATCATCTCTGTTTCTGATACATAGCTTATCTTAAAATAGCTTTTAGACATTTTCTTGTTCTTTCCCGAAGTGTTGCTGCAAATGACATCATTTGTGTGTGAACTTCAGATGGATATGGTAACACCTTGTAAATACTTTAACAAGACATAAGTGCTTAAGTAAAGTTTGTTTTTTATTTCAAAGATCTTCCCTTTAGGAGTGTGCAGTAAATTCACCCCCCAGATTGACACCCAGTTCTCTGTATAAATTTGGTTTTCCAGTGTTAACATTTCTTCATGGTACAATGTAATTGCTTTACAAGGAAAGACTACAATAGCACTATGTATCTGTAGTGCCTTTCCCTAGCTTTTATAAAGTATATAGTTTTACAATTAAGTAACAGGGATGCTCTGCTCTGCCACATATTTGTGTTTAAGTCATTTAGCAATGCTGTGTTTTAAGCTCGATGCAGCAAGCAATAAAATCTCTGGTATTCAATCTTTCTTACTATTTATATTTCATTTTTATACCACTGTTTCACTGTTGGCTTTGATATTCTTTCAGTTGTGCTAGTTTCTTTACAACCACTAAATAAAAACGATGCCGTTCCTGCTTTGCAGATCAGCAGATGGGTAATGGTGAGTCACCATCCTGGGCCATGCCTATCCAGCTTCTGCTGCCTATGCAGTTGTTTATAACTTGGCCGGTCTTCATCATACCCTCTGAATAAAGTCTGTCTAGTGAGGCCAGGCTTTTAAAATGGATGTACTACAGTTTTCTTGTAGTTGTCTGTTTTCAGTGATTTAAATACGACTGTTTTTCACAATATCCTTCTTTAACCCAATATACTCCTGCACTTTTCAGCCTGGTGTAATCCTGCAAGTGATAGGCAGGGCCTAGGAGTCCCAAGTGATTCACTGAAATGCCAACACATTTTCAAGCCCCAAATTGAGATTTTGTTTAAAAAAAAAAAAAAAAGAAAGAATGAAAAAGAAAGGGCTAAAACTGAATGGATTCTGTGTACGGAGTCCAAAAGCATGTGTAAGGAAAGCACTGCTCCTTAGCTAAAGAGTCTTCGTAATTCCATCTTTTCAGATTCTGACTAATCCTGGACAGGATTACATAACATGAGAATGCCTCACTCATGAGGTTTAGTCTTATGGGATCAAGGCATGTTTATCCTCACTCAGTAGGCAAGAAAGGGAAGGAATCTCAGCCTGTTAGTCACCACAGTGGTCAGAACATTAGCTAGCTGCGGCTGGGAAGGACTGGTACACAAAGCCTGCTCCCTGTGAATGTGTTAGCCACTGGACTGGTTATGGGAATGGTGTCCTTTGCCACAGGCTATTGCAAAATGAGTAAACTTGGTTTGTCATCCATTAGAAACTCCTTTCTGGAATGAAGCAGAGCTCTAACAAAATGTCCTTTGCCCTGAGCAAAAGCAGGTGATGGCCACATTGATACAGAAGATAAAAAGTTGAGCGAGAAACAGATATCTGAAAGAGGTCCTAGGGAAGCACTCAGAATTTGCTGTGCAGGCTTCAGAATGAAATTTATGGAGAAAAAAAACATGCTTCTGTGGATGTGTGGATGAATCTAAAATTCTACCAAGAAAAGGCAAAAAATTACAAGGCAGGAGAAGCCTGAAGCCTGTCATCTCTTTTGTGGCAATCTCAAGTTCCAATGATGCTTGGTATTTGGAAGGAGGTGTAGAAACTGGAGGAACTACCATCACCTGGAGAGCGTTTGGAAGCATTCTTGGAAAGTGCAGCATGCAGAAGGGGGGTGATAAAAGTGCCAGTAAACAAGCAGAATTCCTTAGGGAGCACTGAATGCCAGCACAGCAGGTAAATCTGGAAAGAACTTGCTAGCTGTCGGCTGTGGGTATAACTGAGGCAAGGCCTGAATACAGAGGCAAGAGCCAAACTGGGGAGCTGCATAAGACATGATGTAGGATCCTCCTCTGAGCCTGAACTAGATACAAAGCTTCTACATAAAGCAGAATACAGATTGAGAAATATCACTCTGTGTTTAGCTTGATTACGTTTATCTGTGAGGTAGTTTTAGAGAACTGTTGCAGTTTTAGTTTAGGTGTAGACCATGCTATGGTGGGATCAAGATCCTGGTGCTTCAGGAAAGGCTGTAGGCAATAACAGGTGAAATGGAAACACAAGATTTACAGTTAAGGGTTTCCAAGCATATATGGGTAAAAAAGTTGATGAGGATTAGATTGGGGAAAAAAGTGTCTTCTACTAGACCAAAGCCATGTCAACCACATCAAGAGAGTGTCTTAACTGGAAAAACAAGAGACATTACTTATTAAAGCCTTTGAATTCATCTTTTGGGTAACAGGGACACCGCAAGCAGGATATGAATTGGTCTGAGGAACTGGTTTGTCTCCAGAAGATTTCCTTTACTATGGAACATTAAAGTTACTTTTCAAGTATGTAAATAGAGACAAGTTATTTCTCTCAAATTTCTAGCTATTAGGACTTGGTTTTAATCCTATGTACATTTGTTGCACATCTCTTGGTTTTTGAAGCTCCTGTTTCTGTTCTTAAATCTCAGTCTTTTTGTAGAAGTAATATTAGAGCTGATAAAAAATGTTTTTGCTGACTAAAGCAATGTCTTTAAACACAGCAGATAGATCATTTCAGTGATAGATTCAAACACCTTCAGGAGATGCTTGGTCTTTTTATTTGCTGCTATCAATGCTGTAACTTTCTTATCAAGACTGGCAGATTCTTCTCATAGAAAAACTTTATTATGAGGCTGACATGCTTAACACCTCCCTATTAGTAACAGAAACAAATAAGAGTTGATTGTTCAGCTGCTGTCATTTAAAAAGACTAAATCAACCTGCTACAAAAGAATAATTCCCTCTGGTAACTTTATCCATTTGCCCTTGGTGGTGACACTGTGGGTACCACCCTGGTTGAACTATGTATTAATTCCTAGAGAAGCTTTGAAATATATAGCTCTGCACAATGTTGTAATTGAAAAATATTGAATAGCCATATATGGTTCAGTAATCTGAAAAGAATGCAAAGTTTCAGTTCTAATTGCTTTGCACAATTTAATACCATTTTGCTGTGCTTTCCAAATGGGTTGATTCTGCTGTTCTACTTATATCTATTATACAATTTAGCAGCACTGGCTATATATAGACAGCACTGTTTTTTAAAAGGATGTGTCAGTATTTTTATTTTATATTCTGACCACATTTTTAGAAGATTTTCCTAACCAAATGACCCACTCCAGGTTTTTGCTATTCCAGTGAGAAAGGTGGCTGCAGCTCCAGTGTCCTGAGCAGGGTTCATTAACCTGTGAGATAAGGACCTGACTTAAGCTTATCCATTAAAGCAGTATTTCATCCATTGTATATTGGAATCAAGTCTCTAAATTCTCTTTGGATTGAGGGAGCTTTAAAAACTGCTGTGAAATACGTACTCTAAAATTTTATTTTGTAACATCCACTTTGCTTCTATTTATTTTACATAAAATTATTCTAGGTGTTTCTGGATATTGAACCCTGTATATTACTTATCTGTGAAAAGCAGTTATTCTGAAAACTGAGGAAGAATGACTCTGAACAGCCATCAAAATGGAACTTCAGCTTTAAATTAAAATTACCTTTTTTTTTAAACACTTGACATTATTTCAATGTCACATTTTGCTTTTAATGCATTCCTCACATAAATCCTACATATAATATGACTGTGCTCAAAATAACTTTCTTTTTTTAAAGCATTTATGTAAAAGAATTATTAGTAGTATTAATATATATAAATACCATAGAGACTAAATCACCATGCTTTAAAGCAAATTATGTTACTACTAATAGGGAAGGTAATAAAAGATAGTTAAGATGTAATTTAGAAGACACATATATATATATATGTGTCAAGCCTTTTGTTCCAGCTAAGTAGAGGTTTCTTTTGATTGGTGGGGTTTTGCATCTGGTGGGTTTTTTTAAGGTTTCTGTGTTCTTGTAATGATATGGATGAAAAAAGAGTCATACTGAGATTTAAAGGTAGGGCCAACTTGTTTAAAAACTTAGGAAAAACACTATTTTCAAGGTCTGTATAGAGGTATATATGCAAAAGCCATGAGTATATATACAATCACACATTTCTTGTGTGCCAAACTATATGCTACTAAATATTACAATGCTTTTGGGACATTTATTGGAAACACAGTCCCAGATGAGGAAAGTGTGAGAGAATAAGTATATTGTCAGACTGGATGTGAACTGCACATTGGAACAGAATGAACAGCAGAGAGAAGCAACTTTCTTTTAAAAAGTGATTTTAAAATAAAATGCATCTTCTCCATTTGTTCTGTGAAAGCCAGAGACAAATGGAGACCAAGAGAAGATAAAGAGAAATTAATAAATGAAGATACACTGAAGTAAAAACAATTGATGGTTGAGAGGAAGCTGAGATTGAAACTGCTTTTGGATATCACTCAGTGGCATTGCACAGTGTTCTTTGTTCTATAGCAAACAGGCTTTAGAAGGCCTTTAAGTCATACAAGATTCTTCAAGAGTTTCTAGATGTTGGAGCCTATTTGGTATGTATTTCAGTCTCCAGGTAGTTCTAGATGTAAATTCTTGAAGCATTCAAACTTTCGGCATATTTGTATCCCAATGACAGTGTCTTTTATTCAAGAATAAAAGAGTGTTTTATACAAATTAATTTCTGATTACCTATGAGTAGATTGATTATGGGAGATAATACTGTTTTTAAGAGTGATATTTATTAAAATTGAGATAGCCAATAGTAATGTTCTCTCTCTAGCCCATTTTGATCAGTCCTGCAAACAGTTTGGAATTGATTACTCAAATCTTGGCCGAATAACAGTCAAGTCCAGAGAGCATTCTGTGGTGGTAGGTGTAGAGTCCACCGAAAGTTAGTTTCTCTGTAGCTGAAAAAAAGAGGCATTGAATTTGGGATCAATAATAAGATATAGAAAGAGTTAACTTCTACAGTTTCACTGCCACTCTTCTGTTGCAGGGAAATTATTAACAAAGGCTTGATTGTTGTTTTGGCTACAAGTATTAGATACAAAGGAACTTTGTGAAGGTCCCAGACACAGACTGGCATTTAGACTGACTGTCCTTTTCCAAAGCAGCTTTTCTGTTTAATGAGTCCATTATTAAAACATGGTAGCTTTAATTAAATCTCTATAATCTCCCATCAGGAAAATGGCATTAGCCTGCTAGCCAGGAAAATATGGTCAGTCCAAACAGTATCCCTGTTATTAGTGCTTGATTGTCTGTTGGACTGTTTGATCAAAGGCATGGAGATTTTGATGTTGTTTTACAGTAAGGCTAGCCCAATGTACTCAAAAGTATGTTTGTATGTTGGGAGTTTACAACAATTACAACTCCTTCCAAATACTGGACCTAAAATCATAAAGGCTGCAAAAACTACTGCTTTTGTATTGATGTAGCTCCTCCTGTGTGATGTGGTTGTGTCACTATAGAAACACTTGAACTACCAGAATTTATTGGCATATGAGGAAACAGATAAATGTGTAAGATGCATTTACCAGAAATAGATGTGTCTTCCTCTAAAGGTTGTAGTGCTGGGAACTGCAGGTATATACACAAATATTTTTTTTATTTTTAATTTATGTTTTGGTTGGGTTATGCTAAATATTTTAAAATCAAACCTTTAAATATTGATTCAGATGTGAGTTCAGAAGCATCTGTAAAGTATATCCCCCATCTCTGGATAAAAGCACTAAAAATACTGAACAGGTGAATAACCATCATTGATGTGATTATTTAATGAGTGGATTTGTTTCCGTATTTCTGTCTAACTTGGCTTTGAAATTTACACTTGTCTGCTAACCATTTTTGAGTAAGGGACATAGTTATACTAGATTGAGATGGGGAGCGGCGCGCGGAAGACCTACTTGCATAGTGTCTATGAGTACACGCTACCATGGAGAAGTGCTCAGCTTGTCTGTGTCATCAGGTGGATTAATTCTTTCTTCCAGGGAAAGGCAATAAAAGAAAAGATCATGGAACAGTTTGTGCTCAAAGACCACTTGTCACTTACTTGTCCATCATCACAGCCCTTCCTGCTTTCACTGAAATCACTCACAGCTGCTGTTGACTTCAGGGGAATGAGCATGAAGTCCCTTGTGAAAAATATGAAAATGATGGTAGCCCCAGACTTCTGAGTTTTATAGGAATGCAATTATCTTAAATATGAGCTGTTATTACCACCACAAAAAAAAGGGGGGATGGGGGAAGGAGGAGAGAAGGGATGCAATTACCCAGAGAGCATGTACCATGCTTTCCATTGATTAGACTGTCTTGTTTGATTGAACTCCTCAGTATTTTTAATTTTCTAGCCCAAATTGCTGCTTTACATCTTTCTTGGGTCCCTTTGTTCTAACTCATCTGCTTTCAGGTCCAGATTTATTTTCCAAAGCATTCAGATGCCCCAAAAACGTGTTCTGTCATCATGTGTTTTATCTGTCTCTGCAGACAGTTATGTGACAGAAAGTTTCCATTGACTCCAGAGAATGGGTCCTGTAAATACCCTTTCTGTTTCTCAGATGGAGTACTTGCAAAATGGAATTGATTAAAAGGTCAAAAAACATTACTGTTGCAATGTCTGAATTGCTCCATCAAAATGGTAGTGTGACAAATGTGTGCAAATCTTTTCAAGGGACTACTCTGGCTTTTTAAAATTGTTCTATTTTTCAGATCAGCTTTCTGATTTTTCTCCTTAGTCTGGGTTACAGTAGGATGGAGATTCATAGTATAAAATCTGTTTTCCAAAGTCTGTCTCTAAGTTTTTCAAAACAGCTGTTTTAAACCAATAGCTTTATTATTATAACTAGCTAAAGTAAGACTTCTTGCAGAAAAGTGCAAGTAAGCAGAGTGTACCTGGGTCTTTCAACATCAGAATGACTGATGGGGAGCCAGTGAATATAAGTAATTCCAGACTCATTTCACATATAGTACATAAAAAAGGAGACGTAGCTATTATGTCCTCTCCTGCTCAGAAAGTCATAGAAAGCCAACAAAGTCTCAAAGGTGAAGATACTAATTTATAAGGACTTCATGACCAGGGCTTGGCAAAAGGTTCTTCACAGCAGCCTTTACTATCTTATTATCTAGCCTTCCTACATCAGGATCTAAATTTGCCCCTCACCATTTAAAATACATGTCCCACAAAATTATTAGCCACTGCATCTTGGTTATCTGCATTGAATCCCAATGGAGACAATATAATTGTAAACTATTGCCAGATAGGTAAGCCCCATGTGGTGATTCCATCTTGTGATTTTTCTAGCAGCAAAACCTCACTAAGATGTTGTGTACACTCCATGGTAAAACACAGACCTTTGCTCNAGACCCCAAGTGATTTACAGACTGTGCCTGGACCTTTGCTCCATGATGAAGGCAAAGCCCCTGCGTGAATAACCTCTGTGTATCTCCACTCACTTGAGAGTAGAGAGATAATTTTTATACATCATCATTTTTTTCAACATCATCAGTGAACTTGGCTCTTGAACTAGGCTTCAGGGACTTCAGGGCTAGGCAAACAGAGGGCCTGTTTGCAAAGGCCTGTAGTGAAAGGACAAGGGGCAATGGTTTTAAATTGGAGAAGAGTAGATTTAGACTGGATATTAGAAAAAAGTTCCTCACCATGAGGGTGGTGGAATACTGGAACAGGTTGCCTAGGGAGTTGTTTGGGGCCCCATCCCTGGAGGCATTCAAGATGAGGCTTGACAGGGCTGTGAGCAACCTGATCTAGTTGGGGATGTCCCTGCCAACTGCAGGGGGTTTGGACTAGATGACCTCCAGCGGTCCCTTCCAACCCAAACCATTCTATGATTTTATGACTTAACAGGGAATCATTTCTACATTTCCTTGTGTGCTCTCATAAAAGCAGAACGTCTTTTGGGATGTAGTAAGTCAGTTTGTCTCACTCTTGGTTTAGATAGGCAATCGCTGGGCAGACAGGCATCAAACTAAGAATTGTCTTCTTGACAGATTGTGCACATGTTCTTTGCAGATTTTATACAGGTTTCAGGTTGAATTAAGAATGGAATTTACACAGGTGTTTGAGGGAAGTTTTCTTCAAATTCTGGCCACAGATTCACAGCATGGCTGAGGTTGGAAGGGACCTGTGGAAGTCATCTGGTCCAACTGCCCGGCTGAGGCAGGGCCATCTAAAGCCAATTGCCCATGACCATGCCCACTCGGCTTTTGAGTATCTCAAGGAGGGAGACTCTACAATCTCTCCATAACCACTGCTTAGTCACCCTCACAGTAACAAAGTGGTTCTTGATGTTTAGAAGAAGCTCCTGTGTTTCAGTTTGTGCCCATGGCCTCTTGGTCCTATCACTGGGCACCACTGAAGAGAGCTTGAAAATGTCTTTTCAAAGGGATCAGAATTTGTGAAGGAAAATCAGTTTGCCCATGGGTTTGAACAAAGCTACTTTTGCATGAATCCTGGAACTGGAGTACCTATATATGTAGGATGTGTTGCTAACCTCCTACAGGTTAGCCTAAGCTCCACTCTGTAATCTGCAGCCATTTGCAGACCTGCCTTTCAATCACAAAGGCGTGCTTCAAGGCATGGGCAAAAGAGCTGAGTGGGACATGTAGAATAAACTTGAGGCATGTTGTCACATGCAGGATGAGGAGAGAGATGGTAACAAAGAGCAACACACAAAATAGTTTGTGTGACTAGTAAAGGGTGATGTACCAGATGAACTGTTGTGTTGGGCAGATAACAACCCATAAACTGGAGTTCTAGGATGATAACAAATGTCTTGTTGAAACAGACAAGTGACGTCATTCCTTGAACAGTGAGAAGTATGTAACACGTGACACTGTTCTCTAGAAACTTTTAGGGGTTGCTGGTGTTATTGCAGTTTCTCTAAAGTATTTGGATGACAATAAGTATTTCCAGATAAATATGACTTTATGGAGTTCAGGAGAACAGGAAAACTGAATTGTAAATGACAGGACAGTCCCAGTTCTGTATTTTGCAGTGTCTAATGACATGACAGATGCAGTACAATCAGTTATAGATGGCAAATGGCAAAGATAGAATATGCTACTATGTAATTCTCTCAAGCAGTTTTAGTTTCTCATTAGAATTAATTCACTGTTCTTTCTCAGACTATTATTTCACAGCAACATTTGTGATTTCTTGTATAATAATATCGCTTCAAAAAAAAGTTCTTTTGGATGAGTGTAGGCTGTAAAGTAACACATTGCCAAATTAGGAAATCTATCTTTTCAAAACAAAATCCTGTAACAGGAGAAAATAAACACACAATACTAAGGAGAAACTGCCAGAGATGTTCACCACATTCTGTCACCACTGGAGAGGGAGACAAATCTTTTGTAGTTTTTCCTGGCTAGCAAAAGGAGCTGTACGTGAGAGGTTCCGTCGATGTCTTCATTCCACTCTTACACTGCTGTGCACTGGTACTGGGTCTGCTCTTAGCTGGTGGCCTGTACCCTCATGCTGACTCCCAGCTTTGTGCTTGGCTGCTCTTGCAAAAAGCTCAGGGTTTGCCCAATAGATGGGCAGTGTGCCTGCATGTATCTTAAGGTGCAGGTTTTTACCTTGTTTTAACTCTACTTAATGTTCCTGCTCAAATTGAATTCTGCTTCCTTAGGTTTGCAGTGCAAGAACATGAGAAAGAAAAATATAAGCATGCAAATAGGCACTCTAGGTGCTAAGACATGGCTATCATCCCTCCAGTTTACCTGCTAAAACATCTCTAGTGATTCTCAGATATAACACATGTCTGTTGTGGCTTTGCCAGCAGGGTTGGTCTGCCTTCATAACATTCATGTTCTGTTGTTTTGGCAGGCTATTAGCATTTTCCCAAGAAAAGAACACACACAAGGGAAGAAAAACACTGAATTCAAGAGAGTCAACATACTTAAAAATAAGGTTTACTGCCGCTTTCCCCATGATACACTGCTGTGAATAAAGCTTCAGCTCAAGTTATGTACAGCAATTGCAGCAAAGGGCTGTCAGTTCTCATTATTGAGAAACTGAGCAAATGGATTGCATTACTTCTTCAAACAGTCTTCTGAAATCAGGCTGCTGAACAGAACAAGAGACACCAGTGCAACTATAGACTTTCACATGATTTGAATTGAAGCAGTTGTCTTTTCTCCACTCTCCCTGAAGCATCAAGGAGTGTCAGTATTGAACCTCCAGAAAAGTATTGAATTGAAACCCAAAGTAACCATACTTTTTGATTTTTTTAAAATGAAAATGTAGAACTATTCAGTCTGTCCAGGGCTGAAATAAAATATTCAGTTAGGAATATGCCTCACAAATCCAAAAATATAAAGAAGACTAACACTGCCACTGGAAAGCATAGCATTTTATTCATTTTATTGGGATTCCATAAAATTGTGGTAGTCTGTGAAAAGTTTGACATTTGTGGAAGTCTTAATAGCATCAGGGAATCTGTTTAATGAAAATTTCTGTCACTTTGTGGAGCATTTGTGCAAAATTTAATTCTTATGATCCTCTACTACCATTATGGGCTCTTTTATATTTCATCAATGAATTATCAGTCTGAAAATAAAGCAGCAGTAGGGCAGAATTTCTTTCAGCTCTAAGGGGCAAAATAGGTACAGAAATCCATCATTCTGTTTACAGTGCTAATGCTGAAAGTACGAAGACCAATTTTCTAAAATCTGGGTTAAAAACTGCTCCCTTTTACTTATAGAGAAAAAATAAGTATGCTTTCTCTTTTGTGGCTATGATGATGTATAATGCTACAATTTCTTTGCCTGATAATACTCTTTTGTACCTACATAGACTTTTATTGCTCTGATGGTACACTTCTGTACTTACTTCCTCATGTGTCTGGCAGATTATAATGTAGAATAAAGTTTTATATTTATTACTAAAAGCCAAGTTTTAGTTCTTCATGTACTGCCTTTTCTGAGGTGTCATGTTCAATCAATAATGTTATGAATAAATTGCTTCAAGCACATATTCCTCCTTCTAGAATTATTCACTTCTATCTTGACAAACAAACTAGAACCAGAGTAGTCTAAAATTCAAGCATGGATTCATTTTCATCAGGTCAGCTTGTAGTAAAATGTTTAAACTTGTTAGAGAGCAGCATATCAATGAATGCAAAGGAAATTCAGAAGCCTAGAAAATTAAATTTATTAATCCAATATGGCATATATATGATCGTTCAAATGAATTTTAGTTTATTTTTTTCTGAACCCACTAAATACTAGTGAGGGGAATAGCAGTGACTTCTGGATCTACTCCTTTTGTTTCTTTTCTAATGTACTGCTATGGCGTAAAACCCCAGCAGATAAGCAATGGTATTGTAGGCATCAGAGACAACCACTTGAAATACATAATAAAAATTCTTAGTTTATTAGATTTGTCCTCCTGTGATTAAAAACATATCTTAACAGCAGACATCTGTTGGACAACTTACATGGTTCCTTATTGTCTTGGTATGTGAGAAAATACTGCAGGCCCTATTGCTGAGCCTTGTTAGACCCCAGTACATTGTGGATGCACAGGAAATTAAGCATATGCTCAGTGGCGGAGTTAAAATAGCATGCAAGTTTGGTGTAATCTGTTGAAATGAAAGAATGCCATTCCTTGTGCTGTGCCCTTTGGACTGTAAAAGGAGGGAATGATAGGATCCTTCTTCCCTTGCCTGATTTCATGTGATATATCTGATTGCCTGTGAATCAAGTTTGACAGAAAAAAAGTGTGATAAGCAAGATGTTAACATAAAAATAATTTTGCAACTGCTCCTTTTAAGCCTGGTACTATGGCTATATACTATTTCATGAAGAGATCACTGTATAAAGTTAGGGAGAGCAGCATTGCTTTCACTAATTTTCACAAGAGAAGCTAGGGTATTTTACTCCCCCCCCCCAGTAAACGTATTTCCTTCAGGCTTCCTTAAATGGGATATCTCTTTCCTCAGTATAAGTAGTTTTCTCCTTGTGAGCACAACTAACCAATCTTTTGAAAGGTGACTGCTTTGAAGTCAAAATAGCAAATTACCACTGTCGTTTGCCAGCATGCAACAGACTTTGTTTGTGTGTACTTCCAAAGCAAAAAATACCTTCATTGTTATAACACGATGTTTGAGATATAGCCAGGGTCAGTTCTCTGTTTTGCAAGTAAATATGCAACAATGCCCGTGAAAAAAGTCACCAAGGACATCATGTTTATTTACATACCCATGATTCATCTGAAACTTTTGTGTTACAAAGGTGTAAGAACAGCTAGAAAGCTTTATGAGCTTATGAATAAAAGTATTTTCAAATTAATGCTAGAGAAGGTTTAAATCTTCATGTTTCAGGACACAAAACATGGATGTTTAGAAAGGAACTATTCTTGAGTCTAAATACACAGTTTCCTGTTGAAGCACTGTACTATTTTCCCCCAAATCCAAGTCAAAGATGAACTACAAAAGGGCAGTGGTCTATGATTTTGATACACTATGGCAATTACCATAGAATTGTATCTCCATATTCTTCCAAGAGAACATAAATATATCCTGTCCTTGCTAACAGCCTGGGAACTGAATCCATTTTACAGTGAATATTATCAAATAATGAGATTCAGAAATGAGGCTTTGTGCCTTTCTAGGATGTGAACAACAGCAGAGGTTAAGCATCTGTAGCTCAGGTCTTGCATCATGGTAACATAATCACTAACCAGGAAATATAGAGGTGAAGGTACAGTAATCAGTCTGCCTGATAATTGCTGCAAAAATGTTCATCAAAGTTAAAAAGTATCAGAAAAGTATCAGAAAAGTATCAAAAAATGATGGCTTCTCCATTTCTTGACCTTCTCAGGTCATGGAGATATATATGGAATAACTGCTGGCAGCAAGTGAATTAATGCTATGCACTGTGGTATACCTGTGTTAGAGAGTGTGGAAGTCAAACTAGATGACTTTATGATGTTGTCTTGCTGTTTATGGTAGGCATGAGAAAGGCCTAAGAGAATGCCTTCACTGATGGCTGTGTCTGGCTCCAGAGAGTTAATTTCAATAGGCATTTCAGCTGGATTCACTCTGTTAGCTGAGTGAATCTAGGCTGAGTGAAAAAGAAATTCCTTGGAGCTAATCTGTGAGTGTAATGTGAAGAAAAGTCAACACATGCTACAAGAAATCAAGAATGTCTTTTTCTAGTGTTTAACTTGGTATGTTGTATGAATGAAGAGTTTTCTTCCTGAGATAGTGCAAGTGGCATGGTAACACATATGACAGCAGGCTTTAGGACTCAACAAGGAGAAAGAGAAATTCTCCTCTGGGAACTGATGAATAGGAGGCTAATACCTAGCAAGTGTGGAGAACGTTTATCTGATTTGTAAGCCATAGGCTAGAAGCTCTTTCAGGCTATGTGTTACTGAATTGCATGAACTGAAAGGTGCTTATTTGTTATAAGATTTGGAAAATTTCCTATTCTAAAGTCTTCTAAAGAAGTGTTTGATAGATAACCTGCAACTTTGCTAAGTGGTACAAGTGTTTTTCCATCCATAAGATTTCCTTTTAGTTTTGTTTTTGTTTAATTTTCCCTGTGTCTGATTTGCAGGTAAATTACTTTGTTTAGAAGTAGTATATTTTTCTTAAAAAGAAAGCCTTTGATAGTGCTCAGTTCTGAAAAATTTATTAACTGTATGTGCTACCTTATGTTGAAAAAATTTACCTAAAGCTGCTTTTTATGGCTACTGTAGCCCAAATAAATATTCCTGACTACATGGATCAAGATAAAACCACAATCTGAAGTTGCTTCTTTCAGCAAATACCAGATTAGGACAGGCATTTGCCCACTCAAGGTTTTTCTGGCTCCTTTCTTATTAGACATTATCCAGTAGTTAACAAAAAAGTCTAGAAGCTTATGCTTGCTTTTGGACCTTGGTCAAATCTGACCATATTCTGATAAAGAAGATTTAAAGCAGCAGATATGTACATAAATTGTACATTTTCAAGTAAGGTTGTGAGGATAGATGTAACAGTCAAACAGCACATATGTCCTGCTTTCTGATGTAGGCATAGTAAAGATGAAAATTCCAAAGTCTCTTCTTTTGATCTAAGGAATTCAGAAGGTATCACATTGGAAATCTTCAGTAAAACTGCCAAACTGGACTCCAGACTCTGGCTACCATGAGAATGGTTGTCTTTACTGATTGACTAAGTGATTCCAGGAGGATTACCCAGTATATGGAAGGAGTGTAAACTCTGATACTGAATGTATTTTCTCAGTATCTTAATTTTTGTTATAGAACTAAAAAGTTCTACCTCTTTTTTCCTGGAAGGGGGAAGTCCCCCATTTTTTAATGTGTTTCCTGACTTTTAATAATATCACAAACTTCTTTGTCTTGCAGTGAACCAGATTCACAAGGAGATTGCCACACCAGATTATGAGTTTGCTTCATTTTCAAGCAGTGCTATTTAAAATACATCTGCTATGTAAGAGATGCAAAAAACCAAAATGATTTTCAGTTGTGTTAGTCTTTATTGGATCTGACCTCTGGTCTAGGAGGCGAAGGGAGAGTGGAAAATGAAAGCTGATTTGGTATTAGCCCACTATTCATATTAGAAAAAGTAAATGCTTTTGCGGTTTTCCTTACAGAGATGTCTTTATTCATTAGATATGCCTTTAATAACTAATTCTAGTTGTCTGGTTGCCAAGATAGATTTCCTACAGGCAGACTTAAAAGTGATTTTGTCCTCTTTGAATGCATGGCTTCAAATGATCCCAGAACAGCAAACATTAAATTTCCCCTAGACCTTGAGATTTTCTGAAGCGCTGTAATAACATAAAAGAATAAGACTATTACAAAAAAGTAAATAAATGAATTAAGCATGTCCCATACAATATAAGCAGGATAAATAATAAAACTCCTTGTTTTTTTGTACTAACTAATATCTCCTTTCTGTGCTGTGGATTTCTCACTATGCCCATTTTATGGATTTTGGTATCACTGTTCGTAGACACCTGGAGATGAGAATGTTTTGTAGGTTTCATCTGCAAGCAAGGAGCCAACAGACACTCAAAACTTTCACAGATGGCTTTGTCAGTGTTTCTTTCTCACATTATCACAGCATTATAAATATGTATCTAGTATGTCTTTGAGCATATGTAAAACTGGCATATGGACTGTGAAGTAGAAGGCCTTCTTGTCATTCAACTGTGTTATGCACATAAAGCAATTAGAAGCGATATTCAAACTTGGCCTCATACAAAACTAAACTGAGCTTTAGATAAAAGCATATTGCCTAGAGAAAAAGCATGAGAAAGAATATTGTAATTTTGGGGCATGTACTCACACGGTCAAGGGGTATATATCTGCTATGGGACTGTCCTCATGAATTTTCAGTTAAGTTTGGTTAAAATTTGGAAGCTATCTCTCTAGTGTACTGATAGCTAAAGTCCACCTGCTTTTTGTGTTACTGAAATCTAATAAAATATTAGTTATGGGTAATTACTACAAAGCTTTTTATCTCAGCTGAGTTTTAAATGAACTTAGTTTGATAATAGAAGTAACATTTCATCTCAGACTTTTTCAGTTGAGGATCTGGATATTGTCATAGACAGGTTGTGCTTTATGACCAGGTCACCTTATTCTGCAAAAGTAGTTTAATCTCTGTCCTGCATTGCATTGAGCAGACAGATCAGATCGATCTTTCCCTGAAGCTGAATCATTTTAATTGATGCCTTCTGAGAGGCAATTTTGTAGGATGCCACACACTTTTCCAGGCCATGCCCACCAGGTATTTCTCCATTGCTCCTTTGGCAAGCTCTTTAAAAACTGTTGACAAAAACAATGTGTTTTGACAACAGGGATCACAGGAATAGCTTGTGCAATGTCCATGCATTTCCATTTCACTGTAGAAAACAGCTTCTGGATAAGCCTTGGATCCATATCATTTAGCTTTTTTAATGGTTACATCACAGTGACAGCTCACATTATGTGATTGGTTTGAAGACATAGGTCCACAGAAATAATCAAAGAGGACCTATTTCTGGTAGCTGAATGCACTGCTTACATCAGAATTTGTTTTTATTTTCCCTTCCATAGATTATCTTACATCTCATACAGTGCAATTTATTCTCCTTTCTTTTAATTGGGTGACATCAAGGCTTTTTGATATGTTATTCTGACACTTCTATACTGCCAGAACCATGGTCATCAACAAATATTTTATATTTTTATGCTAAGGACACTGCTGTTTATGTTAAACATGTCCAGTCCCAATCCTGGTGGTTTGTTGTTTTTCCCCCCCACAGTTCTAATAATTTACTCTCTGACCCTATATTGAATGATTACAAAAGCATAAACAGGTGAGATGTTTTGTTGTTTGGGAGACGTATTTACTTTCTAAATGAAGCTACAAGGTTTGTCTGGATGATCTGTCTTTGCTAAAACCATGTTGCTTATTACCATGTTTTCTGTATAACTCCACATAATTCTCTCTTTTTATTAAAGATTTTGTACCCATGAACCGGTAAATGTCAGGACCACTGTATGACTCAGTTCCCCTGAAAAATCTCAGTGGTGGAAGGATCCTGTGACATAAACTGAATTTCATTTTTAAAGAAAAGTGAAGTCATGCTAGACCTCCTTTTCTGCAAGAGGAGGGATTATTTTTATGCCAGGGATATGCTAAATGATTGCATTTGAAACAGTCTGCAGTTTATAACATTACCCTGCCAAAATAAAACTATGAAAGCTAGCTTGCACAGTACAAACCTGCTCAAGGAATCACAATTTTAAAAGCAGAGCAGTTGTTTTGAAATGCCATTAAATATTTTGCAAAGTTTCTAATAAATATTGTATTATTTTTACAGGACACTGATTCTCACGCCATGGAAATCACAGCCATTCAATTGTATTTTATATGGTATCAAACTTTCTGCCAAAATGCGATGATGGAATGTTTTTCATTGTTATGAGTCTATCAACATTACATCATTTATTCGCTGCATCATGTGTGACACACATGTCTGTGCTTAACCTTTACAGCTGGGATATTTGATCCTGCTTTAATCAAATGTTATACTACTAAATGGATGTCATACTTTAAAGCTTCCTTGCTAAGGAAGTAGGTCTGAGTTTTTGTTTGTCCACCCACTAGAAGTTGCTATCAAATTTAATAGAATCATAATTACTGACAAATTGGCATGTACTGGAGGCCAAAATTTAAACTTGGTTGCCTTTGTTCTATCGCCTTAACTCTTGTTTCTCATGCATCATTCAAAAGCTGTGGACTGGAATATGCATATCCACACTCTTGGGAAACCAATAAGACCAGTGGCTTCTTTTCAGGAGACAGAATGGGAAAATGCTGAAGTTGTTCAAATTCAAAGATGTCTTTCTTCCCTTGCAGAGTTGTCTGTGGATGCTAACAACACACTGCGTCTTCTTCACTGCTCTTAATCTAGAGAAGAGATAGGCACCCCATTAAAGCAACCCTTTCAATGCAGCTGTGTGCAAAGCCTTTGGGGCTGGGTATCACACCCCTCAGGATATCTGAACAAGAGCTGCTCAGTTAATGAGCAAACACAATGTGGATACCAGTAAGCTGTCCCACCAAGGGCCTTTCTCCTGGGATTCGCTGATTAAGCTGATGACTTATTTCTCCATTCTAAGCCTTAGGTGGTAACTTACATGGCAATTTAAGGCATCTTTTGGGAAACTCGGGTAACTGGGAAGTGTTTATTTGGTTAAAGGGACTGTCAGTAGTGTGGGAAGAGATGAGCTTTATGAGCACCTTTCAGAACAAAAGGAAATCATAACCAACATAAAGAAAAACTTCGGCTTAGAAAACCTTCTCTTTTCTTAGTCTCCCCAGGTGTTTGTCAACTATATGAATATGTAAGGCAGGTATATAGCGAAGACTATCCTAAAAAGGAGATGCGAGACTATGGTGAGTTTCCTACCAAATTCCTACTTCCGTTTTCTTCAGTAAAATTCAAAAGATAATGTACTTCAAATCCCAGGCCAGCACTTGAACACAGAGTTAGCACTGGAGTGCAGTGCTGGAAGGACACTGAAAAGCCCCTAGACGTGCCACTGATGTAGACCTGCACTGCGTAGAGGTCACTGAAGGTGATGAAACTTGATCATGCTCTGAAGCAAAAGATTGAAACCACTGACATCAACCTGAAGTCACTTGCTTAAAGTACTATACTTTGGTATGTTGCGGAGCTTGAGCTAAAGGTTCATTCCTGACATTGGTGAGACCAGCAGAATCACTTCACACAACTTCTTAAAGAAAAGCTCCAAATCCAAGTCCCTTTTCCTCTGATTCCTGCATTTTAAGCTTCTCTTCTGTCCTACTTGACATACAGGCTTCAGGAAAGCCAGTTCAAATCTACTGTGAAACAAATGGAGACAGCCATTTTCTTGTCTGAATCCTAGAAAAATCTCTGCATCAAAGTTAATATATATATGTATATATCTCCTTCCTAAACTCTGTTTTCCCAGAAAGCAAAGAAGACAGAGCATGGGTGAACTATCAAGGTAAAGATCTTCTCTAGACTTAAATTGGTTGCTTTAAATAAGTATAGATTTTAAGCATTATAGAAAGTATCTTTTTCTAGATGGTATGTTTGTAAATATTAAACATTAAGTGAGGGAGTCTATTACCTATGAACCTGTGTGAAGCTAGAGGAATTATGTGAAGGTGGCATGTGAGGGGTTGGCTGCTTTGTTACTTGACTAATCAAAACATTTCAGTGCCATTAATTATGCTGAACGGCTAAGCCTGTATAAGGGTTAAAGATTTACAAATTATCTAGTTATCATCTTGTTTGTGTTTTTCCCAGTTTGAGTTAGAACAACTAATTCTGTTCAGCAATTTTACTTTTCACCTCTGTCTCTTCTAAGTAACTGCATTCTCTGAAATTAACAGCATATTTTTGCAGACAGTATCTGCTTCTGGTAGTGATAATGCTCTGTGTTTATAGTTAGTACCAAGGATTGGTATGCAGACCAAGGTCACTGCTAAATTTTGTGTACCACGTTGGGGATGCAGTAAGTAAAAGGTTGCACCTGCAGGGAGGAGCAGACAGTTCAGATGACCCTAAACTGACCAACTAGGTATTCCATTCTGTGTATGTAATGTTCAGTATAAAGCTGAGGGATCACAGAGGTCTGTGGGATCATGGAAGTCTCTCTCTTCTTCAATGGTTGGTGTCTGAAGAGGACTCTGTCCATTCTGCTTTTGATGCCAAGTAATGAGTTCCTGAATCTAGCTTCTGAATCTGGTGCTGTCTGCTGCTGAGTCCAGTCTAGGACTTGCCACAGCATGAGTGGTGATGGTGATGTAATTGCCATCAGAGGAGTTTGGTTTGATATTAGTTTGTATATATTTCATTTTATTGATATTATTTTCATTAAAGTGGTTTTGATTTTCTTTTCCAATCCATAAGTATCTCTCCTTTATTCCCTTTCTCTTCCCTCTGGGAGTGGAGAGAGGTTAATAGAGAGTGTCTGTCACTCCTTTAGTGGCCAGCCCAGCCCTAACCCTTGACACTGTTTCATTTTGTAGGTAGTGTAAGTGATTCTGTGTCATGAGAAAATGTATACAACACTGATAAATCCATAAAGTATTTGACCTTTAATAAATCCTAATATTTTCAACCCACAGAGCCTTCTTAAATGCCTGTAACCTTGGCCTTGCCACTCCCATTCATCACAATTACTGTTCAAGCTGTCTGATGCAATGCACAAAGCATTGCATGTTGACATCCAATATTTTATCGTTAATAAAATAAAGCAAAACGTAAGAAAAACCCAAATATTTTTGCTGTTCTGATGTTTTCCAGTGCAGTGCCCAGGAGAGGAGAAGGGACAGTTTTGATTTATGTTATTGCTATCAGATACTGTTAATTAGTATTTACTGTTAGCAGAATGTATATATAGTTGATTCTTTAAACAACTTGATTCTTGATGCTATGCTAATTTTCCGTGATTGTTAACCTTTACATAGTGAAAATAGTGTTTGTAAAAGAGTCAGATACACTATGAATTGCATTTTAAAGAAGAGTCTAAGGAATCTGAAACAGTAGTGTACATGAATTGAATGCTTTGGACCAAAGCATGCAGACCTTATTCATAAGTTAGGGCTAGTAGGATTACTACAAAAAAAAAAATCTAACGTTTTATCCCATCCTCCAAGACTTTTATTATTGCCTTGATCCAAGAACACTGCAGTGATGGATGAAAATACTAACAATGTTTGCCCACAGAGGGGTTGGTTTCTGTAGAAAGCTGAGTGATTTAATGCAGAGAACACTGGACTCCTCATGAAGGAACTTGCAGTTCTACTACACACCCTGGCAATTGCTTTATCTTTCTGTGGCATTTTACTCTTTGTGCTCCTTGTCAGTGAAGATTTCAAGATTTTTCTCATGGACAGTCTCCTTCCACAGACATTCCTGTGCCAAATACAAAGAATAACACATTCGAATTGAGAAACGTATGATAAAAATAAGTATTACTGAAATGTTCTCCTGTGTAGCATTGACTTTCACATCACCTATGATTCACAACACCTGTGGAGCAATAGGTGCTGCCCGGGATTTTTGCTGAAAGAGAACTTCCATTTTCTTTACATTCTGAATGAAATATGAGCCCTTGGACCTCTCTTTATAAAAGCACCTTTTGGATATGTTTTTGTGCTGTTATTTCTCTAACTTCAGACCTATAATATGCTACTCAGACCTCTCACACTCAGTACCAAAATACTCTTTTGTTAGAATCAGCAAATCACAAAGTCATTTAGGTTGGAAAAAACCTTTAAGGTCATTGAATCCAACTGTAAACTTAACTCTGCCAAGTCCCCCACTGAACCATGTCCTTAAGTGCCACATCTGCCTGTCTTTTAAATGGTAACTAAACCACTTCCCTGGGCAGTTTGTTCCAATGCTTGACAACCCACTTCTTGAAGGAATTTTTCCCACAATCCCAAGTAAGACAATTTTTTACATATATATATATATCTTCATATGTACACTTACATACATGTGTTTATATATTTCAGAATAAGGAGTTATCATGACTGCTTCAGCAGTGAAATGTCAGAAGTGTAAACCAATGGCAATTTTAACATTTTTATACATGTAAGTTCTATCTTAGCTGGAAGGGTTTTATTTTCTCTTTCTCCATCTTGTAGATTTTTCTTAGCATAGCTTTTTTAGGTCTTAATGATCTATTAGCAGGAGTTATGCTTCCAACGGAAATCATGAAAAAATGACATGGGAACATGATCTAAGTCCCAGCTATTTTGCCAAGCCAAACAACATTATTATAGCAGAGCACTGAAGGGTAAGAATTAACATGATATGTCTCTGCAATGCTGGATGGAAAATGAGCATGATTTCATTTTTACAGTTCTTACCCTGTAAATTCCTTATGCCTCTGCAGTTTTGTGCAGGTGGAAGTTTCACAGAAATGCCATGGAAAGATTTATAAACTTTCTGGCCAGGTTGATCACTAGCCTCTCTAAAATCCTGCCTCTGTTGACAAGACTGTCCATATGGACTATGGGGGTACCCACAGACTTAAGAGCTAGACCTTCAATTCTACATAGAAGAGGTTCTGAGAGAATGTTGTAGGTATAGTAGTAGATACTGTTTTTTTAAATTCTGCTGTCTTTAGTAGAACTAGAGAATGCTAAAGGAGTTGATAATCTATTCCTAAATAATAAAAAATGTGACAGCACTTCCTTTCTGCTAAGTACTGAATAGCCTTAGAAAATGGCTGATCATCAGAACTCATGTTTTTCTGCCATTCATGCAGAAGACATGAAGTTTGAGAGGTCCCGCAAAATACTCATTCCTTTTACTTCATTAATGCACAAAACCTCCATTGTGTTAGGTTTTGCAAATTTTTATAAGGCTTGATCAAATAGTACTTGCAGCTTTGTTTCAACCTGGCATAAAATGGAGTGGCAAAGGTTTTCCTTGCTGATAAGGTTTCACGTGATGAAAGCTTTGCAAGGACTCTGCCTTAATAGCAGTTCCAAGTACAAGTGAAAATAGTTGTATTTAGATTGGAAACCCTTTCACAGTTTGGTGGAACAATTAGGTCTTCTCTGTGCAATGATGTAGGATAATAGAAGCAGTCTCAAATATTTACCAGTACATGGCTAAGTTGATTTCCATAGAGTGGCTAATTGCATGGCTTGTGTGTGTCTACACTTGTGTTTCCATAAATTCTTCCATGTTGCCCTGTGGAGGGAAATACCTAAAAAAAGCTCTTCTTGTGATGTCACCATACTGCTGAAGAGGCTTTGACTTGTGGATCAGAAGATCTGACACATATCTGACTTCTCTGACCTCTTTCTTCCTCTTTTTGAATCAGCAGATATATACATCCTGTTAGAAATCTGTTGTTCTTGGCCACTGTAGCTCATGTTATTAGTCCTATATTTTAGGGAAAAAACATTGTTCATATTAGTGAATAAGAAGTACTATTCCATAGCTCTCGATTGTCCAGCATTCAATCTGCTGCTCAAACTGCTTTTTGCTGGTTTCTGTGAGAGATGCAATGCTGGGTAGACTGATGTTTTGTCATAGACCTGTGTTCATTACTTTCATTGCACATTGAACATGTAACTACTACTGAAGTGCTCACTTAATATTGCATGAAATTGTGGCAGTTCTCCAGGAATAGACCTGTGAAAAATGCCACTGGGAGTGTTTATGTGGGAAGTAAATAGACTGGACTCAGTGATGATCAGGGTGTAAGCAGGGTGAGTATCAGGGGAATGGATGCCACTGCCTGATACCGTCCTCCATATAGGCAGGTATTATGTTGGGATTTCTGAGCATCTGCTTGTGGCAGGCATTTCTCCTGAAGCCTGCCTTTTAAATCCTCAACCCACTCCACTGCACTGAAGAACTGTACAAGCTAAGGTGGGACACCCTTTTTGAGAATATGCAAGTGGTCATAGGTTTGCTCCTCAGACAAGTGTTTGGGATGTTAATAATAGTGTTGTAAATGGAGCGAGATTCATCCCTTATACTCAACTCTCTTCTCCCCTGTGTGTGTTTCCTTAGTGCTCAGATCCAGTGTCCTTTTTCTTCCCATTTTCTGCCTCCTGTTGCATACCCGACATTCATTTGAAAAAGCCAGCATATACAGATATTGAAACTGTTTAACTTGGTAGAGTGACCATTATCTATGCTGTTCAGCTTTTTACCTTGTCTTTTGTGTCTCCTTTTTCTGAATTGATTTCCTTGGATCTTGTTGCTCAACAGCCTCTTTTTATCCAGATACTAAACTCATAGCAGATGACCTTCCCCTGTAACCTCTTTCTCTCCTAGACTGAGTTTTTCTGAGTTCTTTTTCACTTCATTTCTTCTTTCTTGCTAATTTCTTTTGGAGAAGTCCTGAATCTGGTTTTGGAGGCCAGTGACCTAGGACAGGTTATATCTAATTGCTCAGGAGATGCATTCTCAGGTCGAAGTGTGGTTCCAGACTGGAGAAGAGAGACCTGGTATTATGGTAACAGTGAAGACGAGCTCAAATTCATCTATTCCTGCATGGACTTCCAGTAAGTTTTGTGGTGGGTCGACCTTGCCCAAGTGCCAGGTACCCACCAAGGTTCTCTATCACGTCCTCCCCCTACACGACAAGAGGGAAGAGAACGAGATAAAAGCAGCCTGTGGGTTTTGGTAAAGGCAGTTTAATAAGCAAAGATAGACAAGGCCGTGCCCGTGAAGCGAAGTAAAGCAAAATTAAGCTTTAGTCTCTACTTCCCATAACAGGCGATGTCTGGCCCTCTCCCGGGAAGCAGGGCTCCAAAATGCGTAATGGTTGTTCAGGGGTCTTCTTTCCCCAGATGCCCCCCTTCCACCCCCTTATATTACTGAGCTGACATCATATGGTATGGAATAGCCCTTTGGTCAGTCTGGGTCAGCTGTCGGGTTGTGTCCCCTCCCAAGATCTTGTCCATCCCATTCCCTTGGTGCTGGGCCAGCCCTGCCCAGCAGCAGTCACAACACTGCATGTTACCTTCAACCGAAGGCACAGCGTTTCTGAGGACTGCTATGGGGACATTAACTCCATCTCAGCCAAACCCAGTACAAGTTCATAATAAATTTTCTAACTGCAGTCCTTTCTTTCAGGTGCAAAGCTGAATGATCTTTTGAGGGTAAGGCCAAAGGAAATGCATGTCACTTTTCCAGTGTCTTTAGTGCTCAAAAGCTTTCACAAGGTTCTAGTTCAGTGTCAATCTATCTGTTTGTTCTCATTTGGGAGTTTATTGTGTCCCCTTCCTCTGTTTTGTGCAAAGAGAAGGGAAAGGTAAGGTATATTTAACTCTGCAAGGCAGAAAATGGTCATTTTGAATTTATTTATCATTATGTTGTGGTATACAAATGTATCCTCCCAAAAATTCCTATTGAATTTCTTAGCAATGTCCCTTGAAAAACCTGGGAACACTAAACTAAAAATACATGCAAGTTTTCAGTCTGTAGATCTGCTGGATTTGTCCTATGACCTTGGCACATTCCTGTGGACCTATCTCTACTCATCAGGGAAAGAGAGTTGTGTGAGTAGTGCTGCATCACATCAGAAAGTCAGTGAAACTAAAATAAGGACATATAGCTGCCAGGAATTCGTAATAAAATGAAACTTGCATCCAAGTTTCTATAAGTGAAATGATACAATTCCTTTCCAATGGATGAGTCTACAGAGGCATTGCGGTTGTTCATGTCTACACATATTTATATATGGCAGATTTATCATTGAAGTATCAACAGTTAAGAAACAAAAATCAAAGTAAATATGTTTTCCTTTGATTGAATTCTGTAAACTGTTCACAGCTATTACTTCAACTGTGATATTTGAATATTCTGTAAAAGGAGAGAAAACTTCATGGGCTGAAGTTCAGTTCCTACATGTTCTTCCAGCTGTGGCTTATGGCAGTGGCTTGTGCATATGTGGAGGGGCCCGAGTTTCCCTAGAGCTGCAGCATGCCTGGGCTTGTACAGGTATGTACCTTAAATGTATTTTATACTGCTGCTAAGTGAGCATGAAGTTTGGCTGTGCCTATAGACCTTTGGCATTCTGTGGCGCTCAATGAACTTTACTTCTAGGGCTTGCACTGTCTGGGTTACATGATGTTGGGAAGGAATGCTATGTTTCCCAGGGGCAACACAGGGAAATCTGGAGGAACCTGTTCATTTCCTTTCCAGCCTCCTTCCCTGCCATGTTCATTGCAGTGGAATCCATCACACAATGGTTTCTCCAGGTACAGAGCCATCATTCCCTGCTAGTATTTTCTCATCCTCTGTGGTATCCACTCCATCAGCAACAGGGTTTAACAACCCTGTGGCTCTAATATAAATGCACGAAGCTGTGGTTGAGCCTTCCTTTATTTCAAATATAGATTAAACTGGTCAGAGGGCTATAAAGCTGTTAAAAAGAGATTCAGTAAGGCTATATAAGAATAGGCATTTAGCACTGGGTTTTGGGGAAGCTAGATATTGTGAAATTCATCCCTTTGTTTTGCTTATGATGCCTTCAGTAGTGTCTGAGTCATATATTCAAGTTTTTCTCATTACCACAGAGGATAAAACTTACATTCCTGTAAAGCGATAAAGACAGCAAAAACACAACTTTTGCTTCCAGAAGCTGAAGATGTTTAAAAACCCACCACACACTTAAACCTTGTAGTAAAATACTAAGTTGGCAGTGCTGCTGCTGTCCTCTTATTCCAGGTTATATAACACGTTCTCCAGCAACTAGCTTCCAGAGACCACACCCAGACTTCTGAAAGAAATCCAGCAACCACAGCAAAGAGGCAGATTGAGAGGATCCTCTAATGAGTGAATATATCCAGGACTTTTAAGTTCCCATCTGCTGTTTTGACAAATACACGAGAGCTGTTTTGCCAGCAGATATCACTATGTGCATCCAAATTACAGGTGAGAATGAGAGAAAAAAAACATTTCTCTACTCATAGATGAGAGGCGGATTTACGAATGCTTGCTGGAGTATATGTGCATTATTAGGCACATTTTAAATTCTTTTGTCAACCTCTGTTATGAGGTCATTTCACTTTAATGCAAATTAAAAAATAATTTTCCACCTTCCTATGTCCTCTTTATTTTTTGTTATACCTTTTTTTTTGATGTGTTGCTTGATCATGGCCAAGTTCCATCTCCTGAGAGCCCAGGAACAGGCAATTCCTAAATGTCAGAAGTCAAGTAGGTGGAACAGGCAATTCCTAAATGTCAGAAGTCAAGTAGGTGAAGCAGAAGGCCAGCTTGGCTGAGCAGGGAGCTTCTTCTGGAAATTACACAAAAAAAGTATGTTTACATCCAGTGGAAGCAGAATCTGGTAACATGGGAGGTCTACAGAGAAACTGTTCAATGTTATAGAGAAAAAATCTGTGCAGCCAAGGCCCGATTAGAGTTAAAGCTGGCCTGTACTGTGGGAGATAGCAAAAAGAACTTTTTAAAATATATTAATAGTAAGAGGAAGATTAGGAATGATATTGGTCCAATACTAAATAAGGATGGTGGCCTTACAAACAGTGACATTGACAAAGCAGAGATATTCAATGCTTTCTTTGCTTCTGTCTTCAGTGAGACAGATGGGATATGCAATACCCAGTGTCATGAGACAGAAACTGGAAACATAGAATCTGTCAGTGTTATAGTTGATCCCATACAGGTGCGTGATTTGCTCCTCCAGTTAGACCCTTGTAAGTCTATGGGGCCTGATGGAATCCACCCAAGAGCCCTTAAAGAGATGGCTGATATCTTAGCAGGCCCTCTCTCGATGATTTTTCAATGCTCTTGGGAATCTGGAGAGGTCCCAACGGACTGGTAGCGTGCTAATGTAGTTCCTGTTTTCAAGAAGAGTAACAGGAACAACCCTGGTAATTACAGGCCTGTTAGTCTTACTTCTATACTGGGCAAAATTATGGAGATGATCGTTCTGAGAGCCATAGATAAGCACCTGTCAAATAACGTGGTTATTAGTCTTAGTCAGCACGGGTTCATAAAGGGGAAGTCATGTTTGACAAACTTGATTTCCTTTTATGATGAAATCACCTGTCTAGTTGATCAAGGGAGACCAGCTGATGTCATTTTCTTGGACTTTAGTAAAGTTTTCGACACTGTCCCCCATAGTATCCTTCTAGCTAAAATGTCAAGCATTAAGCTAGATAAAAAAAAAATCATCAGGTGGGTACACAACTGGCTGAGACATAGAGCCCAGAGGGTTGTGGTGAATGGAGTTAATTCGGGCTGGAGGCAGGTGGTGAGTGGGGTACCTCAGGGATCCATCTTGGGACCAGTGCTGTTTAATATCTTTATAAATGACTTAGATGTAGGTCTTGAAGGAGTAGTAAGTAAGTTTGCAGACTATACTAAGTTGGGGGGTGCTGTGGACTCCATTGGAGGATGTGAGGCTCTCCAGAGAGATTTGGATAGGTTAGAGGTTTGGTCAGTCACAAATCAAATGAAATTTAACAAGAGTAAGTGCCAGGTTTTACACTTGGGGAGGGGTAACCCAAAACCCACCTACTTTCTGGGGAATGTTAGTCTGGAATGTAACACAGCTGAGAGGGATCTCAGATAGATAGCAAAATGAAGATGAGTCAGCAGAGTGCCTCAGCAGCCAAGAGGGCCAACTGGATCCTGGGGTGCAACAAGCACTCCGTCACTAGCCAAGCCAGAGAAGGAAGTGATAGTCCCACTTTACTTGGCACTTCTGGGCTGCACAATACAGGAGGGATGTGAAGTTGTTGGAGAGTGTCCAGAGGAGGGCAACAAAGATGGTTAAGGGCTTGGAGGGGAAGTCATATGTAGAAAGGCTAAAATCACTTGGCCTGTTCAGTCTGGAGAAGAGAAGACTGAGAGGGGATCTCATTTCAGTTTATAACTTCCTCACCAGAGAGGGAGGAGTGGGAGCTGATCTCTTCTCTTTGGTGGACAGTGACAGGACACGGGGGGAATGGTATGAAGCTATCCAGGGGGAAATTCAGGCTGGATGTTAGGAAAAAGTTTTTCACCCAGAGGGTGGTAGAGCATTGGAACAGGCTCCCCAGGGATGCGGTCATGGCTCCAAATCTTGTGGAGCTTAAGAGACGCTTGGACATTGCCCTTAGTCACCTTGTGTGATCTTGGGGTTTTGTCCTGTGCCTAATGGGAGTTGGACTTGATGATCCTTGTGGGTCCCTTCCAACTCGGGTTGTTCTATGATTCTATGGCCCTTAGAATGATATAGATGCCATTAACTGTCTGAATTGAACTACTGTGGCCTTTCTTGACAAAAAGATCTCCTGGGTTTATTTCTGCGTACATCGACCCTGTAAAATGTTCCTTTCTTTTCTCTCTTCTGCAGGCAAAGAGCTATAATAATCAAGTTTCATTGTCATTTCAGCCTTTATTCTAAAACATTATGATGTGTAGAAAATTGATTAACTGGAATTTAGTATATACAACAAAAGAAAACTTTGTTGAAATCTGGAGAGCCATTTCTGTTCATTTGATAAATGTATTAGTTTCTTTGGTTTCCTGAATTACCAGGTAAAAGGCAACATGTTCCAGAGCTAACTAATTTCACTGAAACATATGAAAGACAAATACCAGAAGGCAAATCTAACATATTTTTCCCAGGGGCTTTAAAAAAAAAAGAAAAATCACCCCAAACTCTTTATTTTGAAAGCTAAAGTAAGAGTTCAAAATTAAATGGATGATTCATATGAGATATGTGGACTGAACACCACATCAAGCTGTTGTACCAGCTGAAATGGCCTGGATTTTCTCAGCACCATTAAATAAAAGAAACAAGAGGTGAAAAAAAAGAGATTGCTGTTTTATTCCATCTATGTGAGTGTCACCATATCTCAGGCTCACAACAAACCAGACCCTCTGTAATAAGCAATCTGTGCAAGGGTGAGGGGTTTTAGCCTCATGGCTACAGAGATAAATTTTGCTTTCTTTATCTCTCCTGGGCATGGAGGAGCTGAGGGTCAGACTTGACCCATAGGAAGAGGATGTTGCTCAGCACTGGTGGCTCTGTGAATCCTTTACTCACAGTGGCAACCCTAGTGCTTCCACAGCTGCAGCTCTGTGGTCATATGTTATTCCTCCATAAACCTATTCCCTCCTGCTGCCACTTTCCTGGATGTGAAGCACAGCAGAAGGCTCTCATCTCATCCTAAGGAAATTCTCAGATGTGTAGACAAGTGCTCTACAGACTCCTGATCTCACAATCACACACAAAGGGATCTGCTAGGGTTTGCCATGGATCTTGCAAGTGTGAAAGATGCAGCAGCCTCTGCATTTAAGTAGCAGGAGGAAAGAGCCAATTATAACTAATAAAAATATTAGTTATGAGTTCCCTGACATGATCATAGTATGTTTCTGCATACAGCTAAAAAGGGAATCATGTTCTCATGTCTGATATGGCAGAATGTAAACACAGTGAAAATTATAGCATATGCTATTGGGTTTTTTTTGAGTACAATAATTTAAAGCAAATGTAAATGTTCCCAACTGGGCAAGTGACAATCATTAATTTAGTCTTCTGTATGAGATACATTTATAGTCCCTATCAAATGTTAACTGTTGCCTCTTGTTACTCAAAAGATCCCTCTCACGCATGTCAGTCACGTTTATTTCAGTCTAGACAAAATAGCTCCTAGGTGTTGCACCCAGGCATCTGAGTACCTCCTGCAGAACATTCAGATCTTGGGCGCATTTTGTTTTGTGCTGGAGTTGAATTTTATGCGAAAGGTCTGAAAAAATATAAAACTGACAGTCTATGTACACTAACAGGTTTTCAGTCCACATGGGCAATGTGACCCAAGCACCCAGCCACTTTTTTCATGTCTCTGTCAATTTAAAGTGCATTTTAAAATGAACAGTGAGGTTATTTGGGTCTATTAATTACAGTAATTGTTTCCTGCGTGGAAACCACATGTGAAAGAGATGTGAAAGGCGTGTGTGTGTGAGAGGGAATTCTGGTGTGTGTGAGTCTGGTGCAATTTCCCTTTGAAGATTTTTTTTTATCCCTAGAGAGGGACCTTATAATGAGCAACAACATTTGTACTAAAGACTTTAATGCTCCTTGTCGCCCTATAGTTGCCTTGCCTTTCACATGGAGATTAAAGCCAGTGGTTGAAGCTGCTCCTCCTTTTCCCATGTGGCTGATATAAATTCTACATCAAATAGTAAGGAGGAAGGGCAGGTTTGGCTGTCAGCAAAAAACAAAGGAGAGGTCTGATGGCAACAGGAGCAGGGGCTCAGTTCTCATTAATCTGGAGGGCACCAGAAGAGTAAAAATAAAACCTTGGGAAGATGCCTACTGTGCCCTTTAAACAAAGACCCTGTGATTGGCATAATAACAGCAGCGTTGATAAGTACATGGGGAAATGTTTTTCATAAGGCTCACCTACAGATGGATATGATGAGAAACCCATGCAGCTTTTGATACTTTGTATAAAACTTGAATGCTACTGTTTGTGCATTGTAGAATAACAATAATGATTCTGTAGTTCAATCTCAAATTTGTTTTCTATTACAAGTCTGTCTTTTAACTTTCACAGGAAAGCCTTCTTTCTTCCTGATCATAGTACTTTTCCTAGCACAGAATTATGCCAAAGGAAAAATTGTTTGGGAAAGTTTGGGATTAATCTCAAACTTTGCAGAATGCTATTTCCCCTTTTATGTCTCCATTTACTGCAGTGACACAAACGTGGCTCAACCCATATGCTTTTCTACACTCTCCCAGTAGAACAGCTTAGTTTGGAAACAAGGAGGTTGGAACGGAAAAATACTCAGCAACACATCCTGATAGAGGGCAGCCAGACAGTGTGGCCTTACTGAATTAGGGAAGAGCTTGCTAGGAAGAGAGACAGTAGATGTCCCGAGATATCCAAGAGTAGATAGTATATGTGTTGAAGTTATGGCACAGACATAAATTACTCCTTAAAGGCACTAGGATTTATAGTTTATTTAGTCATTATTTCAGCTTGATTTTAGAAGCATTTGCATATTCTTGGTTCTGTTTTGTTTTCTTTTTTTTTTCTTCTGTGCTGAGATTCTCTTCTTTGCTCCTTTGTGCAGGAGATAAGCAGCAGAGATCATTCTGATATACCCAGAAGTGTGAACGTAAGAGGCGTGGAGTCAGCACAGAGTTTTTTTATCCACTTCTTAGTTTGGGATGGTTCCTGTGCACGAACATGGCAAAGTTTACTCTTGACACAGCTGGTGCAATAAAGGGTAAGAAATCAGCATTTTAGCTACTCTAACCAATGCCGTTTTTCCTTCTTTCCCAGGGAAATAATAGTAGTTTTTAATACTGCTCCTTTTACCCTTTCTCAGTCCTAGCTGCAGATACATGCAAAGACTTCCAAGTTCAGAGACAAGGCTATGAAATAAAACTCTTTGTTAGTTAAGCTAGAAATTTGAACAACTGTAGAAGATGATTAAAAAGGTTTTAGGCCAGGGGAAACTTTGGTACTATTTGAACACAGAGGAACCCAGGTTGCACATCAGAAAAGATTTAGGTCAGCAGTGAGACCCAAATAAGAGGAAATCACAATATTTTCTCTCTCAAAAACCCTGTTGCTACCTCATATTGTTTATTTTCTTATTAAACTGTTTCAGGATTTTACCAGAGTTTAACTACAGGGCTGATGGTATTTGAGTCTCTAGTGCTTTTAATGAATAATAGATAGTTCCTTTAGTACCAGGTGGCATCATGTCTCATGAGTACTAAGTATCCAGCTGGGCCAAATGAAGACATAGCTAGGCTTAATACCAGGGCTAGTGGCCTTCTCCTCCTGTTGTCAGGAGGTGAATTTTATAGTTCTGTCAAATGTTCATTCATTGAGATCAAAGGCAATCTTTAATCTTTTTGGCTTTCTTGTTTGTGCATCACTTGATATGACAGGTTTCTCATGGTATTTTTCTTGTGGCAAAGCCAGAACCAAAGGAAATGCATTTTCTCCTGGGCTTGGTCACCAGGATGAGAAGACTCAGTTGGGTTTTGTGATTTGAGTATTCCAAGGGAGAAGTAACTCTGGCAGATACTCTCATGTTAGTATACAGATACACAAAAGGATAAAGTTCCTGTGATATCATTAAATGCTGGGTATAAGACAAGGTAAGTCAGAAAAAGATTAATCTAACAGGGAATCTGTGTTTGATTGTACCAGGTGTTTTAGGTGAAAGCGAAAAAATGTTGTTCCTTAAACTTTCACTTGTTTTGAAATACTACATATTTGGAAGTATTTTTTGTGATGATCAAGTAATCTATGAAAGTCTCAATAGGTTTAGAATTTATTAAAATGAAATAGTTGAAATAATTCTTCTAATTGCATAATTTAAATTAGTGTCTTCAATCAAATGTATAAATATGATTGTCTCTTCAAGTGAACTGCCTCAGCCTAATGGCTTGTATGAGTTTTTATGTTTAGGCATGGTTAAAAGTTCTCACAGTACCGGGGATATTGATGAGCAATTATATTTCGAGCTTAAAATAGATTGATTATTCTTTTCTGAAAGAACACCAATGCACAGTCAAACTGCACAGAAATAACATGTCTGTAATATCACACTACTGTACAGATTTTAAAGATAAATTTCCATCTGGCAAGCAGATATTCAGGAAGGAACTGTTGTTAATGCGACTTTTGCACAGATGAAGTTTGTAGGGGATAAAACTTGGCTTGAAGCTTCATTTCTGCTTCTACAGCTGGCAAATGTAAATATACTCTAGATGTTTCTTAAAGAAATTGAGCACAAATAACTGATAAGGGGAAAAAGCTGACTTTCCTCTCTTGTTCCATTGGAAATTTTGGACTACTCAGACAGTCCTTCCTGAGAACAAGAGCCAACAGAAAACCAGAAGGAATTCCAAAAACAACAACTACAAACCAAGATGAAAACATGCTCTGTAAATATTAATACTTTACTGGAAAATTCAATATCCTCAACAAATATCAGTTAATTGATCCTTGTGAGGGAAGATCAATAATAAAAGCCTCATTTACAAATTAAAAGGTGGGAAGACACCATTCAGAGAAGAGTGTGCCTTATGGGTATTCTCCTATTTATATTCAGTATTGCCTTTCCAATGGCCAATGTAGATTTGTCCTCCACTTTGTAGAAAGCTGATTTATGTGCCAATTGTCTCACTGTGTCTCATTAAAATGAAGGCTTATTTTAAAAGGGAACGATATCATAACTTAACCTGTGGCCATTACTGAAACCTAGTGGGATGAATCCTATGACTGGAGTGTGACTATCAGCAGTTACAAGCTGTTCAGAAGGGACAGGAGGGGTGGAGGTGTTGTCCTCTATGTTAAAGAATGGATTGAATGTGAAGAGTTGTCCCTAAAGAATAGCCAAGAGCAAGTCGAAAGTTATGGGTAGGAATTAGAGATCAAGGTAACAAGGCAAACCTTGTGGTTGGAGTCTACTACAGGCCTCCAGATCAAGAGGAGTCTGTTGATGAAGCATTTCTACTCCAACTATAGGAGGCATCAGGCTTACAGGCTCTTGTCCTGCTGGGGGACTTCAACCACCCTGACATTTGCTGGAAAAACAACACAGCAAGCAGTAGGCAATCCAGAAGGCTCCTGGAGAGTCTTGATGAGAACTTCCTAACACAAGAAATAGACA
>VWZO01018504.1:27827-103238 GCA_013396975.1 Bucco capensis | reverse complement strand
AAAAAAAAAAAGAGTACATAGGCTGTGCTTGATTCAGTTACAGCAGCTCCAGAAAAGCTTTTTTTTAATTATACATTTAACGGCAGAAAAATGTCTCCAGGTAGGTTGGTTTGAAAGTGCTGTGAAAGCCTTCTAACTCAGCTATTTGGTTTCTCAGGCATCGGTTTTCTGTCCTTATTTATTCTCTTAGGCACATCAGGCCTTTTGAGTTTGGACACATCTGAGAAGTTATGCTGCATGTTGTACCATTGTGTATGTAGCAGTGAAGTATGAGACAACATCAGCAGGCTTTACTTCAGGAGCTCTTTTTGTTTTGCATTCTTAAGGCTCCTGTACTACTTCATGATAATTACAAATATTTGTAGGAAATATGCTATATTGCCTGATTTGTGACTGTAAGATGGACATATTTTAAAGCTAGGCATTTTTATTAGATGGAGACCAGAAAATGAAGCTGTTAGCATTCTACTCCTGTGCCTCATAAAGCTCATCTTAAGTAGAAGAGTGGATTATTTTGTGTTGTAGAAACATCTAGAAAGCCTGTAAGTTTGAGTCTGATAAGACAAGATATCAATACTTATTTTCAGCTCCTTTTTGGAATTGCAGGTATCCTCATATTTATGTTTTCCTTTCCATATATATTGACATGCCCATTTCAAGCCCTTCCTATCACTGATTGTTCTGTTCATCTGACTTTCCATAGCTCATTTGTGTTGAATATATATCATGAAAGTCAGAGACACCTTGCTGAACCATGCATAACTTCCCTGAGTCCTTATTTATACAGTTGCTCATATCTCAGGCAGATGTCTCTATTCTGCTCTGTGTTTTATATTCAAAAGTTTCCCCAGGAGTTCATCTGTGAAGTGTATCCACTTTTGCTATTGTATTTTGTTTTAAGGACCCTAAGATGAATATGTAATTGAAAGTAGCACCTACTTTTCTAGTAAATTTTAAAAACGACCTGTTGTTCTATACTCTTTATTTTTTGCTTCCAGTCTTTTTAGCTCTTCCCTGTTTTTTGTCACATGCATTTGTTCATTGTCTGAATGAAAGGTCTTTTGACATGTCTATACCAAAACCGTTGCAGGTTCCATGAGTGTTCTGTTGGGTGTCCTGGGTTCCCTGCTGGTATGCATGGGAAGCTTTGAGACACCCACAGCCTTCATTACATGAGCTCTTCTGAGTCTTGGTCTGAGATATCAGTTTCCCTATATGTTTTCCTTCTCTGGATTTCACAAATTGATCCATTCACTTATTTTTAGCCATACAAGCACACACTGCCACAAATAGCCTTTCAAATCCAAACACATTTTAGGTATTGTCGTTCTCATTATTCCCGTCTTCCACTTGTGTAACAATGTCTAAATGCAGACATATATGTGCACACATTTCTGTATGGCATAGTGATGGACGTGTCAGTTTTTATTATATATCTTGATCTTACAAAGTACATTCCTTTAGTCTCCTGGCATATTGTAGCCTTGTTATTTCAGAAACAAACTACTTTATGCTTATTCCTCATATCTGATCTTTAGTGAGATTTCCATTATAGCTGTTCTGATTATCTTTAATGTTTTCAATCTGAATTTCAATTAACATGGTGGTTTTTTACCTGTAGGCATTTGCCTGTATGACATGTAACTGTCAAATACTTGGCAAAACTGAACCACCCCCTTATATCAATGAAATACTGAAGTATAAACTGTGAATCTTGCTGTGAGTAAAAGAAATCAATTATAAATTAATTCTAAAAGCAAGATCTAGGCTACTGATGAGGGCAAGAGAAATAAAACTGTGTAAATATCAGTTACTTGAACTCCATGAAATGCACACATACATATGCCTGTGTGCACACATGCATAACGTTAAACTTGACTTGTTCCTTCTGGCTTCATTAATCAACTAGCCAGTTAATCTGAAATATTTCACTTCAGTTTCACAGATCTGTTTTATGTATATACATTTTTCAGCTTTTATTTTGTTTGAGGTTTTTTAATATTACTTGGCTTGCTCTTCCATTATTCTTCAATGTTTAAGATTGGAAAAACAGTAAATTACAGACCCCCATGGACTGATGTAACACAAGAAGGCAGATGTTTCTCCCTTTTCTCGGGTCACACATTGTTTTTAAACTGAATACACTAAATCCAGTAAAATGCTTTAAATAAAATACCAGTTTCATATAATAGTAGTGCATCTCTTTCTGCATCCATGTTTATCATCAGATGAATAACTCCTATGTAGTTCCTATTAAGTACTAATTTGAACTGGTATAACTTTATCCATGTGGAATATGGATTGTAAGTGTCAGAATTGCCCTGGTGAGCAGTATATAATTTTCACAAGTTCTCTACCTAGCGGTTTATTAATCTTTGGATTTATTTTTTATTCACATATTTAAATAACAAACTGATTTTTCCAAAGGTATCAATTAAAAAATACTTTTCAGAGAAGATTTTTTCCATATTGATTTAACAGGTGATCCTATAAAAGTGAGTGCTCTCTGCACACGTTTTCACCATGCAGGGAAATGGAAACTCTGGAAACTGAGAGAAGTGTCACTCTATAGAGTTTTGCTTTGTGATATGACCTGCTTGTTAGGATTTTGTATCAAATTACTGCTTCCCCCCCCGGCCTTAACTGCTTTAGCATAAGCAGGACTGCTCCTTTCATTATCATAGTATCACAGAATGGTTGAAAGGGACCTTTGGAAGTCATCTGGTCTAACTCCCATGCAGTTAGCAGGGAGACCTAAAAATAGATCAAGTTGTTCAGAGCCCTGTCCAACCTGACCTTGGATGTGAGGTTTTATACCCTTATAATTGGATTTTTCTTATCGTTGGCTTTGTTTTGCAGTAAATCTCCTGAAGTTCCTAGAAGAGACAGTATAAAAACTTACTATGCCAGCAGAAGGCACCATCTAAAGGAGAAAAAATGCAGGAACTTACCATCTGCAATGTTTCTGTTCAAATTGGCACTGGAGTTTTCAAGCCTGGTTTTAAAGTTTTACCTCGGGCCTGGTACCGGGAGTGGAGAAATTCAGCACAGTTACATGGTTCCCAATAACCCCAGGATTATCACAATTGTCAGATTTTTAGAGAAGTTTCCATGAGATTTTTTTAAGTTTCTGAACTGATGTATTTTTATTGCATTTTCATCTGTGCAAGATATAAAAGACAAGTATTACTTCTGTGGATAAAATGTTTAGTTCTGAAGTGCATACCTGTTACGTTAAACATGCCCCATTATTTGCTTTCCATTCCGAAGCGGGAGTTTTTTAGACTGCTAAAGAGTCTCTGGATTGTAGGAGTGCTCAGGAAAAGTAAAGATACCAAACACCTGTTTTTCACTAAACTTGAGGATGTTGGGTAGGTCAAGAGGGGAGCTATGGGTTAGCTCGTTCCACTGTAAAGCAATGAAAGCCATAAAATATTATGAGCAAAAAGCCACCTGTTCTTGAATTAGTACTCGCTGTCTACCTTTGTGGTTTAAATTGAAAGTTCAGAATCTAGGCAGCATGTTTCCCTTTGCACTGTCTTAACCATAGTGTGTCAATTTGTACAGTGCCTTCACAATTGGCTCCATCTTTGCAAATCATAAAAGCAGGTGCAAACATGCACCTCTTCTTCTCCCAGGCACAGAACACTAAGAGCAGAGCTACATTTCTGTAAACAAAGCATAAAAACCAGGCAAGTGTCAGAAATTAAATTCAATACCAAAGTACTAGAGATTTTCAGAAAAATATATCCATCATGATGGGTGGCTGAGACAGCACTCCTTGTTTTACTTCAGGTGCTGTATTCTACAAATGCAAATGCTTTCTAAGGAGCAATACCAGTATGGTATGTTTGGCTTAAGGAATAGTCATATACAGTTCAGACTTGTTTTAAGTTATCTTCATTGTTAACATACATTTGCCAAACACAACAAAAGGCCCAAGAGAACTTCATCTTGCCTTTGTTTCAATAGCTTGATATTTTCATCTCTCTTTGTGGTTTTGCTTCTTTAAAAAAGATTATTATCCAAAGCAATATATTCCTTCAGATAATGCCATAAGTTTTAGTCTAGCTCTATTTCTTCTTATTTCTTCTAGTTCTGGCTTGTTTAAACTCCAGAATCAAATAAGGCAATAATCAGTTAAATTTTGCAAGCAAAGGAACAAAAATAAATAGATAAGAAAGTTAGAAAAATGGAAGAGAGTTGTGTCAGTCTGTGTATGAACTACACACAGGTTAACTGATGGATTTTAATGCCAGTATTTCTAAGTCAGGCTATATGACTTCTATAAGAAAAAAAAATCACAGTAAGATTAATGAAGTGGCTACTTGATTTAGTGTTCATACAGGCTGCTATTTATCAAAAGCAAATTCTGCTCTGCATACTCCAAATCCACTCCCTCAGTTTCTGAGCCAGTGCTGTCAACCATTTCCAAAGCTCTGTGGTAGCACTGTTAAAAATCCTTTTGATAGCCTTTTCTCTAATAAATGTAAATCATCATGAATTCATTAGGTATTAGCATGGATGTCATGAGTATTTTTATGGTATTCCAGCACTCAATAGAATCAATCAGTTGTGGATCTGACTAAAACTAAAACAACAACATTGCTATAGATGAATACTTGAGGGAATCCTATCTCATATTATGAGTATGAGCATCACTGTGTACTCTGATGTGAAATTTGACTGTATTGTGGCAAGTGGGACCGTAAGGGGGATGAGAGACTGATTCCTGCCTGCTTCAAACTTGGAGAGGGTTCCCCATAGCATCCCAGTGACATGGAGTGTCTCCAGTCATTTTGCCCAAGGTGCAAATGCTCCTGCATACAAAGGCAAGGCCAGCATAGCTGGTCCTGTGCTTTTGCTTGTCTTAGCACAAAGTGCTGGGCAGTGGTGACCTGGGCACTGACACCTGGCAGGCACTGCCAGCTTTTGGTTGCTCACAGAAGAGGTGGTAAAGGCATCTGCCACCCTAGATGGGGCTGCTGCCACAAAGCTGAGCTGCTACTGTTGAGTATTCTGTTTCACATAAAGCTTCATCTCTCAGAGATGAGATGGTCTATGAGAATTGTTGCTCTGATGCTGCCAGGACTTGGGCTTTTGCCATGAGCAGGCCTGGAAGTAGAAGGAGGAGCAAGAAGGCCCTCCACAGGGGCTTTTCAACCTGTGCAGATTGTTGTGACTCCATGGCAGTAAAAAATGATTTCTATGAAGTGAGGATTTGCCTACTTTGGTTTTTAAACAGGCAGCACCTGGGAGAGGGAGGAGGGTGAGCACTCATGCTCTGCCCTTCCAGTCCTGTACTCTGAATTTACCTGCTCACAGCAGCATTTCTTCAGCTATCTGGACAGATGAAATGATGGGCAGAGCAGTTTCTCCTGGAGAAATTGGCTGATCATGGTATAGACAAATGTACTCTTCACTGGGTTAAAAACTGGCTGAATGGCCGTTCCCAGAGAGTTGTGATTAATGGAGTGAAATCTAGCTGGCTGCCAGTCACCAGTGGTGTCCCTCAGGGGTCAGTTTTGGGGCCACTCTTGTTTGGCATCTTTATTGATGACCTGGACATGGGGATCCAGAGCACCCTCAATAAGTTTGCAGATGACACCAAATTGTGTGGGAGTGTTGACCTGCTGGAGGGCAGGGAGGCCCTGCAGAGCGACTTGGACCGGTTGGATCGATGAGCTGAGGCCNATTAGGAAGGAATTCTTTACAGAAAGAGTGGTAAGGCAATGGAACAGCCTTCCAGGGAGGTGGTTGAGTCACCATCCCTGGAGGTGTTTAAGAAATGTGTAGATGTGGTGCTCCAGGACATGCTCTAGTGAGGGCAACGATTGTGTGGTTTGTTTTTGTTTGGTTGTTTTGTTTGTTGGTTTGGTTTCTTTTTTTGTGTTTGATTTTTGTTTGTTTTGTGGGTTTTTTTTGTTGTTGTTGTTTTTTTGGTTGGACTTGGTGATCTGAGAGGTCATTTCCAGCCTTGAATGTTCTGTGATTCTGTGTGCAGTATCCCAGCATATTCATTGCTTTTGGCAGGAAAAAGAAAAGGCAGGCTTGGAAAACTTAATGAAGTCGCCAGGACCAAGATTAAAATAAATAGTGAATTTTAATGTTGAATTTGATTTAATAGATCGGTCTGCTAGGTGTGGCTGCTGTGAAAACAAAGCACTGACATGAAAAGGAAGATGAAACTATGGTGCTACTTCAATCCAGCATCAGCCATAAAGACAAACTTAAATAAAAGTAGAATGACTCATTTAATGTGGCAAAATAGAAACCCTGCTCTCTAATGCTACTGTTATCTCTCCATAGCGACATCAAAAATAAGTCCTGTATTGAAATTGCTGAGGGGCAATTTAAACTTTGCTATTGATTCATACAGTGCATTTATACTGAAATTTTAAGCAAGATGTTTCTTACGCAATTTGGTTTAACTTTTTGGAGGATTAGTTATTTACATTTCGGCTGAGGAAACAGAAGGCAGGCTGGTTTATAAACTTCACATTACTGAACATTTTTTTCATACAGTGGGCTATTATTTTGGCTGTAACTGCAAGTGATCTTTGCACTGCAAAGGTATAAAAATGCCAAATTCTTGACAGCTAGTGAAAGTAAAGGAATATGCAGCTTTTTAATGAGTTCAAGTACTAGTCTGCATGATTATTTTATTTATGTGATTGAGGTAAATTACATCCTTTTAGAACACAAACATTAGCAATCATTTAATTTTTTTCTGTTAGCCTTTTAACTGTGGTTAAATGTTTTTTTTCCTGAACAGCTTCTTCTAATATCTTTAATTTACAATATTTTTACTGGTGCCAATTGTTCTGCTAAAGTTTTGCAATGGATATAAAACACAGTGCTTTGTTTATTACATTAGATGCTTACAGATTTCTTTTTCTCTGTAACTGTGCTGTATGATTTTTATGTGAAATTGATTCTATACAACTGTAACTAATAGGATTTTTCTGGAAACAATCAGAACATCTTGTACTAATGCTAACAATAACTATATAAGAAGAAATCGATAGCTATCTAACAGTTTCCAGGAAGATGTGAATTAATGTGAAGCCAGACTCTGAATGTTTTTGAAGGGAAAGATTGGGGTTTCTTTTATTTATATTGAAACTTGTCATGTTATTTGGATTCCCTTGACCTTTTTTCATACTTCAGAGCTTTTTTTTTTTAACATTGTCCATCCATTGAACATTCTGGTCTTACATTGTGCCTGGGAAATGTTAATTGAACAATCTTGAGTTTAACTCCTCCTTCAAATACTTTGCAAACCTGCAGCTGTTAATAATGTTTATTTGGCTTCAATTTAGATATGAAAAAATCCATTTCAGGAGATTACTGAAAAAAAGGTTTAGACTTAATATGTGTTCCCCACATATTAAGAGCAATGGCATGTGCTGTAAAGAATAAAAACCACAACACACAGACATCAGTCCTCATGGGCTAATGGAAATCTAGACCTGATTAAAAAGCCATTTCAGGACATTTTTATTGCAGGGGTGGGTTTGATAGCTGTCAGTGTACAGGAAAATAGCACATCTGGAATCTTACTGTGTACTCATGCTAGCTGGTATAACTCAACCTGTGTGTCAGTTTTGTTTTTTCTTTTTCTTTTTTTTCTTTTAATAGCCAAGATTTATTTGGTTTCTATTAATTTTGTAAAAGTCTTTGGTAAGTATGCTTATTAAGTACTAAATTTTTACCCTCCACAAATTAAAAGCTATATTTTAGTAGTGAGCAGTTTCCTTTTGAGAAAAGTAAGAAAGCCAGAAAAACACATTAATAATGTGGAGAGTTATTTAATTACAAATGTACTCCAATGGATTTTAAGGGATGGCTATTTTGCAGTTTATATAGTGAAAGTTGTATTTTTCTTCTAACTTTTCTATCTAGTTATATGTAGTTTGAATTGAGATCTTAAACAAGTAGCAAACTCTGACTCACTATTTTCCCATTAGGACAGTGTGTATGCCTAGGAAATTCATAGACTAATTTGGATAGGAAGGGAGCTTCATCTGGTTACAACCCCTCTGCCATGGGCAGGGACATTTTCCACTTGACCTGGTTGCTGAAGGCCCCATCCAACCTGGCCTTGAATTCTTCTAGGGATGGGGCATCCACAACCTCTCTGGGCAAACAGTTCCAGTGCCTCACCATACTCACAGTGATAAACTTCTTTACGTCTAATCTAAATTTTCTCTAGATGGTAAATATTATTTAAAAAACAATCAGATTTCCTTGTAAAATACAAAATTTCAATAAAGAGGAGGCTTTTTTAACTAAGCAATGTCTTGGGGAAAAATTGTCAGCTACAGATCAAGAACTCCAGTGTTGTTTTGGATTCACATCTGACCACAATTTTAAAAAAACATGTATATTTGTAATCATCCTTAAGTTAAAAGCAAGAATAAAGCAATAAAACTTTTGACAGTCCCCTACATCCTTAGATTTATTGTCTAGTTAAATTTTTAATAGTGCCACTTCAGAACTTTTCTATTTTAATTACTCTAGAGATTTGTACAGATGAAATATTTAATATATTTTCATATATTCAAATCATGGTCTAAAATCAACAATGGCCTCAATCTTTCCTGTCTTGGATGGTCTTAAAAATGTCCAAAGACTGAACTATATGTATGAGTTATTAGTATTTTGACTGATTTACTCAACAGTGTCATTTTAGTACTGCCCTACACAGCAAAGCCACAATACTTCAAAGTTCTTGCAGGTTAGGGTTGCCAGGTGCAACTGTAAGTCTGTAATGCAAAAAGAGCCAGAAGGGGTTAAATTCTAATCACATTCTATTATCTTCAAGATGGCAATGTTTTGAAGCAAATTATATACTGTTTATTTAATTTATATACAGTATAGATAGGAACACATTTAAATAGAACTCTAGTGTTAAAATGACTAGTTATAAAAGTCATAACAAAAAATCCTCTAGAATATCACTACAAAGTTCCCTGAAAAGTTTAGACAATTGAGTTGGCTGAGATAAAGAAAGAAAAGTATGCCTTTCTGGGGTAGAGTCAACCACTAGAACAATTATTCATCAAGTACTCATAATCTTGACACAACAGAGTGTCCATCGATTTTATTCGGACTAAAGTTAAGTGAAATACTTGCATGTGTGTATTTGGGAATTTTGTGTGATGCCATATTTGCCCCCAAATATACCAGTCTTTTCAATTTCTTAACGGCTTTAGAGCAAAGTGCAGTAGTGACTTCTCAGATCCTTATTTCTATTTTATAAAATGTGCCATGTGCATTTCCCAATACCTTAGTAATTACTATGTATTAGAAGTAAGCTCTACTTGTCAAAATACATGAACAAAACATATGTCACAAAGCAATAGTCTGTCTTTTGGTTTTCTCATTAAGCAGAAATTTTCAGAAAGTCTTTGATTCTAGAAGGCTGTTATTCATGAGTGGTCAGTGGGAGATATTCTGGGAATTAATTTATTTCTGAGGAGTTAAACAATCCTGGCTCTTACTGGACTCTAACCTGGTTTCTTGCACTGGTTTCCTACCTTCTTTTGCTGATGAGTCTTTAGAAGTGTAAAGCTTGAAGCAGAAGTTGATAAGCAAACTCTACTTTACCAGAAAAGATTCCCTACATGCACATTTTAACCTTCTATTCAAACTGAACACGGTATGAAGGTACTGACAGGCTTGTGGACTTGTGGACTTGCAAGGACAGGAGTCTTCAGTCAGTGACTGAGAGGTACCAATTTTTGAATCTTATTTAATGTGAAATTTCTCTATTCGATTTTGGCAAGTAACCACTATTTGTAGTATAATTTTGCATTGTTTTGTTGCAAAGGGTCAACCAAGGGTCACCGCTTCCTTTTCTAATCTCAAACTGAAGCTAAATTAGACTATACATAGTAGGAGGTGTGCTCCACAGGACTTTCTCAAACCACTGCTGGTCAAATGCTAGGTGTGGTGGACTGTTGTACCTCTCTGGGCAAGAACAACTACATCAAAATGAGCCACTTTTGCTCCACAGACCATGGTGAGTAGCTGTCATCAGTATAGGTGCAGGTTCACAATACCTGGGCTAAGAGAGTAGGTGCTGGTATGGGATGGGTTCTTTGAGCTCAATAATCTGGCGGGAAGTACAGAGTCACCTTGTTCTTGTGCAGCACCATGCTCCGAAGTGTTGTGCACAGAGCCTCTGCACTCACTAGGTGTTTTTGTAAGAAACCTCATGCTGGGTGTGATATTTATTGCTGGTGAATGTCATGCCCAGAGGGCGACTGCTCACTAATAGATCTGGTTTACTTTTATTCATGTTGTAATTCTGTGGTGAGTGAGGTCAAGTCATTTGCCATCGCATTTGGATGCTTGCATAGATTCATCCTGTTTGTTATCCAGACAATTTAAATTTGGCAGTGCTTGCTGGAACAGACAAGAACTATAAAAGGTGTAAAAATATCTCTGCAGCACTGCAGCTCTTGTGTAGAACAGATCCTAATGATGTTCTCATAGCCATTTCTGCAAGCCATTCTCACATCAAGCTTATATACCTGAATTCAACCAAAACTTTTTTAATTTTTTTTTAAAGACATTTGGTTTAGCTCTTAAGTCTTCAAGTGTCAGGCAATATATCATATCCTCAAGTAGACAATTTTAGTGCTAATCTACCTCTCTAGTAAAACCACACCCTTAAAGTCTTAAAGCATTTTGCCTGCTTTAGTCATTAGAATTTTTCATATCCCCATCTAAGCTTAAGGTAGACCTGATGATTTACAAAATGGGAAGTATTTTTGGCATGGAAGAGCTAATAAACTATGATCAAGTCAAGCATTCAAATTCCCTTAGATAAGTTGGATCTCTACAGTTATTGAAGAAAAGACAAGTTTTTCAGCCACAGGCCCATTCCTCTATCCTTTTTCTGAACAGTTCCCAGTTTCTCAATAACCTTTTTAAGTAAAAGTCAGCTAGAGATCTCAGGTTTAGAGAAGCAGCAAATATTGTCTCTTCCTCTTTTAGTACTCTCTTTAATTTACCCTGTGATGAAGCAAAGCAGGGTCTGTGATTGTTAACCTCGTCCTGTGTACCTAGCAGACCGTAAAACAGAAGCAACTAAGAAAAAAAAGCTTTGGCAACCCTGAAAACCAAGACTGGAAAGTTAGAAAGTTGCTGTCTAGTGACAGTAAAATGAGAGAGGACATGAGGATGACAAATAGGAGTCTGTGTGGGTGACACCTCAGGACACAGCTATGGAGAGCCCTTCAGTGAGCTGAGATTTTCCTGTGTGTCCCAACATGGAGAGTATGAGTGCAAAGGGCAGAACTGTAGGGACTGCTTGGCAAAATACAGTTGAAAGAAGAAACACTTTCATCTTCTTACTGGAAGGACTAAGGTTTCTGCTTCCAGAAATGGCAAAAGTTCCACAACATGGGTCATATCTCTCATCCTAGTAGCTCTTGTACAACCTAGTAAACATAAGGTATTGGCGTGTTGGTGTCAGCTCTGTTTATGTTTGCAAGATTTTGTTTTTCTTTTTAGCATTCACAGTAGCTTCTACTATACTATCTCTTTATTAAAATTTATGTTCTGTAGCAACTCCTTCACATTTTTTCTTCATCGGGAAAGATTTTTTTGTCTGTTTGGAGTAAGGGAGCTTTCCAGCCATGGACCTTAGAAAACTGGGGAAACAGGAGTTGGTGCATAATACCTTGGGGCAGACCAAAATGAACTGCACGTCTCTATAGGTAAAGGATATTACTTAATGAATGGACCGTATCTAGCAAGAAGATGGAGTAACATTGCTGAATAAGGGAGTGAAAGCAAAGACTTCTGCTTCTGTCAGATTTCAGAATACCAAACTTTAGGTCTGGTTAAAGATAATTTTATAATTTAATATTTTGTCCTCTATGATTGCTAGTCTTGCTAACATTTTTAGCTTGTTTTCCTTTATTAAGTCCTCAAATCCCACCCATCTTTGGCTTTTGCAGGTCTTCACACTCAGCTGTACCTACAGCTGGAAGTATGGGTGTAAACACCAGTAGAAGAGAGTGAGTTTAAAACAGCTCTTCTAAGTTTTTGTTCCTATTAAGATGAATATTCTATAATATAAAAAAAACCCCTCAAACAAAAAACTATGCTCCATCTAAACTAAACTCAGTATAACTGTTAAATTGGTGGGAATATTCTGTGTGTGTAAGCGAACGTACAGACCTCCTGCAAGAAGGGGGTAATTGTACAAATACCTCTAATAAGTTGTAGAGTTTGTTTTAGTAAGTAGAGAAAAGCTGAGACAAATGATGACTTCCTTCCAGAATATGGTTTGTGACATTCAAAGCTGGAAAATACTATCTCTAGTTTCTGAACATGGAAACAAAGTGCAGAGATGATTATATGATTTGTCAAAGATTTCAGAGATAGTGTGGAAGAGAACTTCAGTGTGACAACACTTCAATGAGAAATGATACCTCTAATGTACGTAGAGTTAGTTTAGCTCGTTGTCTAGCAGAGTCCTACACTTCTGCACTTTGTGGCTATAAAAAACAGCTAATCAAAATGGTAGCATTATTTGTGTTCACTTTTCATAGGCATAAATGAAAATACCAGATGTAAAACAAACTTTAGCTGACCGTGGATATTTTAATAGCTATATCAAGCATTCTTTTTCTACAAGGACATAAACCTATTACTACTTTTCTTAACAGATAGGGTCACTGAAGACAGTCAAATGATGGTGCTTTTCTAACTAATCTAAGAGAATTAGCTGCACTAAAGCACTTCCTGGCTTATGTTACCACAAAAATGGTAAAAACAGTTTTACAAGCTGTTGTGCTATAGTGCAAAGCAAACACATTAAAAACATTTAATGAGCATTACTTCTTGCATCTTCCTGTTAACTTATATAACCAAGAGCTCTTTGTTTGGAGCAGCTTAAGATGTTTGTTAATAATTATTGGTCATGCTTTCTTTCCTTGTAAGGTAAGCCTAAATAGGAACTTATAGCTTTAACAGTCCTATGACATGAAGAGGAATTAATTTTGTATTTGCTTAGACATGTAGGAAATAAAACAGTTATGACACAGTAGAATGCAGCTTGTTTTTTCTACTGGATCAGAAACTGGAATTTGATATTCTGGTGCTGTGCATCCTCAGATCCTGAGCCTAAGGGACCTCACACCTCCACAGTGCCATTCAAAGTCAGTGTGGAAGCTCACAGGTGCTATGGAGATGTGTCTCTGCTCCTGCAAAAGAGGTAGCTCCACAGTTTGAGAAGAGCTGCATCACGCTAAAAGGTTCAAAGGCCGTCTTAGGAAAACAACTCCGAACTGTAAGTGGATGATGCAGATGACCTCAGAGATCATCTCCCTTTTCATTTCCAGGGCTTAGTGGTTCAGGGCAGTGATTGTTCCAATTGCAGCTCAAACACAGCTGCACAATTCCAGTGACACCCACATCTTATGCACAGCTTTACTGCCTCTCTTCCTGTATCACCAGGCTGATATGCAATATATGCAACTGATTTGGCAGATATACAGTCTCAAGAACAACTTGGCATCATCTGTACGTATTATTGGCAATTTTTCAAACCTTTCTATTTGTGTGGATCCCAAAGCCAGTCTCACTTAATTTGTAAATGCAGTTACTTGCCTAGGTCATGCATGATGCTCTGTAATGAAGTTATTTCTCCAGTAAGCTCAGACCTGTTGGACAACTTCTGCTGGAACTGATTATGCTTTCTGATATCCACTGAAGACTGATTCATAATTTGCATATGCTTGTCTTGTATTATAATTCCTGCTCTGTCAATTGAACTCATTCTGTCTAATCAGTGTAGTCACATTGTAAAATAATCTGGGTTTTCGTAAGTCATGTAATTTGTGCATTTTATCATCTATAGTTTCTTTGTATTGGAATCTTTGACTGTGCTGTTATTTCATATCTCAGAATCAAGGAATCACAGAATACTCATGGTTGGAAAGGACCTCTCAGATCACTGAGTCCAACCAAAATGAACTGACATCCAAAGGCTCAATAAGTAAGGCTTTATAAAAGACTTCTACTGTGGAGGTTTAAAAAGGAACATTGTATTTTATGTTTTGAATTTTTGCTCTATTTGAGAAGAAAAATGAAGAAATAGGAAAGAAAGAAAGAGAATGGTTATTAGTGAGAGAAATGTCCAGATGAGGTATTAAAGAGGCAGAGGCAGCACTTTTTTCTTACTTAGCCCCCTGCACAAGGATTGCATCTAGTTCTACACGCTATAGTGAGTTACTTTTGGTATATTACGGAATCACTAAGGTTGGAAGAGACCTCTAAGATCACAAGTCCAACTATCAACCTATCACCACCATGCTACTAAACCCTGTCCCTGAGTACTACACCTATACGTTTCTTACACACTTCCAGGGACAGTGACTCCACCACTTCTCTCTGCAGCCTGTTCAAATGCTAAATGATTCTTTCTGTGAAGAACTTTTTCCTAATGTCTAATCTAAACCTCCCATGTGCAACTTAAGGCCATTTCCTCTTCCTGGTAACCCAGGAGAAGAGACCAACTCCCATCTCACTAAACCTTGCTTTCAGGTAGTTGTAGAGATAAGTAAGGTCTCACCTGAGCCTCCTCTTCCTCAGACTAAACAACCACAGTTCCTTCAGCCAGTCCTTGTAAGACTTATTCTCTGGACCCCTCATTAGCCTTGTTGCCCTGCTCTGGACATACTCCAATATCTCTCTGTCTTTCTTGTAGTGAGGGGCCTAAAACTAAACACAGTAGTGTGGAATAAGGAAAAAAAAAAAAGTGATGCATAAGTTTTAGGCTGGCTTTCTGCATGGTACCAGTTTCACCACTTCTCTGTCCTCAGCATTGCTAACATCAGCCAGTATTTATTTTGCTAATTCTGCTTTCTTTTATTAGGAGTGACCAGGCTTTTTCCAGTTCAGGCTGGAATATTGAGTCGAAGCAGGATATGTATAACTAGGTTTAACCATGACAAAATACTTTCTAGTGGCCTAGATTTACTAGGAAAAAATGCTGTCCTACAATGAGGTTAAATAGATATGTAGGTGATATTGCTGGAGCAATTACACACCCTCTAATTCACTGTGTGCAGCTTGTGATAGGAATGTGATGTGCCAGCCAGATAGGATCCTGCAAGGAATGACTATTAACCTTTTTATCAAATGTGATTTGGCTTGTGTTTACTTCCTTCTCCTCTCTGTTGGTTCCCTGAATTACAATTTCTATCTTCTTTTATATACAGTAGGAAAAATAAACCAGATGAAAGCTTTCATTCTTTGCCTTAGGAACCTCTTTACTCAGTGTAGGAAAGTTTGGACAGTTCCTTTATTTTCCTTTAATACTTGCAAACACTAAACCACTACTGCAGAAAAGATGTTTGTATTGCCATACAATGTATGGTGGTGTTTGTTTTTTTCCTTTCTGACTTTCCTGTGTCTCTTTTCCCTGTCTTCTAGGGCACAGCTTGTGGAAATATGTCACATTTCTATGGTTCAGCAGAGTGGGAGGCAGCAAATCTGGATCTTATTACCAGTTTGGCCATAGTCTTCCTGTGTGAACATGGGCAAGTTATTTATTTCTGCACTGATAAAACAGCAATGTTAATCACTTACTTCATGGGGCAAGGGTGGCCAATCTGTAACATGTCTGGGGTGTTTAATCAGTTAAGAAGGTACTCTTAAAGCAGGTCTCTGTTATGTGTTTGGCTAGCATGTACACTTCTAGGCAACCTGAAGCTTCTCTGTGAGACAGAGCAAGCAGCTACAGCTGCTAATGGTGATACCAGCCAGATGTCCTGGGATTCAGCAGCAAGAAGGCCAGATCTAGTCTTCAACAGGTCCTCAAGTAAGTTATCGCCACATCCCACTCTGTTGAGATTTTGGTATGAAACACGTAGGATTAGCGTGATTGGCTATGTCTGTTATGTGACAATAAAAGGAAAAAAAGTATGCTGAACTGTCGGTCGGTCAGTCGTGGCTAGGCTTCGCGAACAAAGATCCAGGGAGGGCTCCATCCACGCTCCTCATCAGCGCCTTTTCCAAGCGCACTGATAAAAAGAGGATAGTGGATAGCACCCTCAAGCCTGCGCAACGGATTTTTTTTAGGTGAGACACAGCATGCGCAGAGCTGGAGCCACCCTTTAGTCCTAAGGTTCATCTGCCAGGGCCTAGCAATGCTGAACTGTATTGAAAGGAATATCAGAACCACAGCAAAGAGAGCTGGGAGAAATCAGGTGATCCGCTCCTTGCCAGATGCAAGCTTATTCCTGCATGTCTGTTTAAGCCATGATTTAAAAAGTGCCAGTGGTAGACCAAGCTCATACCAAAGTGCAAATATTATAATTGATTCATATTATAATGTACCTTTCACAGCCATCTTCTTGTTCCCCAGAATAAACAAACTGCCTAGGTTAAAGAGTGCATTCCTTCCCACATGTGCCAAAAATCTCTGGCTCAATCTGTTTGCTCCATTCCCCTGATTCTATAAATTGCAAAAATTGTATTCATCTTGGACTCATGCTGCCTTATTTTCCCACTCATTGCATAGCTTGGCAATGTTAGAAGTGATAAATCTTTCCACCCCTTCCTTCTTTTTGTCTTCGTGTTGAGCATGTTATTTATCTGGGACAGTAAAGCGAAAACATTTTTTGTCAGTTTGGTACAATGCTTCGTGCTTTACTTGGTAGTGGGCACCATTTACATCACAGTGTAAAGATAGTTTAAGAGACATGCTAACCCACTCCCTTGAGTACAATTCATCTGTAGAGTGTGTGTAAAGAAAAAGGCCCACACTTGGGAATGACAGGGGTTAAGAATCTGGCAAAACTTCACATTCTTCCCCTAGAAACCGGACTGAGAGAGTGAGCAACCTCCAGGCTCACAGACAACAGCTGAACTTTGGTCTCAGATTCACACAATGTGCAAAGTTGATGACACAGCCTAGGAAACAGGAAGAGGAGGGGAATCTCCCTCTTGATAATCACACTGTTCCCCAGTTGCTTCTGGTTTAGATCCCCATCCAGCAAAGGTTCCTTCATGGACTTTATATACTTAAATAGTTCCACTGAGGCAGGTGTGATTTCAGGGAGCTGCCCAATAAATCTTATTTAAAATCACATCTGAAGATTCAATGGCTTCCAGGACTGGGTCTTTAATGACAAACTTTGGTTCATTTAGAAAAAAATGCATATTCTCAAAGCAATCAAGATAATAGGAGGAAGCCATACATAATATAATAAATGGACCTGGTTTTCCCCAAATTGTCTAAAATGAAAGATTGAGAGTCCCATTTTATTACAGTTTCCCTGCTGCTAAGCCTTCCTTTACAAGGAAAAAAATTCAGAGCATATTTGACAAACTTTTAAGAAACAAAACTGGAACAACCCTGTTTGCTAAATTATTAATAAACACTTGATGTTTCATTTCTTAAATTCTCCATGCTCCTTGAATGTGGAAAAGTTATAGAAATACTACTTTTTGAAAATGTAGCCTTTTTTGGCCTTACTTGTGAATTCTAATCTCTCACATCTGAAGGTGTCTCCCTTATTGCAAAACTACACTGAAGATTAAAGTTTTCTTGAAGGTGTAGGGGTGTATGAACAAGTTCAAAGGTCTTAAAATTGCATTAGTTGGTAGAGTGTAGCTGGTTTACCAGAGCTACCAAAACAATATTTAACTTCTATACAAATGCAACGTGCGATTAAATGCATTAATCTTGTTCTTCACAGCAGAACTGAACCAGCTCCCAGAATTTAGCTATACTTGATATCTGCATGTTACGCAAGATGGTCTGGAAGCAGCTTGCTGGGTTTATTTTTGTCTTCTCCTCATCAGTATACCAGGAACTGCAAATTGAAGGGAGTAATATAATATGAATAGGGGAGTAAGTGGTGTGAGTTTGAAGTAAAAAAAATCACATTACTGAAGGCCTTTTCCTTCTGCTGAAAATCACCTTAAGTCCTCACACAGGACTTATGCTTTCGTGACTTGCTTTGTAGGTTTTCATAGTTGGAAACATGATATTGTCTGTGGCCTTCATGGGCGAGAGAGTGAATACGACATGCTCGCATTCTATCGATTTTCCAGATCCCAGAATGTTAATATTTTTCATATGCAGTCACACTGGTGTTTACATTATTTGGAGATTTGAAGTCTGTTTTGATGCTTTACAAAGTCAGACATTGCTTGAATAAACAAATTCGTAATAATTGATTAAAAAGCATAGCTGTACCACTTCATCTGTCTGTGCAAGAGAGGCATTTTTCCTTTGGGAGATGAATAACCCAGCATTTAGTTAATCAGGTTTTAAAAGCTGTGAATTTAACCTCTTTGGGATATATACATTACCAATTGCAGGAAGTTGGGAAATAAAAGGAACTTTTCAAATAAAAAGATGTCAATTTAATAGCAAAGGAGCTGGAAACAGATGTTTCACGCAAAGCATAAGAGTTGTGTCATTCCTTTAGGTTTTCAAAGTCACTTCTTGTCAGATGCATTGGTTAAGAGAGAAAATTAATGAGCTGTGTTAAGTTTTATTACACAATCTTCTGATGTGGGAAAGCTTCCCTCCAGAAACAGCTCTGTGCATGGCTTAACTGATTTAGGCATGCCTGCTGCAGTATTCTCCATAATGTGTTGGAGATCAAAGTAGGGGGAGTTATTCAGGTTTTATGGCAAGGTAATTAAAGAAATATGGGGATTATTACATATAAATCATACTTGCATAAATTTGCTGGCAAAATAAAATCAAATAAATACATTTTTAAAATGAGATCAGGGAAACATTTGGCCACATTTTTTACCACTGCAAATGCAAAGCTGTACCCTGAAGTTTATACAGTTGACCTCTTTCTTTCACTGCAGAAAATTTGGCCCAGTTCTGATTTAGTGGCATTTTCATTTACTTTAAAAAAAAAAAAAGACATACTGTGCTCTCCCATTTTGTGACAATGTGAAGAGGGCATTTTGTACCAGGTACAGAGTAGTCCCAGGGAGAGCAGTGGTATGACTTCCCTTGTTTTCTGAAGTGATTTCATCTGAAATTTTATTTTCCTAGAAATAAACTTGAGTGCCTGAGCATTTATTTTTTCAATGCAAATGTTAATACAAAACAAGACATAAGAGTAGACTCTATTCACCCTGCTATTGTTCCATGGCAGACCATCTGTTAAAAGCAGGTTTGAGCCAGCAGCTTCTGGAAAAGGGGGTGAAAAAAAGCCCTAGAAAACTGCAAAGGCTTTCTGTTCTCAGGTACACAGGACCTCTGAGGGAAGTGTGTACAAGATCAGGAAAGATTGTAGCACATTCTTTCTGGCTACGTACAGGAGGAATGGCTGCATGCATTATGCTCCAAATAGGGACTTGGAAATCGCAGTCCAGAAACGGAGAGATAATCCAGTTGCAAATGTTGAAGTCCTGATCGTGAAATGTAGAAAATATTTCTCTCCGGGTGGGAAAGAAATAAAGAATATTGTGAAAGTTCTGTTTAATCAGAGGAGAGCTTCCACATTTCTGTCACAGAAGTATGCGTGAAGGATAAGCATATAGCTTCAGCTGTCCTGAATGCAGTGATACCATATGATGACAGAATACACATGCACAGGCCTTTATAAATATATACACAGTAGTATCCAAAACGTATAACACTGTCAAGACTGAGCTGTCTCTCTCTAAGGATGTGCATATGCTTTCTTTGGTCTAATTGGGTTTATGACTCTACATGTGCATGTATATGCAAGAGGTATAAAATACAAGTACAGTAGCTTTGGATGAGCAGCAACATTTATTTTCTTGTACCAGCTACAGGTCTCTGAGAGAGTGCATGTAAAGTTCATGCTGGAAGCTACACAACTGAAGCACTGGCAACAGAATAAGAATTTAATGCTTGGCTGTCGTTTCACCAATCTATCCTGCTGATGTCCCAGTGTGCAGAAAAGAGGGTTATTGACTGGCAACTCCATGCAGACAAAACAGTTCAATGTGGGGATTTGAAGTCTGTTTTGGTGCTTTATGAAACCTAGGTGAAGTTTTAGGTGAAAATTCTCCCATACTTTGTTCTTCTGAGTAATTAAATAATTTCCTAAAGGAATTGAAGAAACTACCCCATGATGTCAAACTGTTTAAAGGTGCTTCATTGTGAAATATTATCCATCTTAACTTTGTCTTGGTGTTGGCATGGTGGGTTTCTTCCACTTTTGACCTTTTTCAAAGAATCAATAGATGCTAATCTATGCATCTAATAATGATAATGAGTGTGTATTAAAGATATTTTAACTGGATCTGAAAGCTGAAAGACAGACCTGAAAGTATTGCAGAACTTAGTGGTATTTGCATTCTCTGTGAATATATGCTGCTGTTAATCACGTGTGTGCAATCTTGAAGACAAGGACCAGAAAACTCACTGAGATTTTGAAAAAACAATCATATAAAGCCCATTGTGAGATTTAATATAAAATCTGAACAGTAAAGAATTCTGTGATGTATCTGGTTCTTGTTTGATGTACATCTACTGCCACAGTTAATATAGTGTTTGTGGTATACATATAAAGCAGATTCCCAGATTCCTCTCTAAAATAGTTAAAATATTTTATAGTTATATATTCTATCTTTCCCCTTTCCACCTCCCCCCAATTTCTATAGACTGTATTTAGTTTGTCGAAGTTTTTAACAGCTTTAAACAAAATATGCTGTAATATAATGGTAGAGGTAGATGGTTATAAAGATGCCTGTAAAGATTCTTCTAAGAATTTTCTAAGCATGAGGGGAGCCTGTCTTTCTTTCTGTGAGAAAACATCTATGAGAAAAATAATTCTTAAACGGGATATTTGGAGACATACTTTTCTATTCTGAGGTGCTAATGATTGTGTGTTTCACTGGGACAGAATAAAAATCACCCTACTATACAACATCAGTCAAATTCTTCAAAATATTTCTGCTCCCAAAGAACTGAAGTAATACCTAAGTTCTCCTCAAGGCTTGTGCCAGCCCTTCAGACATAAGGTTCTGTTTCAGCTTTACTTCTTTTGTATTTGTTTTCTTTTGAAAACATCAGTGAGTGGAGGGTTTTCTTGGTTTTGGTGCAGGAGTGGTGCACACATGTACAAATGTTTTGTGCAAGTTCTACATGAAGACAGGAAACTACAACACCTATTGTACAGGCAGTCATGTCTGGCCAAGGTCTGACCTGAGTATTCAGGAAGGAATGCTGAGTTCCTTGCTCCTCTGTGCCACTCTGCACTTACTTTTCCAGGCAAAGAGAAGCCCTCTGGACCATGCAGCAGCCCCTGATAGTCAGCATGCAATATACTATCTGCTGTTCCCTTTCAGCAGGGAGTCCTGGGACCTGCAGGCCAGGAGCTACTGGTGGCCTTGGCACTAAGCCCCTGAGATGCCTGCATGCTGTTGGAGCCCTGGCAGATACGAGCACAGAGCTTTATTCCCCAAATCAACTTAAACCATTTCTGCAACTATGTTAAGGTCAAGAGCTGGACAAACCTGACTCCAAGTAGTTAGCTACTTAATATCCTCGTTTCACCCTTTGTAAAATAGCATCATTATTGCCTTGAAACTTTTATCTAGAAGCTGCTTAAAAATTTGGATGCTGATGATGCTGATGATGATTATGTCACTGTGGAACAAAAAAAAATTACCATGGACTCTTCCTCATATATTTTTATGCCTAGAAGGCAGCCTACATGGGCCTGTATTTAGACAAACTCCTGGGCACGGTGTTTCTGAAGGCATAAATCATTTTTTGAGGCTTACTAGGTTTGCTTCAGACAGTTCCATCTTCTCTATTTGGAACAGGATGTGTTACCAGCCTAGTTGCAGCCATTAAACCATTTGCAGCCAGAATTATTTTTTTAAGTGCTAACATCAGTACTGGCAGAAGAATGATCGTTGGAGGTGATGCTAATATCGAATATGTAATTGCTTTCCAGTAACAGGGCTTTAAACGAAGGGCTTTAAAGGGGAAACAAAACCCTACAAAACCTGCTTATTCTGACTCTGAAAGGATCAGTTAAAATGAGGAACGTGCTCTAATTGTTGGGATGATTTTGTGGTGAGGTACATGGTTTGGGCAATCTGATCCATGCACCATCTGCATCACATACCTCCTTGAAAGCCACGTTTGCTTTTTGCCATTTTTTCTGCCAGTTTGCACCATCTTTTGCCTTCAGCTATCTACACTGATGATATTTTGATAGCTTCTTGTACAAAGCAGCAGAGTTTGATGGTTTTGTGTAATAAATAGAGATATATTAGTTTCTGTGAAGCAAGTGAATGTCTTTTTGACAAAGTCTCTGATCTGTTGAGTACATTGTGTTAATGTTCATTGATTTTTTTTTTATGAGTGCAATGATTTGGTGCTTATCTTTAAATCCTTGCTCTTTTGAGTGTGCAGTGTTTAATGTATGGTTTTATTGATCAAATAATGGTATACACTTAGGTAACAGCAGTGTGTTCCTTTACAAGATCTTCCTTGTTTGTAAATTAGATGCACCATGTATTCAAGCATGGCAATTACTTAAGCTGCTACGCCCCGAGGACATTGCTGGCCTGGTTCTGCTACAAGTGTCCAAAGCAGGCATGCAACACTCTGAATTGAGATGTTCAATAAAAATTTGATTACATCAGCAAGGCTGCTGTAAGAGCAAAAAAACCTTTTACATTTTTTAGCAAAGATTGCTAAGGGTGCCATTTTCATTTTTATCAGGACTAGTGTTGTAGAGATAACTGGAATTTCTGGTGTGACTCTGCAAAGACACAGACAGTCTGCTCTCCTACACAGTGGGGTATGCTCATGAGTTAGAACACAACGGCAGTTTGTGGAAAACAGAGAGAAAATAAATTTAACAGATGATCCTAAATATTTTCAGTGGCATTACTTAGCTTCCCATTCAATTTATAAACACATGCCTATTTGCCTCACTCTCTTGCAACACCATTACCAGTCATTCTGTTTTCTGTGTCTTTATGTGTTGGGTTTTGCTGAGAAGGAGTTAATTTTCCCCCAGCAGCCCTCATAGTGCTGTGCTTTGTATTGGCTGCCAGAATCGTGTTGATAACACACCAGTGTTTTGGCTATTGGTAAGCAGTGCTCACACAACATCAGGGTTGTCTCTTCAACATTCTCCCCTCACCAGAAGGCTGAGAGTGGGCAAGATCTTGGCAGAGGACACAGACAGGACAGCTGACCCAAACTGACCAAAGGGATATTCCACACCATAGGATGTCTGCTCAGCGATAAAAGCTAAAAGAAAGGAGAAGTGGGGGACATTCATTGTTATGACTTTTGTGTTCTGGAGCAACCACTATGCATACTCAAACCCTACTTCCCAGAAAGTGGCTGGACATTGTCTGCTGATTGGAAGCAGATAATAAATCTTTTATTTTCTTTTGCTTCCATGTGGCCTTTGCTTTTGCTTTATTAAACTGCCTTTATCCTGACCCACCATTTATTTTTTATCTTATTTTCTCCCCTTGCTTGTCCTGCTGAGAAGGGGAATGATAGAGGAGTTTGATAAGCACCCAGTGTCCAGATAAGGTTAGCCCACCACACTTCAATGAGTAGCCTTCATTCAGTTATCGCATAAGCGTTTACCTTTTGCATATAAATTTACAAAACTCTAATGCAATATGAGTTTAAGGGCAAAGTACAGCCAAACACACTGAAAGTCAAAAAGTCGCTGGCTACAAGATATGATTTCAGAACATGAAGCTGCTCAGTCAGAAGGAGGAATATCAGTCCTTTGCAATTAACCATACTCTAGTAATCATTCTGAAAGAAGGCATACACATCTGTTTGTCTTTCCATGCAATGTACTCTGTAGCAGGGAAAAAATCACAAGCAGAATTAGTTGCCCTTCCAGGAACTCCCAGATCCAATATAAGGTTATAATCTTGGCATCTAGACTGTTTGAAGATGGTACAAATCATAACAGAGAACAAAACCCAAACCAATTGTCCCTAAATCCAGTAGAGATTATAGTTAAGCTTCCCTTGATGCACTTCAAAACCAGCTTGTGTTCTTCTCTCTGCTTGTTCTTTATGTTCACTGTAGGTAAGTGACTTCATTTCAGCTTTGAACTAATTATCATTCCTGAATGCATTTTCCAAACCACGGCAGCTTTATGGGCCAGCTTCTGTTCCCAGTGAACTACAGGAGTTCTACTGGTGACTTCAGTGGGGGCAGGAGCACTGTGAAGTAGTCTTGGGAAAGAAAAAAGGGGGAAGGGAAAAAAAGAGGTAAACTACTTTACCAGTGCTTTGAGGTTAAGGTTAGAAGATTGCTATAGTCATTGCAGTAAAACAATCCATTCTACAGCTTTTTCTTTAAAAGGAAAGTGCACATCCTGACCTTTGCCTGTGTACATACTCTCACTGCATATTCTGATTTTGGCAGGAAGCAAATATTGGAGCAAATATTTTTTGCTTTACATTTGCTACAGAAAAATTTTTTGGACTCCATGTGGTAGATCAGCTATTTCTCCCCTGCTGCTCTCAAAAGTTTTTATAGTATCAGCCTTAAAAATCACATTTCTTTGGCAAATTTCTCCAGGATAAAGTCGGCTATAAAATGGAAGAAAAATGCCTTTAGGCTTACGAATTCTTTCTCTCAAGCAGCAAAATGCTGTTATTTTGAGAAGTGTCTGTGTTCATTGTTTCTCTGAAATCTGAACTTTTTCCACTTGGAGAGAGTTAACTCCCTGAGAATCTCACAGAAACAGTATTAGATGTTGATCTCTTTGCAGGAGAGCAGGCAGAAGCAGACAGTCAGGCCACATTGATCTGGGCTGTGGGACATGTTCAGTGAAAAATCTATAGAGCTCAGCTTAGGGTGTCAGCTGTCAGTCTGCAGAGCATCTGTCAGAGGAGTATTTGCTTCACTGCTGCTGAATGTAATGCTTTCACAATATGGCAGTACGATGCTATAGATTACAGTTGTAATGGAGCACATCCTGAACAGCTGAGCCTGCTCTCTCTCACTCATTCAATAGCAAGAGTTGCCTTGCTATAAGGGCTTGGGGGATTATGTACTCCAAACAGCTGTCTATAGCACCATGGATTTATTTGGGCTAAATGAGAACTTGCTTTCTTTAGCTAAATCAAACTTTATCAGACAGTTTTACTGTTGGCAGTTAAAATAAAATGTGTTTGCTGAACAGTAAACACCTTGTTACTGTTAGGAAGGATTATATAAACAAAAGGCATACACAATGAAGTCTTATGCCAACTGACTTACTGTCAAAATAATATACTGCTGTTAGCGGAATTGTGCTCACTTGAAGGAAATTATAGGCCTAAAACCACATCTTGAATGACAAAGAAACCATTTTTCCACAAATAAGCTTTAAAAAGTTTAATACACTGTGCCTTGTAGGAGTAGTTTCACAGGCCAAGGATGCTGTATCCTAATAAAGGAAGGTTAGTAGAAATTGGGTGAACTGCCTGAAATCTTCAGAGGCTTACTATGTTTGTATAATACACTGGATCAAGTAGATTTAGTCTATTTCTTCCTATAAGATATGTGAAAGTTGATTTTGTCCAAAAAAACTACAAACACTGCCTTTCAAAATAGGACATGCTGTTCTTCTTTCACTTACTACACTACATAATCTATGCAACCACAGAACAATGTGTGAGAACCTCAAATCTATATTGCAGTAATATTAGGCTATTTATGCACCACAAGTCAGCTTCGTTTCACTCCTCAGGAAACCGACAGTAAGGCTGACATTCTGTTTTATAATCACAACAAGGAAGGTCCAAGATAAGCACGCACTGAAAGGAATATTGCTAACTGCAATGAGTTTTGGATTATCCTTCAGAGAGCTTGAATTTACATTCTTTGTGTTAAAATCTAAAGTCTCAATTCAGAAAAACAAGGTATGGCTAGGCTTCGCAAACGAAGATCCAGGGAGGGCTCCACCCACGCTCCTCATCAGCGCCTTTTCCAAGCGCGCTGATAAAAAGATGATAGCAGATAGCACCCTCGAGCCTGTGCAAGGGATTTTTTTTAGGTGAGACACAGCATGCGCAGAGCTGAACCCACCCTTTAGTCCTAAGGTTCATCTGCCAGGGCCTAGCAAGCTTGGACGCTGGCAGAGAAGTCCTTAGGACGGAGGTTTTATTAGAGTGTCCTTCTCTTAGATGGAAGGCCTTACAGGGCTAAATGAGCTCCATCTGCCCGGGTTTGGAATCAGAGTTGTCCTTCTCCTAGGATTACTGCCAGAAGGCTAATGAGCACATCCTACCCATACAAGGATTATAGGAACATGGGTATCACTCCCCACACTCTGCTGTCAGCACAGTGGCACCAGGGGCCACAGAAGACCCCAAGTGATTTTCAGACTGTGCCTGTCAGAAAAACAAAGGGCTAATGGTATTTGCACTTTCTCACTCTATTCTGTATTTCACTGTGCAAAACGACTTGCATTTGTTTCTATGAATGTGTAAAGCATTTCTTTTAACTAATTACATAGGAGTTGAAACACCAGAATCCTGCTGAAATGACCAGGAAAAATATTCTTCTTGCAGAACTCATTATGTGACCATAATGAAAACTGGAAAGACGGACAGTACCTTGAAGGTAAAGAGCTGAATATGAGATAATGATTTCTGTTACAAAAAACTTCTTGAGGATAACTTGAGGAAAAACTCTTAAGTCTGCAAATTCTTGGGGAAATCTCTATAATCTATACAAATGTGTGTGGTGGATGATCAGTTAAGAATTTATTGGTATAAATGGGTTTACTCATTACTGCATATAAGTGTCATACTTTGAAAAAATTATTTTTGTAGGAAGAAAGCACTCTGGAGGCTTGAAAATGGGTATTTTAATGGTACCTTATAAATTTTACTTTAGCCAAAACTGGTTCCAGGTGAAGTTAAGATGAAGCGTTCCACAAATTTCCTAACAGAATGCCTTGCTTCCGTGATATTATACTTGACCTTAGAAATGCTCCTTTTCTTTTCTATGTTCTCACTGAAAAACTCATATAATATTATTCTGTGGACAAATATACCAATTTTGTTGCAATTACTTTAGGGAAATTTGAGGACTCAGTAATAATCCCTCTGTGCTGCTTGTCATGGCTGTATAGTTAGTAGTGCAATAAAATGTAGACAGGTTCCTAAATCCACCTTCTTACATCTTAAAGAAGTCACATATGAAAAAACATCTTCTATTTCATCTTTCAGTAACAGAAAAAGATATCTGGTTAGTAAATGTTGCTGCTGTAAATTTCAGAGCAAGGAATAGAACTATCATTTTGTTTTGTTAACTGGAAAGGGGCATTTAGATAGCTTTCCATGGGAAATCAAGGATAGGGTGACTTCATGAGGATTTGCTATTGGTCTTCTTTAAGTATGTATATAATTTATGCTAGTACACAAGTACTCTATCTTGGCTAATTAATTAGGGTCAAACCCATTACAAGTTCCCATTGTTGACCTTTGACATTAACCTGAAGGATCAGGAAAGATGATAACCTCTTCTAATTATTTTCTGAGTTCAGTTTTTAAATAAATGCAAGTATGGACAGGGTTATTTTATGGAGAACATGATACCTTAGAATTATATTCTTCTTTCAAACCAGGCTTTGAATGGCATACTGCTCAAAGAAAAGATCTGTCATTTATGAAACTGAAAGCAAATTTGGTAGCATGCTATCCTTCTTTCTTGCATGTATCAAGTTGCTTTCTATGGTACAGACAGAACTGTAACAAAGGAAGATGTTTAATTAAAATCAACTCTCCTATGCGCTAACAAGCTCCAGTGAGAAACAATTAACATTTACTGAGCAAGTTACTCTGTAAGCAGCAGGTCAGGTAAGGCCTTTAGATTTATTTTCTTCTCTCCATTAAATTTAAAAGCTTCATGCACTTAGTAAGGAAGGTACACGTCATGATTATTAGGAGCTATCCATACACCAACTGTCTGGTTAGTTCATGCATGCTCTGGCAAGATGCCTACTGCTACACAGAGGGATTAATAGCAAAACTCAGCCTGCCCTCCTGCTTCTGCTATTGCACTGACCTAGCTACTGATTATCACTGTACTTCCAGGAACTTAGTTATCTCTGTGACCTATAATCCTTGTCAAATGTGGTTGACATCTGGGAAAGATTTCAAAAGTTAGAAGGAGATAAAATGTGTGATTGCAAAGTCTCATTTCCTTAGGGAAGAGTAATACACAAATATATATATGTATTTGCAGTGATTTATCTGGTAACATATGTATCAAAGCTGTAGGTAATTTGAGATTTTGTGGTATGTATAAATGCTGTGTTCTGAGAGTAGCAAAGTGAATTGAAGTTAAAAAGTTGAAACATAAAGGAGCTTGAAAAATTCTTACCTTGAATCTGCTGCCAGGTCTTTAAACAAGGATCAAATTCCTTTCTTTGTAAAAAAGAGATGCAGACCTATAGTCTAACTACTATCTTTCATGACTCTTCCATGAGAATTAGGCACACAGTCTAAAAAAACCCTAGCAAAACTCACCATTGCATCCAGGTAGCTGCTTTTCTGGGCTTTTGTAGCCTGTGTTCACTTTACTGGTAACTGTTTGCTAATTTTAAATTCTCTACAGAGAGTTTAATTACCCTCTACAGGGTAATTATCAGAGTCTTAGCCATCTTTTCACTGCCACACCAATATCCTAGTGGTCCTTCCTCTTGGTCACTGTTAAAGCACCGTTTGCAGCTGTTCTTGGTTTCTATCTCTGGCAATGACAGAAACGCACATCTTTACTACTGTTTTCTGTACTGTATTTTTGGCTGAACTAAATCTAGTTCATATACCTGCTGCTGTAGTACTGTCCCCCAGTAACAGGCACTGGACTTCTCTTGCATAGTGGTCTTTTCTCTTGTTTCAAAGGCCTAGTGGTAAGAGCACTCACTGCTTCATCAGATGATCTTACCCTTCTTGCTCCACCTGCAAAAAACCACCACCTTGACTTCATTGAAAGCAGCACTTGGCTTTTCTTCCCTAGATCATTAAACCCACTATTACTGCTTGTAACTGGCTCCCTGAAATCAGCATATCCTCTGGTTGCAGTAAGGACAATAATCAGGGACAGTAAAAATTGCAATTAGGTCTTCAATTCAATTGACTTGAGGTGTTTGCTTCCAAGAGGAGACTTTAAGAAGATGCTGACTTGTACACAGAAAAAGTTCTCCCAAGTAAAGGACACAACTGTTAATCAGGAGACAGAACATTTACATCAAAAGGATGTTTCAGGAAGGCAGGCGAGATCAAGTACATTTTCTTTCTGACATGTAGGCAAATTAAATCGTATCAAAGACAGGTTATGTAGTTTGAAATGTTAAAAGCTCCATACCTGCCAGCCAGATATGGATTTGCATGTTTTTGGTAATGCACATTAATCCTGACCCTCCTCCAACTGAAATCAATGGGGATTTGGCCAACTATGTCAAAGGAAACAACACTGGGACACATAAGTTTGATGCAGATGATGAATTATTGAAAAATATGTATTTGTATGTGAGAGAACTAGGGAAAAAAAAAAGAGAAAAGAAAATCCCAATTAGATTTAAAGAAGTGTTTGGATTCAGATTTTTATTTTTAATTCTGCTCCAACGGATCTTGTTTCAGGGCAGTTTTAAAACTATGTGAGTTCCTGCCTTTCTCCATTTCCCACTTTTCAAGATGTCCAAAGTTTCAGGAAAATGAGATTGATCTGTCAGATTACCATCGCTGTGGAAATGGAGAACATATCAGTATGACTAGGACCTTTCTCATGATTACTGAAACATCGGACTTTTCCCTTGATTTGGCCCCAAATGTAAACTTTGATCCGGAGCCTAAAATATATCGTATTCTAATGTAGTTATCTCTAACTGAGCCACAACTGGCATACCAAAATGTATGATCTGGTATCTGCAGGGAGCCCTCTGACTCACATTATCAGTGCAGAAATGATTTAAAATTGGCTTAGCTAAGCACTGGGAAAGCTGGAGTGCCTCGTCTCCCTGTAAGCAACATCAATAGAAACTACCTGGGTAAAAGGGACCCCTGAGCACAGTGAGACACAGTCCCTGCTGGGTTCGCATCCTCTTTGGGTAGTGAGCATCTGTATACAACTGAGAACAAGAGCTCAACTAATATCCAGAAGGATTCTTCAAGATACAGGCAAACTCTTGATCAGACAGATGCATGACTTCATGCAAGAGATGTGGTCACTTTTGTTTCTCCCTCCCTGCCTTCCTACAGAAGCCCTAATCACAAAATGATTTTTGTCTGAAAATATTTTGAGGGTGTTGCTGCAGATTAATGCTTATTACTTTATGGCAGTGTCAACAGCAAAAGACCTTTTAGTGTATGTTTCTATTTGCAGTGTTCATAAAACCTGGATAATATGCAGTTACAAAAATGAACAAATATATCTGGAGACATTTGATTTACTTTCCCATTCTTGATTTTCAACTTAATATGCTGGTTCTCACTATCTGTATCCTTTAAACTGTCACAGACAACTCTCGTACAAAAAAAAGGCTGCACTGCACTGAAAACCCTTAAAAAAAATAGAAAAACCTACTTCTTAAATTTTTTTTTCCCCTCAAAGCACTCACATTTGTTTCTTCAAAATTAGGACTCAGCAAATAGTTGGAATACATCTGTACTCAGAGGAATCCACATCAGATCATAAATTTGTTCATGTTAAACACAAACATATGAATGCACTCTTATATCCAGGGTCTATGGAAGGGTTTAGAATTTGCACATTTCACTCTGTGTAATGCCAGGGCAATGTTTCACTCATCTATGTAAATAGAAAGCAGGCTTGTTGCATTAAAGGCATACGTATCCTTATGCTCTGCATAAACATCACAGGATTTAATTTTGAGAAAGAATTACATAATTTGTCATATCTTTTATTGTGATTGACTTCAGTGATGGGTATACACAAACACATGATTTTCCACACAGCATATCAGTGCGTCTCTTGGTGCACATTTGCTGCTAGAATAACAGGAAAAAAGATTAACCTCAGATATGCAAATAAGGTTAATTGAATAAAATGAGACAAATTACCCATAACTGGAGCGGTTTCTGGTTTGGCTATGTTGCACACACCACAAAAGCACTAGGAGAGGGCTTGTGTGGCTGCCTGTTATTCCTTCCCTCTTTTTCTGGGGCTCCTGGCAGAGCTATAGTGGGGTGACAGGTGCCCTGGCAGAGTGAAATACTGTAACATAGTACTATAGGTAAGTTTCAGACACATGAAATTACCTGAGCCTGACAGTATCTCTGAAGAGCCCCAATTTGACTACTAAAAAAAACTCAAACCCTTGTCATTGCAAAGAAGAGGGCAAATGTGAAAACAGTTGACACACAAAGCCCCAGGATCAAGTCTTTGCTAAGATCATTAACCATGTGTTTGTACATTTTCAGTGTTGGCCGTTGTAAGGACACCTGAGTCTTTTGGCTTGTGTGGGGTGGCAGTGTTGGTGGCATGGGAGGTGCCCTTGGAAGACCTCTCTCATGCTGTCTGGGGCTGCAGAATGAGGTAAAAAAATCATTTGTAAAGCCTGTCCTCAGGCACTCTATATTGAGAATATTTATGTTATACCATAAAAAAAGGGGGAATGGGTCAGTATGGTCATAGTGTTACAGAAATGTGTCTAAAAACCAGCCACTTAGTGATGAGGGAAAGAAATCTAGAGGGAAAAAGTCTACTTTAGGAAGTATTTTTCATGGACTGTCACTTATAACTTTCCCACCCCTGAACCTTCATTCTTCTCTTCCCTGGAAAAATCAGAAAAAAAAAATGGAGTCTAAAGAAACTAATTGTATATGTATGCCAGGTGCAAATTTTGTTAATCCACCTACTTCTTGTGAATTTTCTCCCTTGGGGCCATTATTTATCATCTTTTATAAAACAGATAAAGAGGATTTCCTGCTTCAAAAAATGTACAGCTTAGGGCCCAGTACTAAAAAAACTTACTTGTAAGAGGACTCCCATTGGAGTCCTTGTATGAAAAGGCATTTGTAAGATCAACCTCTAGGAAGAGAAAGCAGTGTGCAATAAATGACTGTAGTACTGGGGAAAAGCAACAAAATGAAAAGACAAGGTATGGGAATGTAGAGTCATGTAAAATTATGGAAGGAGAGTATCTAAGATCACCACCTTTAAAAAAGAATTGTCTTTCTTAATTCAACAATGTATCTAAGTATCATGAAGAAGTAGCTACTATTTTTATCAGCCTTGATAATATAGTGTTGGAGAATTACTACAGGAGAAATTAAAATCTAATCAAAACAAGCTAGAGTTTCGTGACTTCTGTATCACACACAGCTATGAAATCTCCAATACAGGTTTTTCTTTGTTTCAGATGAAAATTTGTTTCTGAATCTGAAAATGGATTTTTATGAAACAGTAAATCAAAAGGTAAGGGATGCATGCCATCCTCACAGCCAGTGGCTGCCTCTCCTAGCATTGGAGAGCTGTATAGACGGTTCAAGGAGGAGTAAGTTGCCTTCTCTTTAAGACTCGGCCATCAGCTGGTTGTACAGGTAGGACACAAGGGCTGAGTTTGATCATGTAGCAGTCACATACTGCCTATTTCATTACTTTTCACTGTTAGTGATATTAACAGTTTTACTTAGAGATGTATGATCTTTGTTCAAGATTGCTTCAAGATTTTCTTAGGTTACCTGGATTTACTTGGCCAGACTGAGTGATGCTTCAGGTCTCTAGGCTGAAGCACATCGTGACTCAAAATGACTCAAACTGAAACCTTGAATGACAGTTTTACACAGAAAACCATGCTAGACTTCTAAAATGCTAGACTTCTTTCTCGCTGTCACTGTCCTTAAAGCAGTAGTAGCCTGTTGTTGTAGCTCTGTGACTGGCTGAGCACACAGGACTGGTGAGCCTTACAGGGAGAAATAGCTTGTGTGCAGACGGGAAAGATGACAAGATTTTGAGCGTACAAGTCCTTCAAGTGAGAAGCGTAAGTAAGCAAAGCTTGGAGAAATTATTCCCAAGCTGTATTTAGCTTGACATTTTTTCTTTCTTTAAACTCTAAGAAGGGATTTTGTGCTCAAAGTTGTGCTCATTTGTTCAGCAATAGCAGGCAATTTTCTAGCAACCTTGCTTTCTCTTGAAAGGACAATCACCATCCTAAAGCATATCTTGTGCTGAAGCTGGTCATAATAATCACTGCAAACTGTTTATTCAGTGAGCCCTTTTTCTTGGCTCTTGAACAGTTTCTTCATAATCCTACTGTTGACATTTGTAATTCTTGAGTTTGTGAGGTTTGCAAACATATTTGATCTGGGAACTGCACATATATAGTTTGTACTTGCTACTCTGAATTCACTAATCCAAGGTTTGTGATTGATCATAACTCCATTTTACTTATTTGTCTGGATGATTTATGTGTTTATAAAGGATCTCTGCTTCCTATGCATTCACTTCAATTTATTTATTGTCAGCTTCTGCTACTGGCCCAAGATACATGTTCTACAGATATTTATGAACAGTAATTTTCTTTGTGAACATACAGATGATGAAACGCCTAGAATTCCCCCAAAGCTTAAGGACATTCCAGCTCTTTTTTTGCCCCCTTTTCTCTCTCTCTCTCCCCCCATCCCCCCAGTATTTAGACAATGGAAAATTAAAAAATATTCACCTGAATGTAAAAAAAAAATGTACTTAGCTTTTTTCTGTCTCTGTCATGTCTGTCATATTAATGCTGTACTATAATACTCTAAAAATAATACTAGATGCTAGGATTATTGGTTTGGTAAAATGTTTTTGTTAAAATACACATGAAATGGCACATTCTAACTACTGAAGTAAAGGATATTGAAGAGCTTTGGGCAAGACTATTCTAAGAAGCATATGGTTATATTACTATCTATACTGTCATATTTGCTGCAAGTTTTGTGTAACTTTCCTCTGCAGGGCATCCGGTATTTTCATCACTCTTCTTCTATCTAACCTCATGTTTTTAAGTTGTGGTGGCTGTGACAGTCTTGTAAAGAATATTATGAATAGGAAAATAATTCCAAAGAAGGTGTGACAGATTATGTAAAAACCTTTGCATGACTGAATGCATTCATCTTACTAGTTCCAGCTCTGTAGAGTCTTCCTAAGGAACTCAGTTTATGTGTCTTACTTGCAAATTGCCAGATGAAAAAAATTCTGTATTCAACTCTTATGAGCCTTTTGTGGGGTATAGCCAAGAGTAAGTACTGTGTTACTGTCATTCTCAGATTTGTTTTGGAATTATCTACTCCAAAGGCATATATATAAATGCATATTTATTTTTACATGTATATGTACATAAATATGTGTATCAGCTCACATATGTGCTCGTATTATGGAAAGAAATTCCAGGCAATTAAAATAATCACAAGAGATAGATTTGTTCCTATTAGAAATTAAAATGTTATGCCTGTGGTCTCCTTCTGTTCCATCCTGGATGGTTTTGTTAGCTTAAATACATCTGTTGTCAGCACTATCAAAAAACAAAAAAAAGCTATGGTTTTAACTTAAAATGTGATGGGATGTTGCCTGGAATGTTTTTTCATATAGACAGTGTTATCTGAGTCCTTCCTTGGCAAGAAGTTCAATCTGAAGACAGTTCTCAGATGGTTTCAGCTGCTAACTTTGCAATGCCTCTGGAAGCAGAGCTCTGTTGTCCTTGTAAGTAATTCTCCCTCCCCAATCCTTTGTAGTTTTTCGTTGTTTGGGAAATGCACATTTGACCATGAAATCTCTTTCAGCTATTACACGCAGTTTTGGAAATCAGTTATAGAGCTACCTGTGTAGGCATCAGCGACAGAATTGTGTTTAGAGGACCCACGTGAGTTTTGTTGCCCACATGGCCTTGCTGATGGCTACAAGTGTGGGATGCTGCAGCCCAGCTATGCCCTAGTGAGTACAGGGATCCCCAAACCCTCATATTTGTTACTGGTGTTGGGGGAAGCCACTGCTGCAAGCTGTGGCACTCCAGCACATGGAGATAGAATAAACCTTTCACAACCTATATACTGTACCTAAAAATAGACCACACGGAAGAGCTCTGTCACAAATTTCAGAGGCTTTTTGTTTTTCTTTCTATTTTTTGAGACACCAGCATTTATAAAGCAACGTTGAGAGGACATTACACGAAGGAAGCAAGCAGTAAATTTGTAGATTTGCCTCTAACAGCTGGTTTGGAAGGGACCAGCCATTAGGATACAGAAGGAGGAATGTGGGATGGAGGAGTGAAAGGGAATTGTAATAATATTCATTATTAAAATGCTGCATTCTAGCTGCTGGGGAAAACAGCGCTGCAGATTTCTGGAAGAAATTTGATTCCAAGAAGTGCAAGAGGCCATGAGTGAAAATTCTTTCATAAGCAGGAATTGAGAGAGGGAACTATAAGGAAATACTGTGTTTCTTTTGGCCACCACTCTAAAAAACCTGGGCTAAAAGCAAAAAGAAATGAAAGAAAGAATAATGACAAATGATGTGTGAAAAGTACCTAGAATTTCTAGACACTGCAAAGCCTAATTATGAACATGAGTAATTTATTCATATGTTGTCCCGGAACTAATAAATATTTTGCACTTTATTAGGAATGGAAACTTGCATTGTCTCTTTCAAACACACAGTAGTTAGCTGATTAATTGAGTGGTTTGTTCAGTAGTGTGACCAGCTGTTGTAAGTATTTTAGTAATTTTTTTGGTATTGAAAGTAAACAGGCCTTTTTTTGTCCTTTTGACTGGGCTGGATAGGAAAACACATAGCCAATAAACCTAGATCTTATTTCATATGCTGAATTTTTGTTTTGAATGCATAATAACTTTAAATGCATTGCTGAGTTTCTAAGAAACTTCTCACAAGGTGCAAAAATAGGTAGTTATTCTGCTATGTTTAGAAATTCTTTTGAAGTTTTATTTTGCTTTACCAGTTGCCCTCCCACTGGCTGTAGCCACAGCATAAGAGACATATCTTATAGAGGTTTGAGAAGTTGTTTTTGAACAGCCTGACTTATATTTTTGGAGTAGGTCTTTTTTCCTTCTGGATTAACATCAAGGAAGTAACTGGAAAGCGCTAGAGATGCTCACTGATTACGAGCCAAAGTCCTCTGAGGAATATCCCTGCTAACATTACTGTACTTTGAGCTGTGCAGCATGCAAAAACTATGAGCATTATAAAGTGCATATTGCATGTCCATAGAATCATAGAATCATTTGGGTTGGAAGAGACCTTAAAGATCATCTCGTTCCAACCCTCCTGCCATGGACAGGGACACCTTCCACTAGACCAGGTTGCTCAAGGCCTCATCCAACCCGGTTTTGAATACTGCTAGGGATGGGGCATTCACAGCTTCTCTGGGCAACTTGTTCCAAAGTTTCACCACCCTCGGCTTTCTGGGTTGGCTTTCTAGGTTGTGACTGTACATTGTTGGCTCGTATTCAGTTTTTCATCCACCAATATCCCCAAGCCCTTCTCTGCAGGGCTGTTCTCAATCCACTCATTGCCCATTCTGTTCAAGCTTGGGAGCTTGAAGAGATGAATGGAGGGATATCAAAAAGTAGGAAAGGCTATGTGGCAAGGTGCATGGGACTGCAGTTTCTTCAGAATGCTGAATCCACTGAGAAGTTTGAGAATGGCTTGTGGTCATGAAAAACACGTTTGTCAAAATGCATCCCCAGCTGTGAGATGGCATAATTCAAGTGTCAGACGCTGCCTTTCATTCAGATTTGGAAAGCTGAAGCCTGGTCCACATTTGTGCTTGATTCCTTGCTGAGCCTGAAGATGTTGCTGGGCTGAAGAATGTCATTGTGTAGTTTCCATTGTCGGCTGTCATACTGCATATGTTTTGGGACTGATCTGAAATTTTGTTTGACATCATGACTTTTATAAGAATCAAAACCCCCAAATCCCTCAGATGAAATCCATATGGCTTTGTTCACAGGCTGAAATAAAATCATGCTCACAGCCTTTACTGTAACTGAGGGATATTTCGTGGGAGTCATTTTTTGCTTAATAAAAGCATAACATTCAAATGCTGGAAATGTGGATATTATTAAGTACCTGCTCTGTGAGAATAACTCAAATTCTGTTTTATTCCCTGCCCCTTTTGTTAGTTCATATGTACAAGAGTCAGATCTGAGGCTGACATGAAGAATGATCTCTGCAGCCTGGCATAGACCCAGCTTCACTTGAACTCTGTTTTAGACATTATTGGGGTTTTGTCTGCATTTCGGCTCCTTGCAGCTCAGTGCTGAAGATTTGGCATAATGTGTGGTAAGGGTTATTATGATACACAAAGGTGAGGTAATTCACATCATTTTTTGCAGTGTAGGCAAATTTACTTGGCTGCTAGAGTGGTTAAAGCAGGAAGCTTCCTGGTGTGCCGAGATGCTGATTACCAAGGGTCAGGCCTGCACTCACCATGACATCATAAAACACATCCAGGGGCTAATTTATTTAAGAACTGTTGTGTCACTGGTTTTGTCAGGAGAAAACCAAAATATTTTGTGACTATTCATGAATATATACCAAATGCTCTGAAATTTCTGTATTTTCACCAGAGGGGAAAAAAAATCAACAGGAACTATGGGTTCTTAATGTGTAATAATGATCTGATACTGAGACATTAACTGAAACAGAAGATGAAATTAAAAGCTGACTGCCCAGAGGACAAAGAAGGTGAGGGGGAGCAGTGAGAGATTCATACTGAAGATAAAAACACTGACTGCTCCATTGCTAATGGTATAACAAATATTTTAGTTACTTGTGGGCCTGAGATATGGAGTGGCAGTCTTCCCTCCTTTAGCCAAGTAATTTCCAAAATGAAAAAAAAAAAAATGATACTGGCATGTCTGGCATGAGAGGAAAGGCTGTGACAAATCTCTGGCCAAATATTTAGGCGTCCTTAGCCATTGCTCTGGGAAAATAGAACACCCTTTGGCATGTGGGAAAATGTATCTTTGAATATGCATAAGAAGCATTACAGTTCCTTCTGAGGTAGTGCAGTGCTGAATGAGAAAACCTCACAGGAAGTCTTCCAGAAACATCCATTGGCATGTGATGCTTCTATTATCCCACTGCTGGGCTTCTGTGCTGCCTCCTCCTGTTCATCATGCAGAATGTAGTCTGTGGTGCTGGAGTAAGCACTCCAAGACTGCTGGAGTAAATATACCAAACCCTGGCTGAGAGGTGCAAAACTAGCTTATAGGTGGTGTTAACTTTGACCAGTTCTGTAATAACTTACCATATATTCTTTTCTCTCTCCTCACAAAAATTGTTTGGTTTGTGAAGATCAACTCACTAGAAACAGAAAACCAACTTTGTCAAGAAACTAATACGAACCATGCTCTGTAAAAGCAATGGCAATTCCCATTTGAATGAGACTGTAGCATGACTAAGGGAATATATTTATAAATGGACAGTGCAAATCCCCATATTCATACAATACATCTCATCTTTTCCACACAGCCAGTTGTAAAAACATCTGCATGGTATAGCTAACATCCCACTTTAAGACTATTTTCCTGACCTGATGCACTAGATTTCAGCTTCAGCTCTTTAGCATATCACATGGAAAATGTATCACTGGTTCTTATGCCAAAGATTACTCAGCATTTGGTTTGATACCCTACTGACTAAGTTATTTTTGTAGTCCTGGTACTTGCTATATTTGGCTGTCTCAAACACTTCTCAAATGTGAAGTAGGACTTACAACAGTAGTGCTATGAAGGGTAAATCAGACACAGGCAACTTCACTGATTTCCCTGAAGACCTCCTAGTACAGGGCTATAAATGCAAAAAAGAATACTCCAGATCCTCTGCTCCAGTCAGGAGACTACACAGCTCCTCATTTTCACAGTGATCTGCAACCAACCTGTGTTGAAAATCTTGTTGAGTAACAGTTCTGAGAGCCCACAGATATTAGAAGGAGAAAAATAGTAACAAACAACAACAGATTTCAGGTGGGGAAAAAGCTCCAGATTGTTTAAGGACATGGGAGTTCTCTGGATCACTTCAGAGGCAGCCCTTCATGTCCTGAGTGCCTAATTAATCAACTTCCATTAGGCTTTTATAAGCTATATAGATCCCCACACGCCTTCCATGCTTTTCTATGCTTCTCCATGCTTCTCTCCTCCTCAAGACTTGGATTAGCTTCCAGAGGTAAGAAGCTCTGAAATGTGGGTCAGACATTTTTACAGAAACTTAGGGGAAATACAGGAAAAAGCCAATGCTGGCAGCATCAGAAGGAGTACCTGATATCCTCTGGAAGGTTTTGATTATCTGTTAACAATCCAAAAAAAGCTTTACTGCGTATTAGTTTAGGACTCAGAAGTGGCAGCTGTGCTACGTAATACTTCAAATAGCTCTGATGAAATGAATGTGTACATGCAACTTGGTAGAAGAAATTTTCTGAGGAACAAGTCTTAACTGGACTATTACATGTGTCTGAGTTTCAGAATGCTTTTTTGCAAGAGTGTGCTGAATAGCAGACTGAAGAAATAATTCTCCTTTGAATGGATTTATAAACCACTCTTGAATTCAGCTGCAATAGATTTTCCACCTTTAAATTAAGATTCTGCTTCAAGGTGATAAGGCCTTGCACCAAACATGTTTTATCCACAGATTGCTCCTATGCTCGGTTAAAAGCAGTGGGCATAAGAGCTAAGTTTTTGTTCATTTTGTGCAAATAGCTCAGGTACTCTGGAAATACATTGAAGGACTTTGATGATGAGAGTGCACTGGTACTTTTTGACACCGTTACCCACAGGAATGCTGGGCAATATTTTCCTTTCCATATTCCATGCAGCAAAGACAGGTGGAGACCATTAGGGAGGTGCTAGAACTTGTTGTTCACTTTTGTTACTGGTGATGATGACCGGAGCCAGGGAAGGAATAAATGCATGGTGTGTGTTTCCCTTTACGTGCTGAAAGTATGCACTTTTTAGGTGTAGGGGAGGAGACAACTCTATCCAGATCCGTTCTCTCAAACTGTAACATTGCCATTCCTACTTGAATCTTAGCTCCTTTGCTCTGTTTAAAAATGTTTGTAACAACAAAAATCCAGCCTGTTAATATTTGTTGCAGAAAATGAGAGCAGTAGCTTCTTTTATACGTTCTGAAAATTATCTGAACTGCTCAGAGCAGTTTTCAGCTCTGCATCAAAGGGAAGGTCTGGCTTGAGGGAGGATTGGGTAATTGAAGCTCTGATTGAAGTCAGTGGAAAATCCGGATGCTTTACCTTACAGATCAGAACCTACCTGTCTCTAGTGTTATCTCTTCTTGATTTGAGAAATATTTAGGCTTTGTTAGAATTGGTTAATTAAAAGGAGAAAAAAATTCCTAAACTGTATAATTCAAACATTTCTCCTTGCAATCCTGTATTTTTATGGAGAGCATATGAGAAGTCCTGTGTTTCTGCACACAGCAAATGGTAACAGGTGGGTTTTTTGCTCAGAAATGAAAGGTTGCTTTTGCAGGGTACCTTGCTCATGAAAGCACTTGCTTTTAGCCTCATTCAGGGTTGAAGGATTGGGAGTCAAGCTGTGAGCCAGCAACAGCTAGAGCAGGTTGTAGCTGGTTAGCAGAGCCACAGCCTGGCTTTGCCTCACTCTGCTCCTTCCCTGGGGCTGCTGAATGCTTCTTTGTGTCCTAGGGTTGGTAGAGACTAGCAACAGAGTCAGGATAGGTAAAATCCTGGTGAAAGAGTGGTAAAGGCTAAAACTGGTTCTGTCTCTTGGAGGAGTAGAGATACTCAGGCACTGGTCCCTGATTGAGCAAACATTGCTATGCTGAATGATGAAGCAAGGTTACCACTGAACAGACTATTAAAAAGAATTTTATTTCTTCAAACAGAATACATCTTTGGACCATGTATTTGGGCCAGACAAAAAAAGGCTTTCTTAAAAATCTCATTCCTCTGTAATTCCATGTTTTTAGTTGGCAAGCACATATTTAATGGACTGGTGATAAGGGGTCTCCCTAAGTCAGTATAAATAAATCATACCTTAATAAACATTTGTCATTACAAAATCACCATGGACAAATTGTACTAGATTTTGGCAGACCCTGTGACAGCCTGGATATAAATCACTATTTTTCTTAAATTCACATTCTCTGTTTCAGGGCTTGGGTATATAGTAATGCAGATGGAGAATTGCTCCCTAGATATTAATTAGATAAGGATTGTTGTGTCAAATGTGAAAAACTTCTGAAAGACTCATGTTAGTTATCCTGTCCCTTTTTTGACCATAACTAATTTAAATCTTAGGCTATTGAACTTTAGACTGTCATTAATTTTCAGTATTACTTAAAAAAAAATTAGAAAAGAGATGAATTGCAGAAGGCCAAGAACTGGCAAACTCATTTACTAGATGGTGACCCTAGGTTGTCTGAAATCAGAAGCCCAGAAATACAAAAGGACTTTTTTAATCTTGATCAATGGCGTGTGCAAACTATTTATTTAAATAACAGCAGATAGCTTAATGTTCATCATTCAAAGGGAAATTTTTATAACTTATTCCTCTAGGTTCATGCTTACTTTCTGACTCTACTACTCAAATGAACTGCAGGATTTGTTGCTCTTTACATACCAGCAGTTTAAGTTCTAAAGCCATTCTTACTGACCTGAGATCAGATAAATGCTCTCCTGGGAAGTTTTATGTTATTTGCTGACATACAGTTGGGTTAGGAAGGGTACAATTTTGTGCAAAATCAGACAAAAAGTAGAGATGTTCCTCTCTGTGAAAGAACTTTGACCTTTGGTCTTTGCCCTGGAAGAAAGGCTGAGGGAGCATTTTTGTAGGGTGTGTAAAAATGTCCTAGCAGCTTTCTTCTCATGAAGACGCTTAAAAGAATTCACTTCAGCTCTGTGGTCATAGAAGGCCCCAGTCTGAGCCTCAGTGGAGTTACCAAAGAAACTGTACTGAACTTCAGCAGGCAATAGATCAGATCCAGAAAACAAAACTTTAAAGCAGGGCTTAGGTCCTTTTTTTGCACAACCCCCCCCCCCCCCAAAAAAAAAGCTTGCAGATCAGCTACAATGTCTTCCCAAGCCAATTTGGAAAATGTTGATAGTAATGAAGGATCTCTTGCTTCTAAATCTCACAGCACAATAAAATTACAGAGGTAATGATTGTAGAGCTAAGAAAACTAGGTTATCATACATTTCAGAAAGGAGCTGGGTGTGGCTAGCAATGAGGGACAAAAAAAGGCTTATTTTCCTCTCAAAAGAGAGTTCTTGAGTAGACTGGACATAGACCACCTTTGTAGTTTAAATTCACATCCTTTAACATATCCCTTCTTTCTACCTCCTCCCATCCTTTCACTTTAGTGTTTCCTTGGAGAGGCTTTTTACTGATCTGAATGAAAATAGTATTTTATATGCACAGGGATACTTGCTTGCTTTACATCTCTGGATGAATGTTAAAAACCTGCATTACTGCTTTTTCTTCTTTCTTGCTATATACATTTCAGTGCCAGATTTATCAATTCTAGTTCTCCCAATGCTGGAAAACAAATTTGCTTCAAATTATAGCTGTTTGAATGAGACCAGAGCACAAATGAAACCCATTACTGTATGCTTCCTATAGGGCCAAATTTCTGATCTCAACTTCAGTTTTATAAAAGAAGAGTTGGCTCTAACAACTTCAGTCAAATTACTTTGGATTTACACCAGTGGAGCAGGAATCAGAATCTGGACTTTCATATTTAGTCTGGGAATCATTTTGAAATTCTTGTGGATGAAAGATACTAAAAATGTATATTATTATTATGTTATTCCTTTTCCATATTCCACTTCACATGATAGGACTGACCATATATCCTAGGACGGTTCAACCCATACTTGTCCTAAATTTTACCATTTTAATTTGATGATTACAGCTTTTTCATGTGATAACTTTACAGTTAAGATTAAGCAGTCACTTTGAATTTAAACCATTCTCTTCAGTAATGTTCTGGGAAATGTGAATGAAACCTATTCAGCCACTTTTTTTAATTAGAATAGGGGCAGTTAATCTTTTTTCCATTTTTAATTTATCCAGCCTTTGCTTGCCAGCAGTTTACTTGAAAACTTCTTAATGCACAGTCTGCAAACTTGGCGTGGACATCTGAGGAATAATTTTATATATGTTAATCTTTGTTAATAATAGTCCCAAGCAAAATGCAAGAGGAGAAAATGCTGGCTTAATACATATTGAATATAAAAAAAACTAGTGGAATAAAAGATCTTTGGAAAGATAAAAAGAAAAGCTGAAGTCACAGTACTTATTACTGTGCAATAGCATTAAGTTATCTCTTCAGAAAAGGGATGCCAAACATGTTAACTGTCCTCAGCTTCTTCATCTGGATCTGGCAGTCCACGAATGCATATCAAAAAACTAAAGCTGAAGAACTTAATGAAAAAATTGAAGCTTAAAGATTAAATGGATGAAAAGGGGAATTTAAAGGGGAAGCATGCAACTATAGTTCTGGACCAAACAAACCTGAACCCAACCCCAATTCTGTGGGACAACCCAGCTGTATGGGAGCTGGAGCTTGCAGTGTATAGGGCCTTTGACCCAACTCCTGCTGAAACTAGTGGGGAACAGCCTGTTAGTTTAGACTAAATTTTTATAAATGATATCGACAGCAGCATTGAGTGCACCATCAGCAAGTTTGCAGATGACACCAAGCTATGGGGTGCTGTTGATAAGTTGGAGGGGCAAGATGTCATCCAGAAGGACCTGGACAAGCTGGAGAGGTGGGCCCAGGTGAACCTCATGAGCTTCAACAAGACCAAGTGCAGGGTCCTACACCTGGGTCGGAACAATCCCCACTATCAATACAGGCTGGGGGATGAGATGATGGAGAGCAGCCCTGCAGAAAAGNGAGTGAAAGGACAAGGGGCAATGTTTTTAAATTGGAGAGGAGGAGATTTAAATTGGACATTAGGAAGAAGTTCCTCACCACAAGGGTGGTGGAACACTGGAACAGGTTGCCCAGGGAGGTGGTTGAGGCCCCATCCCTGGAGGCATTCAAGGCGAGGCTTGCCAGGGCTCTGGGCAAGCTGATCTAGTTGGGGATGTCCCTGCCCACTGCAGGGGGGTTGGACTAGATGACCTCCAGAGGTCCCTTCCAACCCTAACCATTCTGTGATTCTGTGATTCTGTGATTCTATGATTCTATGATAATATGCAGCACATGCAGGACAACCAGGTGATCAGACCCAGTCAGCATGGCTTTATGAAGGGCAGGTCCTGTTTAACAAACCTGATCTCCTTCTATGACTGGGTGACCCACTTGCTGGATGAAGGAAAAGCTGTGGACGTTATTCATCTCGATTTTAGCAAAGCATTTGACACAGTTGCCCACAGCATTCTCCTAGAGAAATTAAGTGCTCTTGGCTTGGATGGGCATATGCTTCATTGGGTTAAAAACTGGATAGAGGGCTTAGTCCAAAGAGTTGTGATCAATGGAGTTAAATCCAGTTGGCAGCCAGTCATGAGTGGGGTCCCACAAGGCTCAGTACTGGGACCACTCCTGTTTAACATCTTCATCAATGATTTGGTCCAGGGGATCGAGTGCACTCTTAGTAAGGTTGCAGAAGACACCAAGCTGGATGGCAGTGTCAATCTGCTTGAGGGAAGGGAGGCTCTACAGAGGGATCTGGATAGGCTGGATCTCTGGGCCAAGGCCAATGCCATGAAGTTCAATAAGGTCAAATGCCAGGTGCTACACCTCGGNGAGGAATTTCTTTACTGAAAGGGTTGTCAGCCATTGGAACAGGCTGCCCGGGGAGGTGGTCGAGTCACCATCCCTGGAGGTGTTTAAGAGACAGGTAGATGTTGCTTTGGGGGACATCATTTAGCAAGTTGATAGGGCTAGGACAAAGGCTGGACTTGATGATCTTCAAGGTCTCTTCTAGCTGTAACTGTTCTACGATTCTATGCTATCTTCTCTTGACATGAAAACTCACTTTAAAATTTTCCTTACAGGGAAAACTAAAACAAAAAATGTCAAATCTTACTGGGTCAAGGGGGAAAATGTCCAATACAAAGAGTGTTTCAAGTGACTAGCAGTCTGTATAAGGCTCCATAAATAACAGGAAGAAAATCCTCTGAGACCTGTAAACCATAATGGATATCATTGAAGGCTTTAGAACATAATGTCCTGCATAAAAGCAAGCACAGTTTAGTTTGTTTGATTAGGTGCTCAAACACAGAAGGCAAATGGCAAGGTGTATAGTAGTGTTCACTGAAGATCAAATACAACTTTTTGTCTTGGAGATGTGACAAGCCCAGCAGAGGAGTATTACCTTGAGAACACTAAAAAATAAGCAGCAGCCAATCAATGCCTCCTTTAACTCTTATCCTGTTTTAAAAATAGTAATTTATAATGGACTTGTAAAGTGTATATACTTCGCACGTGGTCTTTTTAAAATGAAGTAATAGTGACGGGAAATATCACTACTCACTACTAGTGGTACAGAACAGTTTTCCCATAGGTGTGACCTACATAAGGCTCTTCCTGCTGCCACCTTTAGCCAGTCATGGTGGCATCTAAATCCATCCTTTAACACTCTTCATAGGGGAAACAAGGTCTAGTTCCATTGGTGGTTATTTCAAATTGCCTTTATTGCAAATCTTTTCCAAGCCTATCAGTTTTTTTCTGAGCTTTTACCCTGCGAAAGAGATGCATTATGTAAACAGGAAACATATAGGAACTTCTTAGTTGCTGGTTTATTTTTCTTTTGCAGCAACATAGACTGCTTTTCTTATTGTCACTGAAGGGATCAAGTTACAGCATGGAGCTCGGATGCTGGAAAAGAATGTTAGAGCAGTAAACTGGTTCAGCCCAGAGGAAGCAGGAAAGGTTATGTCTCTGCTTTGTTTATAAAGTCCATCTGTTTTTTTCTTTGAAAACTTGCTTATAAATCTTGGTGAAAAGGTAGGTTGGGAAACTGTCCAAAATTCAAGGTAGTTTCGGAACACTGTTTTTCTGTCACAAAGTATCAAAAAGTAATGCTTAATGCTGAGATTTTTAAAGCTGTTATTGTCTGTGATGGCTAGCATATCTGTGAAGGCTAGAGGGCAGTTTGGTGGGAGTTTTTTGTGGATGCCACCTCAACCTTGCTTTCAGCAGACATAGACAGTCTCTTGAGGCCTTGTTGAAATAACGTTAAAACACACACACATACACACACAAAATCCAAAAAGGATTAGAATTGGCTTTTACTTGCAGAAAAGTAAGGGTGGAAAGGGTGCTCACAGATAAAGAAAGCTAGAGGCAATGCTGTAAACCATTTGAGGATCTCCTGATCCCAAGTGCAGAAAAATCCCCAGTCAACCAGGTTGAGTCTTTACACATGATCCTTTAATTGCAGACAAAAATCAGTTTTTAAACCCATTGTAACCTTTATTTTGGGACTAGGTTCATGATACAATTACCTCGGTGACTTTGATTATTGCAAGATTCTCTACTACAAACATAAGGCTTTCTGCATTTATTTTTTTTGGTGCCATTGTCTGAGGGGTTGTAGTTGACTTCCTGGTGGATGTTGTCCCTTTCTGGCTTTGCTTTCATTAGCAAGCATTGTGAACCAGCTGGAAGAAATCCTTGATAAATATAATAATAACAGTGTATTGATACACAGTTTACTTGGATGATGTGTCATGTAAGAAACTCCCAGCAGTTGTGTTAGAGTGATGATGCATGATTGAACTTCATGTATGCCCCTAGATTCGTATCTGAGAAAATACATATTATTGCCCTGCTAAAAATAGTTTTGTTATCTGGCAAAAAACAAACTGATCATTGCTGGGATCTTCAGGAACCATCGTAACTTAACTGGAAAATAGCCCTGTAGTATGAGGCAATGGAGCATTTCTTGGAACACAGTCAGTCTTCTTAGAGGGGGCACCTCTCTGAGTAGTTCCTAGAAGAAAATAGTATGGATATTTTCCTGGGAGAGAGAGGGTTTGCTGTTGATAGTGTACTATCAGTGCTGGAAGAAGGATATCGTATGCTATTGCAATGTATTTAATGGCATTTAGAAGGCTTGAGGAGATTGGATTGTTTCAAAGGAGCAGGGTGTTACAGAAACTGAATCAAAGTGAGAAAGGAGAGCTAATGAGATGGTGATGATCCAGTGAAGAGTTTACCAGTAATTCTCAGGCAGTGATTTCTGTTCCCTTCTGAAATTCCGTCAAATTCTCTCCCTATTCTAATAAAACACTGCTGAAATGAAGACCTAGACTCTACATAAACCCAAAATAAATCATAGCCTATAATGAGGAACTCATTATATCATTGATATAAAAACTTCCTTGGAGGTCTATGACTCCCTTAAGATAGCCACCTCATATACTGAATTGCATGTTTCCCAGGCAACAAATGCACTTTGCTTCTGTGCTTTAGGTTTATTTAGGGAGAAATGAACCCATCAGGATGTAGGGGACCTAAAAAGGGGAAGGAAGAGGAATAGTTGCAACAGAAGAATATCAAACAACAAACGGGAAAGAGAATAAACTTTATTCTTGCTCAGAGCTGGGTCCTGCATACCTCAGTCCAAAGAGCAGCCTCACTGAAGTTAGTGGGGAAACCTGCACAGGGCAAGAGTGAAGCTGGCTCTAAATTGGAGGCATTTATCTGAAAATGCCTTAGAAGTAGAAAATCTATCAGATTTCAGTTAAAATAACAATTCTTTGCAGGTCTGCCAAATGTCTGCAGGCTTTGGGTGATTTATTGTTGAATCAATGCACAGCGGATGCCGAGATCTGCCTTCCCTTCTTTCCATGCCAAACAGAGGAACCTTCACAAGACCTTGGCACTTGTCATATTTAAATCCTTAGGGCAGTATTTCTCACCTCAAGTGCAAAATTCACCACTTCCCTGTGAAAATCGCTACAGTTGAGAACTGTGCATGTAGAGCAGAGCTCACTGCTAGCATTTATATATGATTCATTATGTGGGTTTTGGGTTTGCCCTCAATAGTGTCAGAAGCTGGGGGGAGGTGGCGGGGAACCTGCTAATTCTCCTCCATCCTCTTTCCCAACAAGCTTAAAATAGTCGCTTTAGAGTGCACCCTGGGCCTGCCTAATCACAGCTCTGATTTTTAGAAATAATCTTCTCATTCTCACTCTTTCAGCATCTTTGAAATATAATGAATTAGAGTTACATGTAAATGCCAGCAGTATTTCAAAGAGTGGCTGAAACACAATGTCTGGTCTCTAATTAGTTTTGCAGTGTGTGGCCTGTAAACTTGATGATAAATGAAGCAATTAGCCGTTAGTGGTTTCAATTAGATGGCAGTAAAAATGGTAACAAAATAGAGTCACCAGTGAGGAAATTTGCTCTGAAAGTGCTGCTGTGGGTTGGCTTGGATCTTAACAATGAATTGGGGCTAATTGGCTCGTTTGTTCATTGTTTCTTGGGGGCAGTGCAACTGCCTAATTAGTGAGCACTTTCCAAGGCCCAAAGAAAACAGGAAAGGAAGATGTGACATAGCTTCCCTCTTTCAAGGAGCACACCATCTCCCTACACCAAGTAAATTACTGTGAGGAGAGCACACCCTTCTCTTGCTTCTCTCTTTTGGAAGAAAAGTGAGTTGGTTTGTATCATCTTCCACACAGTCGCTTAAGGCTTGGATCTCAGAGCACTTCTCAGACATTTATTAACACAACAAACTTGAGCAAAGACCTCTCAGACCCTTTTCTTGATGCAACAGTCAGAAGTCAGGAGCTGACATGGTGGCATCATACTGAGAGGAGGAGAGCAAGCCCTGGGACTGCTGAGCCCAGCAGCTCTTTCTAGCTTTGTTCTATGGTAGTGCGTGGCTTTGTTGGTATTGACACCTACCTAAATGAGGGAAAATAACAAAGCTACAGTATTTCCCTGGTGAGAGATTCACCAATGATTTCACACTTTGACCAGTATTTTATACTAGGACACTCCCTTCTGTATAATCAGGACAACTTAATTGCTCCTGAAAGTATACAGTAGGAGAGTCAGGTTGGTGGTAGGAATTTTCTCCCTGAGATTCTGAATGCCTGCTTCTGCTCCCATCTGTTAAGTCATGCCTATCAATGATAAATATAATTATTTTCAATGATATTTGTAATTATTTTCATTGGGAGACATTGGGATTGTCTCGCATTTCATAAGAGCTTTTCAAAGATGAGGAAGTGAAGAAGAACAAATGAGATAAAATGTGATGTGTGAAAACACAAGGGATTCTCAAATCACGGTTTATGTTTTCAATTAGGAGACTTTGCTATTGAAAACAAGAAGCCAACTTGTCAGAAGCTAAGGCTAATTTGTCTTCACCTCTGAAGACCAGAGGGAAACAATACACCCTGCTCACTCCAAACCCTGTGGCTTGGGAAACTGAAAAGGGCCACTCAATTACAGTTCTTCCAATTCAGCCTCTGTTGGGACTGCAGTATGTTTTAGAGGATGATGATTATTCCTTTCCAACACATGTGGTATCCTAAAACACATCCTAATTGAAATACAGCAACTGGAAGGGGAGGGAAAAAAGTATTGTAGTGTCAACACTGGTTATGTGATTCAGAAGTAAATTAGGTATTGCTGGTATCTGTAACACATTGTAATTAACACTGAATTTTCTGCATCTTTTTGAACAGCTCTGGGCTGACGTCTCTAGTAGGTGTGTTCATTGCACAGCATCCTCAACATTTTACCTAAAGCAAACCAGAACCTTTCACCTGCTGATCTGTGATGCTGGGTGTCCCTTCCTGTGCTTTGAGAAGCCCCAGGTATTGGCTCTGTCTGGAGCAGTCTGGAAGGGACTCCTGCCAGCATCAGCTGGCTCTGGGTCAGACTCGCACCATACTCTGCAGAGTACTCTCAGGAGGTAAAAGCAAACGATCTGGAAATGTGGGATGTGTTTATGTGCAAAGTGATTTCTACTTAAACTCTATTGAATATCTTCTTAAGCTCAGGAGGTCTCTTGGTATCACTGGCATTCCCTTGAGAAAGACCAACAACCTGATGTGTTCAGAGACTTGTACCTATTTCAAAATGACAAGTTTCCAACAGTACCCTCCTTACTAGTGTCATTTCCTTTGAATTGAGCAGTTGAGCTGTGTCATTCAGAAAGGCTTTGTGGTATTTCAGAGAACAATCTACCATTTTGATTCTCTTTAGGGATGTGTGAACCGATGCAGTTAGCAATCTTGGCTAACATCTGAATTCTTAAGAGGAGGAGCATGTTCTTGCAGAGCGGAGAAAAATAACTGAGGCTGCATTGCATCCCCTGCTAGTTGTGGTTATTATCAGTATACATATATTACAAGCAAACTGCCGGGCTGGACGTTTAGCCCATAAACTAAAAATACTTTTAATGGTTTGCTCCTCTGTTCAGAGATTTGCAATTGGAAAAAAATAAGGTTGTTATTTAAAAATAGGCTGCTAAAATGAGACACATAAAATATTGCAGTATTTTTATTATATATAAAATGAAGTCTCTGCATTTGTTTTTTATTACTGAGTTACACACAACAAATGAATATGCTCTGAGCCAACAATTTCCACTCTGTTATACATATGCACTGTATTCCTCTGGCTGCGGTGGGGTTTGTCTAAGCCCTTCTACCCAGTTGAAAGAGTAGGCTGAATGATATTAGCTTAAGCAATGAGAATCAACAGGAAATGGGGGATTTAGGATCTGAATAGCAAAATGAGTCTTGGAGCATGTCATTTGCACAATGGCAGTTCTTGGCATCCAGTGGCTTTGTGCTAAAACCAAGAGTTTATTCCTAAAAAATCTCCAATTTGGGGAATGTGTGGTGGGCTTGAAAGGGCTCAGAACCTCTTGCCTGAATGACACTGCTGGGGCTGGAGGGCAGATGAAAACTTTAATTGCTTCCAGTCATCTGCTTCGTGTGGCTCAACAGTAATGAGTTAGAGAGCATTACTGTGAGCAATGCCAGCATGTAAGACATTTTGAATCACTGTTACATTAAGACTGGTCGAATCTTAGAGCTAACAATATAAAAAATATGACTATGATCTTACTGTTTTATCTGCAGTGATAAAGTGACACAATACCTTGCCTACCCACTCCACAGCTCCCTTTAGAGTAGTGGTTGGATGCCAGCTAAAATTGCCTAGAAAAAAATTTATGTATTTATTCTTTTCTTAGATTCATTGCAGAAGGATAGTCACAATGAAGTAAAGAACAAAGTCTCCTCATCTTGAAGTAGCTTCTAGGAAGTATGCAAGTTCTGGACCTCCTTTTGCTTACTTCAATAGTAGTGTCATAATTTTGGAAAGATTCCTGATGTCCATCAGTGGAAGCCAGTAAAGAATAAGGTCTGATAACTTCATGCAGAAATGAATAACAGCATAGATTAACAATCACAAATCTTCCCATAATGTAGGAGAACAAAGATTTTCATCATAAGACTCAATCTGGATGCAAGCAGCAGAATGGGGTTTGTCACATCAGCAAGCCTTCAAAAACATATAAAGCAAAAAGAATTATGATCAAAGAGAAATTGGGGAAGCTGTTTTTTGAAAGGGTCTGAGCATTGCCAGGAGAGTTGTTCTTTTCCTCTCCCCCCCTTATAGTTCCCTATTCCATTGTCTATGATAACACCCTAATGGTAGGAAGCAAGTACATGACCCCTTTCATGTTGGCCCACAACACATATGTTATCAAGCAACAGCCTGGCTCATGTTGCATGCTAATATAGAGAGAACTGATACCGTTCCACATGGTTTCCACCTATAGCTGTGCCTTGAAGACCTGCATTAGTTTCAAACTGTATCTGAACCCTTCAGCCTCAGTTCATGCTGGGCTTAATTCTCATGTACCTTCAGTGATTACTATCTTCTCTTTAGCAATTGCTGTAATACTTAGTGAGAGCAACAGGAACAAAGACTCCACATGTGCATATGACCAAGGTTTACCATTCTCCCTGTTAATGCAAGATGGGATGTTGAAGATTAGTCCCTAGTTCCTTTCCATTATGCTGTCTTTCAGAGCAAACTGTAAATCTATTATCACTCCAGAGGGATTAGTTATCATTGTGTCTGATTATGAGATTAAAGTATGATTAAGAAGATATAAAGTGGCAGGGAGTGTAAAGTCCGTAACATGAAGAGAAATCTCATTCCAGGATTAGATCGTTACCCACCACATCCTGTTCCTCCATGGGTTCATTTGTCAAATGCCTTAGTCAAATACACATTCCTTGACTCCATTTACTCTCTAGACAGGTGAAAATTGCACTTAGTCATAGCCAATAAACATGATGGTCAATGAATTAGTGGATGCAAGGCCAAAACTCTTCTCTGACAGAGTATATATAAAGAAATCTTTGGATTGGGAGGTGTGGAGGAAGACATGAATAGTAATATTCTGAGGGCTAGAACAAATATGAAGGATGTTCATTTAAGTCCTAACAGTAATTAATGAATATAAGGTTATTTAACACAGATTACTTTCCTAGGAACAAAAGGTTGCTGAAAAACTAGTTCCCTAGGCAGAAAAATGTGAAATGTCTGTTAATTTTTCAGTTTACAAAGGTAAGGCAAGAGGAACATACACATAAATCTAAATACTCCTTTGTCACACAGAAGTATTATTTTCATACTGTTCACCTGCTTCCACAAGTGTGTTGTTTAATTTTATTTATTTTTATTTATTTCTAACCTACAAACTACATTAAGATGAATGAAAAAGGCTTTCCATTCTTTCAAGGTGGCTTTCCATAAATTAGGGATACAGGAACATGCACAATCCCTTGGTGCAGTATTTTAAGGGGAAGCCAAAGGATATTTGGGCACGCTTCAAAGTAGCTCATAGTGGTTCAGGTGGACCAAGTGTTTTCTGGTGACCATCATGGACTAGTAAGTTCTCTCTCTGCATCAGGATAATGAAGAAAAACATAAACCCTTATGGCTGCAAGTATTTGTTTTTGTGTTTATTGAGCCTGTTCTGTTTTAAGCAATTTGGCCAACTTTCAGTCATTTCTCTGGCAATATAATGACATTGATGCAAATGCTTTCTCAGAACTCACAGAGACTTCTTGCTGCTATCCCAAACATTTCATCTGTGTGAGTTGATCTTACCACTCCATTCCAAGTGAATTAGGAAATTAATAAAAGACAAACGGTAGTTGAGCATTTATTGCTTTTTCTTGTGTAAAAGAGTTGCCTCTTTCAAAGGCAGTACTGCACTGATAACATTATACATAAGTTTGAAGCCTGTTCATCACCTGAAAGTGTGTTTTTCAGGCTACTTGGAAAAGGACATATTATTGACTTTGTCAAGAAGAAACTTGGATCTACTGGATTTAGCTCTCCTTACTGTCATTACCTATGTACTAGAAAAGTTGTGGTTTTGAGGAGCTTGTCTGAGCCCTCCAGCTTCAAAGAACAAGGTCTGATACCACCTAAAAGACATCATCCTCTGTGAGGAAGAGCTAACTAATGGCTTAGGGTTTGTTGGGCCAGCTTTGCAGCTGTGTCCTTGAGTTCTCTGCCACTGGTGGTGCTGGGCAGAGCCTGAGGGAAGCATCAGAGACATCTGCCAAACTGTTTGGTTAAGGAAAACTGATGTCCAGTTAGAACTGGGTCTGGGATACAGAGACCTGGGGGCATCTCAGGAACAAGAGGTAAGTGGTAAAACGTTCACTGTGGGCCCCCTTTTAAGGGGAAACCTAGATGAGTGTATGAAGGGCATATGCTGTTAAGCCATTTTCAAGACAGTAATGTTGTATCAAAAGGATGGAGGAAATAAATGCCAGGCATGAATATTTGCCTGAAAGTTGGTAAAAAGATAGTAGCAAGGATAGGCTACCCAAAGCATCTCTTATGTATGGCAGATGCTGTGTGTAATCAAGATACAGGACTAGTGTGCAGAGTGGAATAACGGCTGGTTATCTCATTTAAGTTGCAGTGAATAAAGCTCTGAGAAGTGCTGCCAGGCTTGCTTTTACACATGTTTTCTGCAGCCAGATGAAAGTAATTTTCTAAGAGCTGGCAATTGCTAACAGGGTGTGCACCAATAGGCTCTATCCAGAGGTGAAGGTCTTTTCCACAGAGGCTGAATGTGTTTTTGGCAGCTTATGTTGCTCAGAGAAATTGAATGAGATTTTTTGTAACTGTAATCTGAAGGCTCTGTATTATTCTGTGCAGTGGTCTTTACAGCAAGGTGGATTAAAAGTAGATTAGAATTGCAGTAAATAAGGCTTTGCATCAGGCTCTTGCTCTTTGAACTTTCTCCAGTTCACAGTGCGGATCTCCTTATCACTGAGCTTCTCCCAACCAGGAATCTGAGGGAAAGAGGTGTTTGTAGTTGACGGACCATGAAGAACAACAACAAGAATAAACTAAAATAAAATTCTGATTACTTGTATTGCAATATGGAGCAGTGGAGCAGTGCCCAGGAATCTGACCCCAAATGATTTCCTGGTGTGCTAACGGCAAAGGCAGATAGTGAAGTAGCCCATAACATAAGGAAGCTTGCAATACAAGAAGATAAAAAAAACCCCACACAACAAACTAGAAGGGCATAGAGAGGCATGCAGCGATAATGATTTTCCTATGGCTCTTATTTCTCCTGTTGATGTGCCAGTATACTGTCCATTAGTCTACATAAAAAAATAAATGATGCTGACATTCTCTTTCCACACAATTGCATGCTATTTGCAGTCCAATAACTACTGACATCTATAGCAAAATTCCCAAAGATTCAGTGGATTGTGATAAAATCCTGTGAGTTAAATCCTAGCTCTTGGACATAGATAGTGCAGGACCAGATCTGTGGGACGAAGGAGCTGGCTAACAAACAGGCTCTGCTGTCAAGGACTCTGGAGTGTACCATGCCTGTCATGACAATAGAAGTGGTGTAGGGCTGCTAGATGAAATAGGAGAGAGCAGAACATGTAGGGAACAACTGAGGGAACCACTGAGGGAAGAATGAGATGTTCTGAATTATAACTGCCACCCTGTGAAGGACGCAATTAATGGACTGTGGAAATCAGTTTTAAGATTAGTGTGCTGGTCCAAAAGACACTCTATAATTAGATGTATGGATGAAGGGGTATGTAAGTATTAGATGTCATTGAGTGTTATATTAGAGAATATGGATTTTAGTGCCAGTGTTAGGGGAAGGTCATGCTTGTTATGTGAACAAAACTCACACTGCGAGGTGACCAATCAAAGGGTGAGCTGGTTACTGCCAACTCATGATTTCATTAGGGTATCTGTATGGCCTCCTGTTTTTAAAGTCTTAAATCCTGGACACATTTGATTACATGAGAATCTCTCTTAGGACTGTGTCTGTTTCTTCTTGTTGCTATTCTTACATACATCTAGTCTTCAAGGAGAAGAGCTTAAATAGTCTCTGTGAATACAAATTGCTTGGAAACCAGAAGGCAAAAGAAGGAATTAGGAGGAGCTGTTTGCTTTGTTTTGGCTTTTTTTTAAAGATACTGGGATTTTTAAGCCAATGTTCTGAATTTTTAAAGACTTGATTCAACATTTTTTAAATATTTTGGCTTTTCTTTAGCCTGATTCTGAAAAGCCTCTGAAAGAAATCACATAAACTTGCAAAATTGGGCCTGTTTTATGCTCTCTCAGAGCTGATCTGATTTTGCTGCATTTCATAGGAATCCTCATTCCCACCTGGGGAGGGTGAAGCACAGTTTAGAAGCTGGGGATGAGTTTTCCTTGGGCACCAAAAGTTAGAGGCTTAGAAACACTTATCTTCCCTCCTGAAAGGCAAGATGACAGGAACAGAAAAGAGAGAGGAAGAGCAAGTTAGGAAAAACCAGGAAGAAAAAGTGGTTGTGGTACTTTCTGAATACCACTATGCTATTCCTTGGCTGATGTCCTCTAATTATTAAAACATGCTGTTGGCTAATACATATGTTTTATTTCCAAGGGGTTTACACAGAATTATTCACACTTATGCATTTCATATATCATAAGCCTGGATATGAATAATAATGGCAGACGTTGGATTGTCCTGAGCAGCTTAATATCTGTCAAATGAATTCTCCAAGTCAAACTAACAGTTAGCAGTAGTTTCTGGATATGTGAGTTTTTGATATGGAAGCAATATTTATTCAGGTTAGATGTTTTAAAATACTGATGGTGTTTTCTTGAGCTCTTTTTCTTGTGAATAGGTTTAGTTGGCATGGCAGTTACCATACCAGATATTGATAGACCTAGGATTCTCACTTCTGTTAGCAAAAACAATTAGTCCCTTACTTTGTGCAAGGCATAAGGCAATATTTGACTATGGAAAAACTGATGGCATCTAATGGATCTGAACACCTGTTTACCTTTCAGCACTTACACTGAGACTACGGGCTGGATGAGAAATACAGCTTCAGGAGCATGAACCTCCCACTCTCTAGGTGTAAGACGCATTATTTTCCTCAGTGGCTGTCTCTGATCCATCCTTCCTTGCTGTCTTGATATTCCTCACCTAACAACAATGCCACTGTTCAGATTTTTTAAAAAAAGTTACACAACAAACCTCACTTGATTCCCTATGGATATTCCTCCCCACAAAAAAGCCCAAACAGAGTCTTCTGCCTTAAGGATACAATTAAAACCTCAAATTAACAAATACATATAGTCACACTAGAGCAGAGCTATCTTTGTTTATTGGGAGCAAGGCTAAGTAACTCCTATTAAACATTTCCTGGGCTGAAACCATTATCACCTATTGGGGTTGCTTTGCATTTCCCTACTGTGCAGACCATTCCCTCCTGTCACAGGAATGCAGAGTACTCCTTCAGTTCCTAGCAGAATAATTTAGCCTGGCTCCAAATCTGTTCCCCAGCAGTGCCTGTCTGCAGGGCAGGGCTTTTGCTGCTGGGGCACCTCACTGGCCATAGTACACACTCCTGGGGAAATGCAGTAAAAGTTGTCTCCTCTCTCTCACTGCATCAGATAATAATTCAGGTTGGAGAAGACCCTTATGATCATCAAATCCAATGGTTACCCTAACACTGCCAAGTCCACCACTAAACCATGTCCCTAAGTACCATGTCTACACCTCTTTTAAACATCTCAAGGAATGGTGACGCATCTCACTTCTGAAAAACTGAGGGTTGCTATCCCACATTTACTGGCCTACACAAACGGTGAGAGTTGCAAAGCGTCACAGCCAGTGCAAGAATATTTTAGAGCCCAGTACCTAGAAGGGGAGTAAGATAATGTCTTAGATGTGGCACCTGGTGCTGAGGTAATGCACATACATGTGCAGAACTAGGGAGTGGGAGATAGCAAATGGTCCTTTCCATCTCACTATCAGATGAACAAATCACAGTGAAACTGAACTGCACAGGCACACTCATACATAAAAAGAACCTCACCAACGTACAGGGAAAAAAATTGTCCAATAAGATTTCATTTGTGGGTACTGAATATGGCATTGCCTGGGTGGTTCCCTGGGCTTCTTGTGGGGCATGAGGAGTGCAGAGTACCTGGCTCACTATAGGGGCAGCTCTGGGACCCCAGATGGCTCCATGATAGGCCCTTCAGAAGCCCTTCCCCAACTCGACTTGCTTTTTACTGAAGTCCAAGGATTAGGATGTGCCCAAGAGATGCTACTTTATATTCCTACCATGATTTTTTATGGAAAAAGTCTATCCATAGATCTAAGTCTAACCAGATTTTGTCATACTGAGACCTGGCTGCCATTTCCTGCAGCCTAGTTTGTCCTGTGACAGCTACAGGAGAGGCTAATGAAAAAATGAGAAGAATGTGCTGGCCATCTTCACAGTGTGGTTTTGAAACCATTTGTTTTTTTAGCTTCCTGAGATCAATGGTTATGGGAGATGGATGTCACCACGTGCTCATTTGGAAAAATAGGGGTGGTCAGGCTTTAGTTAGTGAACAGTGTTATGGGAATGGAAATAAATAGAAATAAATAAAACCACTTGTTTGAGATGGTCAGAATTTTTAAAATCTCAGTTCTGGATGTTGATTAGGCAAATTCAGCAGGCATTTCAATTAATTTATGATTTGTTCCAGAACCGAATAAACAATGCATGGATATTCAGAACTACTTTAGGCTTTTTAAATTAATATTAAGGCTTTCTTGAATCCAAGTACAACTACAGACAGACTCCCATCTATTTCAGGGGCTTTTGATCTCAACTTAGTATGAAACCTTTTTATTATTCCTCAGGCACTAGAAATGCATACACTTAGCATACCAGTCAAGCACTTGAAGACCTGAATTATTAGGGCAAATACTCACTGATGTTTTCTGCTGAAGAGTCCAAAATCTAAAATGTTTTAAATAAAATGCTTCCATTTAAAATGCTAGACTAATTCAAGCAGTGAAAGTGCAATAGCAATGTTTTACAGTATTTATATAAATATCCTCACTCCTGAATCCAAAATACTTCCCAAATGAAGATATGAATCCTCTTTTTACAAATGAGGAAGACAGATGTAATTTACTTATGCTTAACTGCAGGACTAAAAACCTGGAGCTAGATGTTAACAGGGCCAACAGGGAGTGGGTAGCCCATTGGGGGGGGTGGGGGGTGCTTGTGACTGCTCTGAGTCCCTGGGATCCTAGCAGCTTTAAAGCCCAAATTGGCTTTAACCTTGTAGCTGCTGGATGGAAGTACCACCCAGCTGGATGTGCTCCTTTCCTGTGGTGCAAAACAGCTGTGCACAAATGAACTGTGATGGTCCATGCTGAGTTTGCAGCAGCAGTGCCTTATCTGTGCCTTATCTTTGATTCAATGCCTGTGCAGTATTCCTCTTGTGTGGGCACACTACCCTATTACTAGTTGTAGGATTTGTCACAAAATACCCACTGGCTCTCCTGAAATTGTTGTGGTCTGGTCCCTCTTGGTAGGGAGCTGAGAATATACTGATTCTGGCAATAACAAAGAGCAAGTCAATGCTCCTTCCACTACTTCAGTTTCCTGGCTGTGTCATGCAGCACATTTATGTGATACTCTGCTCTGGCTAGTGATGAAAAAGAAACTAGAAGGAAAGAGTCCGACAAAAGCGAATGGTATGGTATAAGAAACTGGTTACCATGCATGAGATGCCAGTACTGAGCATTTATGCTTAAAAATGCTGAACAGATGGCATAGGACAATGCAAAGATTGTTTAGCATTACCCTGAGGTATAGTGAAATATTGTCAGAGGTCTGAGAATGTAGTGAGATTTTTCCAAAGAGGTCTTCTGGGACTGCTCACACACCCCAGTGTGTTGGCAAGCATTGGGAGACAAATTGAAACTAATAGCTGAGCAGGTGAGACCAGCGGGATCTGCACTCTTGTCGTTAAAATGATGCTTTAATAATACAGAGTGGAATAGTGCTGTATATTTGGTACCTACTTTTGTTGCCCAGGCACAGTCTGAAAATCACTTGGGGTCTCCTGTGGCCCCTGGTGTGATAACTGTGCCGACAGCAGAGGGAGCATTAAACTCATTGCCCATGGGAAAGTGTGGGGAGTGATACCAATGTTCCTATAATCCTTGTATGGGTCGGATGAGCTCATTAGCCTTCTGGCAGTCATCCTAGGAGAGGGACAACTCTGATTCCAAACCCGGGCAGATGGAGCTCGTTTAGCCCTGGAAGACCTTCCATCTAAGAGGTTAAACCTCCGTCCTAAGGACTTTGCTGCCAGCGTCCAAGCTTGCTAGGCCCTGGCAGATGAACCTTAGGACTAAAGGGTGGGTCCAGCTCTGCACGTGCTGTGTCTCACCTAAAAAAGAAATCCATAGTGCAGGATCGAGGGTGCTATCTGCTATCCTCTTGTTACCAGCGTGCTTGTAAAAGGCGCTGATGAGGAGCGTGGGTGGAGCCCTCCCTGGATCTTCGTTCGCAAAGCCTAGCCACAATTACGACTTTTGCTGCCATTACAAGTAATTTAGTTTATGTAGACATTAGAAAAGATAACTAGTAGCAGAGGCAAGTAATATGTTAGAGAGAAACACTGCACCTCTTCTTTAAAATGCCAGTGCCCATACATAAGAAAATTTGCAAGTAACTGTGAAGCTATGGCAGCTACTTTAGAGAGCTAGAAATGAAGGCACTTACTACATTTAAACCAAACTTTATCAAAGTACATTTAAATGAGGGTAAAAACCAGTCTATTATTTTTTTAAAAAAACCCGTTCCAATTGGTGAGTTGCAGAAGTGTTGAAAAAGAAAAAAATAATTATACTGGATTTATTAATGTTAATTCCTCTATCACATCAAAACAATTAAGAAAAAGTACTACCTTCTTGACTTCTGTCTGAAAGTATAAGAGAAAAGTTGCTAAACATTTGCATGTGCTTTCTGTATAAACAGCCCAAGAGTGTTTTCAATTAAAATAAAAAGTGCTTTGGATGTGATGATGCTGGAGAAGTGTTTTCTGCTTTGTTTGTATAAAGAAAGATTTTTGTAGGTTGTATGTCAAACTTGAGTTTTCCATGTTGTCCACAAAATCAGCAGGTGGTACTTGCAAGTAAATTCTGTCTTCTAATTTGGCAAAAATTCCCCAAAAGAAAATACATGGGAGATCTGCAATAAAATAAATTTGCCTGCAAAAAACAGGGCTTACTTATTTCATTGGGTACTTTTTAAATATGCAATTTAGACATGAAGCGTCTCCTTGATGCTCCCTAGAAATGTACAAAGTTCTCCCTTGAATTGTTTATTATGAGAAACGAACACACATATTTGTTCTATGAAATATAAAAGTGAAAGTTGAACATGTTGTGGTGGTGTTCGGGATGTTTTTTGCTGTTGCCCAAAACAAACCCCCAAATAATTAACTTCTTGACAAAATTCCAGAAAATCAAAGACTGTTGGTTACTTGTATAATTTCTGTTGAAAGTTTTCAGGAAGAGTTTTTTTCTGGCTGTCAGCTATTCTAACTCCTCCCCTCTTCAGGAAGCATCTCAAGTATCCTCCCTGCTCCCACCAGGATTGCTTCATAAGCCTGTATTATTGTTTACAAATATTAGAACTCCTAATGGGAATATACAATTCCTATGAATTCCTGCCTGTATTGTGTTTTTAAAGTATGTATTTATAAAATTAGGCACTTGTTCTGGGCAAGAAAAACCCCTTCCCTCTGAATGTCAGATGTTGAGACACCAGGACCAAGCCAAATTGCTGTTGGCGTGAAATTCCCTGGGTTTATGATTCTCCATGAAGGCATGTTTTGGAGATGGACTCTGGCAAAAGACTGTGCCCTGGAGGGAGTTTTCATGCCTGCAGAGGGCTGGCAGTGGCTGACTCTAGGAACCATAACACCATTATGTGTCCTCCTGGGATCCTCTCTGAGCTCTCAGCTGCCCTCCAGAGCTCAGGGAGGATCCTCTAACCAAGCCTCCAGTATTTGTAGGCCATAAAATACTTGTTTTTGTTATTCTCAAGTAGAATTGTTGGATGATTTGCTGTCTAGCATTTGAAAACTTTTTTTTCCAGCAGCTCTCCTTCATGCACACACAGAAGTCCAAACAGCCCTTAGAGTTACCACAACCACTTTCTTAATTTGCAGCGCCTTCCAAATGCTCCCTTGACAGCCCCACCAACAGCCACCTCTCTCCAGCATCTGATTTATTGCTTCTTCTCCTCCCATTATGACAGTAGGTCAACACCCCACTGAGACAGTGACAGTCGCCCTATTGGAGGTGGCCCCATTTAACATGGCTCTCCTCGGGGAAGTGGGTGGCCTGGGTGCAGCAGTGCCATGGCTGAAGTCTGACATTCAAATGAGGATGTCAGTAGGACATCTCTTCACATCTTTTGTTTTGCTTTTGAGTTTTTTTAACTTCTCCCCCAGAGCTGTCAGGCTTTCTGTTCATAGTGTTTTTAAACTAGGCTTCTGACATCTTCTTGAGGGGGGAAAACTGCCCATGTACCATCATTTTTGGAGGGTAAATTAGTCTGGTGAAGTGGATGACGAAAATAGCCAATAATGTCAAAACGAAACATGTACATTTAAGCAGAGCTTTGTCACTAAAGTGTTTTTTTTAATAGTTTCAGAAAAAAATCACAGGAATCAAGAGAGTACTTTTAATGCAAGTAACAACCATGAAAACCCACAAAGCATAGTGCATCCAGTAGAAAATGCAGCCAAGAAGATCTCTATAGTAAAACTTCATGTTTAATGACTGAGTTCTCCATGACTGCAGACAGTGTCACTTTGTGTCCATAAAACTGAATCAAGCTTTAAATTACAGAGTGAAATGACAATCTATCTGATTCCTCCCTATCTTACACCAGGGTATGCAAGTAGCATGGCTGATGTTAGGAAGGCTAAAATCCAACATCCAAGTATAAATTCTTCCTTGCGATGCACTTCTGCATTTGCTGAATAGCGCAACTGTCAATATCTTTCAAAACTAAATCAGCAAATTAAGATAGAATTATTTCTCATAAAATAAACTATACTGTGTGTCCCAGACAGCACATATGTGGGAATTAATCTCAACCAGGCAGAGGCTTATTTAATTGATTAACTTTTAGATATGGTAAGTAACCACAGTGGAGTCAATACAATGAATAAAGCCAAATGTTCTTCGTCTTTACAGGGCTGGAGTCTTAAAGCTGAAAAGGTATAAAAGAGCTGCTTAGCTGGAAGCCACCACACTTGTAACTTTTCTCTCTTTTACTATATACAAAAGAAAATATTTTGCATTATCAACAGCTTCGTTCATTCTGAATTTAAATGCAGTTCCCAGAAAATAGCTTCAATTTTGATTTAATTAGAAGATACTGCCACTTTTCCTGTCAATATATTACTCCATTCCTCAACAAGTTTGGGGGAATTAAGGGTAGGGAAGACATTTTATCTTGAATAGATGCAGGATTCACCCTTGTACTGTGTCATAAAAATTGTCCCCTGACCTGTTAGCCACAGATCCTTGTAAGTGCTCGTTTTAGCATAAAATTTATATCTGAAACATTCAGCATAGATCTAAAAGTAAAAAAGTTATTTTATGTTCAAAAACTCTTCCATCCCACTTCCAGAAGTCACTTGGATGTGGCTAGTGCCTGCAAGACATCAGGAGCCACTGACAGCAGAGGAGAGGTGTGAAGGCTAGTGCCTTCGTGCAGCCAGATAGTGTGCAAGGTGTACATACCTGGCTTGTAATCCAACTGTGAAACTCTTGTGTGGCCTTTCTGACATGGAATATTGGGACCTAGATGTGGTATTTCAAGGTCTTCATCTTTTCCTCATTTTTCACTCATACACTAAAAAGCAATGGCTTCCCAGAGCAATGGCTGTGAAATGTAGGAAGAGATGCTTACTCCTTCCCCTCACCCCCACTGAACTGTTTAGATCAGGGTTTCAGGGCCATGCTGATAAAGGTAATTTTTGCCCAATTTTAGGCTACATCCAGAGAAGAAGATATGTGAAAGGCCCAATTTTTCTGTTTGTGGACTCATAGTGCACTGCTTATTTTGGATTGTCTCTGTTGACAGCTTGGAGTTACTCTCTCATTACATATGCTGCAGTCAAAATGACATCTTGTAGTGGAGTGCAAATAAATTTTTTTTTCAGGCAAAATATAGACTTAGTGGTTTCTAAAGGCTATGCTACTTCTTTTTTTAAGGATTTTTCTAGATGATATTGAACTTATGTCTGAAGTAGTATTTTTCCTGGCATATGCAGTACTGGTGGCAGAGTGGTGAGGCTGCTGTGCCTCAGTTGTGCTGGGGGTGTTTATTTTGCAGAGCCCATTGCATCCCTTTCAGTCCTCCTCTCAGTAATGTCTGTGCTGGTGCTCTTGGGAGCATTGGATATAGCTACCTCTGTGCTACACACTCAATAAGCCATGATCTGATCTCTCAGCAGGGTGGCTGTATGGGATGCTCACCAGCCCATGATAAGCACTGAAGTATACCAGGGGGATTTTGGAAAGGGATGTGTTAGCTGGCCAGGTACAATGCTGAGAGTTGCTAGATGGCAACCCAGGCTATGCAAACCCCTGTGCCCTGCCCCTGAGCTGCCAGCCAGGGATGCTCTGCACAGGTATTTTGGGGACAGGCCATAGGCACAAGGTGCTAAAAATGTGATGATGGAAGCCTCAGAGTGCCTACAAATTGGTACTCTGCTCCAGCAAACAGAGACATTATCAGGTGACAAAAGATCTCTTGCCAAATACTGTTGCGTTATACTGTTGCTTTAAAACATTAGGGGAAGAAAACTTTATGCTTATTGCAGTATGTAAAGGAAAATTCAACTAATCCAGACTTCTATATTGCAAAATCTTTCACACAGTTAAATTATTTGTTTACTTGTACATAACATGTGTCACAAATCCATTAAGTAAGAGCCATCCAGGGTGTGTTTTCTTGTTTGAATGTTGAGCTTGGTCCCTGCTTTGAACAGTATAGTTTTAAAAACTCAAAACTGAACAAATATATCAAATAATTATATCTATGTTATTCCAGCTTTTATATTCTTTATGCCTAAAATATCTATGTGTGTACGTATATTTTATAGATATATACAGGTTATAAATAATTGTTTAGGACTATATTCCAAACTGCTGCAATCTTAGTCTTGTTTCAATGAATGCTATGCAATAGCAACTAAGGACCCGGCTTTTTTATTATTTAACTACAAAAATATATGCTTAATTTCACACATTCAGCAGACTCAGTGCTGCACACAGAACATGAAATAAAGTATGTGCAGCATCAGGCCTAAATTTGGTTAGTAAAATCTTATATGACATGGTTCAGAGTGTTCCTTTGTGGAGCTCTTCCATTTTTTCATTAAAGATGATGTTCTGTGCTATAAATGCAACTGCTCCAAAAACAAAGAAAAAAAAAAGAGAGAGAAGGAGGAAACCAGAGTTAAAATGAAACAACATATCCCTCAAAATTAAAACCAGAATGTAGGCTGTGAATGTTTTGGACTGATATGTATGTGTGCTCTGTAAATATGTACAAAAAACTCCACACAGACATCTAAACACTAGTCCAAAATATGCTTAGTGCTATATCTGCCAGAAAGGACTTTTGTTAATGTGTGAATTTGTGAACTGTTATACAGTTAGACATTTTTAGATATTTTTTTTTAAACTATGTAGATGGTTTACTGGGGGTATTGAAGGGCATAGGAAAATATTTACCTGTATCATCTCTGCATTTAGTCTGACTCAGTGATTAAGATTTTCACATAGTTAAACCTGGAAAATTATTAGAAAAATATAAAAAGCCTAATAAAAACTGGTAGTATTTTAAAGCGAGACCCTGCAGTGCTTTGGTGCTATAAGTAATAAGCACACGTTTGCTCTCTGAAATGCTGCAGCATAATCTCCCATGCATTTATACCTGCAAAAGGAGATTTTTTTTCCCCAACTTTCTCCATGTTTACAACTGAATTCTTCCAGGAATAAGATCTGTGCATGGAGAGAAGAGAAAGCATTTAATGGAGAGGAGGGAGAACTTTCAACAAAGGAGCACTATCAGCTAGAGGACAGACACTGCAGCTTTTGAGTGCATGAATATAAGAGAGCAGGATGGAGAGCTGAAGGCCAACACATTTTCATTGGAAATCATTACACAATGCAGACAGTAATCCCAGTTGCATATAACTGTACTTCTCTTGGACTGTAGACTTTCCCTATGATCAGGACAGGCAGAAAACATGAGATCAGTTAATTAGCCTTTCAGTTGGAGGCATTTTAATTTTTAATCTGCTGATAAAAATCAGCAATTGGGAAGGGATGAATGAATTCGCTGTAATGCATAATGATTTTTTTTTTTTTTTGTGGAACATATAATTAAATCTCACTGGGGTTTTTCTTACTGGTAAAATATTATTTGGGAAATTCAATCAATGTGTTACACATCTTTCAAGGATTTTGGTGCTCTTTGTAAACTGCTTCCCTTACAATGACGAATTCGTGATCTATCACTCCGGGTTAGTTGGACCTGCACTCTTACACAGCACGGACAGACAAGGCATGTAATTCCATTCCTGCTTGCATTGCACACTTTTCCTTGGCCTGCTGGCAAAAGCCCTCTGCTGCTAGGTCTCACGTTCCAGCTGTTGTGCATTTATCTTACTATCGGACAAATGGTTTATCATCCCCTAACTTTTTTTTTTGAACCAGGCTGCAAGGCAGAAAATATTTGTGGGAAAATCTGCAGAGTCCGGCTGTGTGTTCTGATATGGTACAGGATGAAGCAGTTTGCCTCCCTGTCATTTAGAAAGGTCTCATACAGACAGACATTTGGCTAAGGACCACAAAAAGCTTTGCTGAGCCCGGTTTCTGCACAATCCTTTTAGACACAGCAGCAGCAGCATCATACTCTCAGGGATACTGATGCTCCTCACCTGAGGATGCTTTTCTGTTTGCAACATAGACATGCTCTCCACACTGCTGCTGCTGTTAACCTCCTCTGTCACTGGAATTGCACTCTGACAGCTACCCGTCTTTCTTCATCCCTTTCCCCCTTTTCCAGTGAAACCTGAAACCAGGTGAAACTTGCTCAGTGTGAGATTTCACTTCCAAACTGAAATTTAAAGCTAAAAGTAGCCTCAGATTTTCCAGGGTTCACCAGCCTCTTGTCAGTCCATATCTTGGACACATACCAATGTAAACCGATTTAGGGTAGTATGTAGAAATAATGTGATTTAAAGTCTTTCTCGTTGCTTTTGCCTGCACTTGCCTTTAAAAAAACTCTAATTTTCTTAATATCTTTCTCCTTTTATAAGACAGAAGGGGTGAGACTTTTTAAGCGGTCAGACTGTGATAGGACAAGGGGGAATGGTTATAAGCTGAAGGAGGGGAAATTTAGATTGGAGATTATGAGGAAGTTCTTTACCCAGAGAGTGGTTAGGCACTGGAACAGGTTGCCCAGAGAGGTTGTGGATGCCCCATCCCTGGCAGTGTTCAAGGCCAGGCTGGATGCAGCCCTGGGTGACCTGGTCTAGTGATTGGCATCCCTGCTCAGTGTGGGGAGGTTGGAACTAGATGATCTTTAGGGTCCCTTCCAACCTGGCAATTCTATGAAACTATGATTCCTTCCTATTTGTGTTCTCTATCCAATAAAGCATATGATTGAGTTATTGCATCAAGGGCTTGAGATGTCTTAGGTACAGGACAAATGCCCATTTTTAATGTGTGCTNAGATGATCTTTAGGGCCCCTTCCAACCTGGCCATTCTATGACTCTATGATAGAAGTTAAAATGTATGACAAAAATTCACAATTCACAACTATGTTGAACACAGACCTCTCACTGAATTGGGAAGGTTTGCTTGGGTGGAAATAAACAGGTATGTCCAATTAGGCACAAGTCTGCACATAGGAATTATTTTTGGTTGCTTAAAAAAATAATTATTCTTTTTTTGTGTGTAAAGAAGAAACAACAGTGGTAGTTGACTTTGGATAATTCTGCTAAGCAGCTGTACTTTGAGGAGATTATGGAAGCCAAAATAATTGCCAAACTTCTGATGCTTGCTACTTGCTAGCAATAACCTAATCCCGCATTAAAGTTTGTGGCTTTCACCCCTAGTTCCTCATGATCAGTGCTTTGTGTAGGGCCAGGGATGGTGAGTAAACAGTAACTATGGTAATCCTGAAACTCCTCTATTCCTATGCCAGCCTTTTGACCCATCCACCTCCTGGGTGCATATTAGAGTTGCCTTAAGGCTGTTCTAACATATATCTGCTTGACTCCCTCAGGAGCATTTGCATGACTGGGAAGAACAAGATTGTCATTACTGCACAGGTTTTATTTATTGTTTCACGGTAGTAATTATTCCAGCCATATTCCACATTTATTTTGAAATCAAAGGTTTTCAAAAGTGCCAATTCCATAAAGAAGCCAGACAGTTAAAAACATGGGAGATACAAAACTTGTTAGAGGCCATTATACTGAGCTATCCAATTCTATACATAAGCTACATTAGTTATAGCAATGGGAAAAACGGGAAAAGCACCCATGTGATAAGGCACCAGCTGTGAATAGTTCTGTGGTCTACAAAAATGCTCCTACTGTTGCAACTGCTAGAGGAGTGACCCAGGGGGTGAGGGAAAGTCGTGGTAAGAAATCTGAACAAAAATGCAAACACAGACCAAGCCACAGAGGCATATTTTATCACTGTTTAAGACTGTGACCTTTTCCAGCATATCAAAATTACTGTCATATGCTGTTCCAGCAAAATCTACTGTGAAAGTTCAACATTTGATCAGCCCCAGTTCTTGCTTAGTGCCTGTGGTGGGAGAGGAAGTATGAGAGCAGACTTAAGTTACTGTATTGAATCTGAGGAAAGTTTTTGATAGGAGAAAATAACTATATTCTTGATACCCATTGCTATTCTTTGAGAAACTAAAGTTTCAGTCACAGTTGGAGCTTGTCTTCTTTCTTTGCCTGGCGCTTGGGAGGGTCACAGGCAAGTCCTGAGGAAATGTGCTGATATCTATGAGGCAATTTAGCCTAATGAATTGAGGGTATGGAGGTGGCAGTGACACAACCATGCTTCCCTCTGCCGTGCTTGGCTAGCCTCTCAGCCTTGCATTGCCTGTGTTGTCTTTAGCACTGAACAGGATTGTTGCCCTTCATTCACACTCACAGCTGTTAGTGTAGCCCTTGGATTGCTCCTTCTTCCTTTCCCCGTCCTTCCACCAGCCTGTCTCTGCGGTGAAGGCAGGTAGGGCATCAAGCACAGAGCTTGATAGTGCTGGGACAAGTTAAATGACAAATTTTTTTAAATGGACTAACTTAATATTGCAGTCTTCATTTTTAATCCATGGAACAATTAAAGTGTTGCCATTACTCCTGAAAGAGTGCAGAGTTATAGATGGGGGTTTGATTCTGGACAATGTGCCAGATGCTGTTTTGCAGTGGAAGATAGGTTCTGCCTTCTCCACGTAGATAACCAAAATCCATCACGATAACAATGACACACCAACAAAGAGCGCACAAAGGGCAGTGCATAATGCCTCTTCAATACAAGCTCATGAAATCTTCTGGCTCCTCCTTGAACAGCTGAATGGAGAGCCCAGGGCTGGTGGACATGGACAGCTTGTAGCTGACAGTGGGGCAGCTATCAGCTTCACCAAAAGCTGCATGTTTTTCTCCTGGCCTTTGAAGCCCTTGCATATGAGTAAGCACAAAGATGAGAAGGCAGTAGAGTCTTCCTTCAGTCCCTTCTTGCCTGGTGTGGTGGTGACACAGAACCTCAACAGCTAATTGACCTGTTCATTGTTTTTAGCATAAGCACCTCTTGTGCATCTTCAGATGTACAGATCTTCAGATACTGTCTCCTGCTTTCACAAAGTGACAAGTGCCTGGACCAGATTTCATTGCCAGGCAGCCTTTATAACCTCCCAGTACAACTCTTCCAAGAACATCCTGCCAAAGATAAAATTGAAACAGCCTTGGGTCCCATCCATCCTACAGCTGACTGATTCCCTAAGGGATATAGTTACCTCCCCTTCCATCTGACATTCCATATTCCACTTGGTGGCCTCATACTCTTACCTCTATCATCTCCTCCACCCTTTCTCCGAAACTACAAAATATCAGGCTGTGGTATCGTTGGAGATGGAAGATAGAAACTCCCACACCAAAGAAAAGCTGTCCCAGCCTTTGATTGTGCCAATAGTTTTCACACCTGCAATCAAGCTGACCTCTTCTAAGGTCAGACATTGAGACCAGCACCAACAGCTCAGGTATGGCAGCTGGTCAAAATGAGCCATTCTGGGTACTATAGATGGGACTCATTATTCTCCCACTGGGATAAGCACCACAAGGCAAAGTGAAAAGCCCTTGAAGCCAGGGATGCCATAGAGAGAAGGAGCCACATGTTTAGCTGCCAAGGCAGCCACTAGCATGTGCAGAGCACCAGGAGTGCTCTCTAAACCAGTGCGGCTCCTTCTCTTCTCATAACTCTCCGATGAGATGCATCATTTGTGCTTCTGCCTGACCTACATCTTTCTCCTCTAGGCTTTCACCTCCACTGGACTTTTGGACCCCACTGGCTTTATGTAGCCAACACACTGGGACTCTTCTGGTATGACATCATCATTGCCCTGATGGGGGTTTTGGAACCTGCTATCCAGAAAGCAAGGATTAGGTTTCAGCCACAGAATACAAAGAAAGAACTGTTCTTCCCCAGGGAGTTCCTGGCCAGACTCTTGATGCCAAAACAGCACATAGATATGTGCTAAACAATGGCAGCATCAGGTCTTGTCACTAGGGTCTCCTTGCCATAACTGGATGTAACACAAATTTCAGCATGGGTACAAGACATCTTAAAGAACTAGTGATTAGGATGTCCTATGCAGATGTGCAAGGCTGTGGGATAAGAGTTTCACTATCCCAAACAAATTCCATAATCTCCAAAAAGTACCCTGTCTGCTCCTCATCCTATCTCTCCTATAAACAGTGGGTTATTAGAATTTGAAACTGTTTCAAAGGACACTCGTAAGAAATTGAAAAGAGATCCTGGGAGCCTTGTCTGTGGCTTTAGTATTTTCTCCTTAGCTTAACTTTAAGTCACTCATTCCACAGGAAATAATCCAACATTTGGGAAAAAGGGCAATAACAGAGGATCAGACTTTCCCCTCTGATAAGGAGTGACATTCATTGCCTCATTACAGCTTGCCTTTATTTTCTGCTCACTTAGTAATATTCACTGGAAACTTGTTTGCCATTAATTATTAACTAGTGCCTTAAAAGGTCAAACTAGGTCTATAGAAAGAATCCTTGTGTTGGATCATGTAGCATGTCCCGTGGATCAGGTACTTCAAGTCTGAGTTTCACTGCAGAGCACCATCAGAGCACCAATAATGCCTTTGCCTGGCTGCAACAGCCTTGTGCCTATCTCCCATGTCTGTAGGCAGTAAAACTGTGAAACACCAGCAGGTGGGTGAAAGACCAGGTTCAGAAGAAAAGTGCAGCCACTGATGTTTCCACCTGAAACCCTTAACTCTTGCATTCAAGAAAGCTCTTTCTAACCAGTCACCTTTAATGTCATCTGTGCTAATAGGTACTCAGAAAAGCAAAATTGTTTATTTGCTCTATAACCTAAGTAGTTCTTTGAGCTGTGGTAGCCACTGTGGATCTCCTGACTATCTTTTAACTTATTATTTATCTGTTTCCTTCAGTTTTCAGAGCTCTCAAAAAGCTCAATGAGGCACCTAGAGGACTAGGAATGCTGGCAGGACCCCTCAAAAATAGATGTATGTGCAGCTGGAAGATCCTCTGGGCAAAATCATTTATTCTCAAACTCATGTGCATGCCAATCTGTGGGAACTGCAGTAAGCAACTGTGTGATTTACATTTGCACAAATAAATCAGTAGCCAATGATAGTAGGCGATAGGACTCCCTGAAACAACAACCAGCTTGAATTCACACTATTTTCTGAGGGATTGGTGAATTTGCTTACTGATCATCGAAAGGGCTCCATCTCTTATTTTGATCCAAATATGCCAGTAACGAGTCCCTGCTTCAAACTTATCTATGTGGTGGATTTGCTTTTCCTGCACCTGCTACTACTGTTAGGTTTCATTGATGAGAAGAGGCAAAGCTTTTCTCTTCTGAACAGTTGTTGAATTATGTTTGTTTTCTAGTGCTTTTTACTTTGTTCTCTGAAAAAGATCTCAAGTTCACAGGCTTAATGCCTGAGTGATCCATGAAGTCCCACTTCCTGCATATTTCAGTGCTCCAGGTAACAAAAGTCATCTCTCTCTGGTCTCTGAAGTGGAAAAACTGACTGTTCCCTTCAGAAATAAACCCTCTTTTGTTACTACTTTATTACTTATCACTAACGACATTATGAAGGGTTTGCCATTGTATCTCTGCTGTTGCTGCTGAAGCGTACAACACTGTACATTCATGGGCTTTTTGCTACGCTTCCAAGTGAACATGTTCTTCACATCATTTTGGGCTGCATGGCACATGCCACATTTCAGGCAAAATCCTTATAAATTTGGTGAGACTGTGAGTCCTCAGTACTTCAGATGACTCTTCTCTGCTCAGGGAGGATTACCCTCACAACCTTAAGGGTGGGTTTTACAAAGCAAAGGGTGCAGTTATTGTCCCTTCATCTGCCTAGGGCGACAGTTATCTCCAATTCACTGCCATCTGCAATTGCTTGTTATTGATTCCTGTAAATTGTCCTATTTGTCTGAGAGCTGCCCAGATGAACAGCAGATGCTTGAGAATTCTAAATAGGAGTCAGCCACAGAGTTCAGAGATTAATCTGTCCCTTTGGGGTGCTGAGCAGCCAGCAATCCAAACAGCTTGTTGTAAAGAGGCTTAACAATGCAGAACAGCTGATTTTGGATTCATCCATTGAAAACATACATTCATGTTGTTGGATGTTGGAATAATGCTAAATCACTTTAATCTAAACCACATTTGAATATGACTCCCACAGTTTAAAGGGCACTGAATGAATCTTGTGAGTAATGGAGTTGCCTTGTAAAATGCACTTGTGTGATGTTGTAAGAAACTTATAAGAAACTTGACTGTGAAGGGAGCAGCTCTTTGAACTTGTAAAGCCGCATTGTTTAGAAATATATAGTGGTTTGAACACATCTAAATGCAGTAGAATTTGAACAAACTGTTCCTCTGCTTTCCCATATTTTAATGTGCTCATCAGTGAATATTTATGTACGAGCCCTATAGTAAGCGCAGTCATCATTTCTCAGCTGTCTCTAATTGGCAGATCGATGAAAAATTTGGTGTGCTCCCACTCAATTGAAAAAAGTAACTAACAGGCTACTAGGTCATTTTCTCTCAACATTAATCCATCATTATCACCTGAATTGCATTACTTTGAAGACTGAAGAAGGTCCATATTTCAATTTAAATGATGCCTAACAGGTATAAGCTTGACATTTTCAGTTCCTACTAAGGCTTAAAGAGCTGACAACATTTTGTTTTGCTGAGAATATATCTTTTTCTCCTCAAGGATTTCTGTACAAAGACCTAGCAGTAGGCATGCCTTTATGCTATCCAGAGACAAGTCTAGTTAGTTACTCAGAAATGCCTTCATGTTGTAGGGCTTTAAATTATCATTGTGTAAGAAAGAAAGGAGTTTTTGTGGGGTTTGTTTTGGTTGATTCTTTTTCCCCTGTTAAAAAACCAACCAAAAACCCAAACATGAATGATTTATATTTTTTTTAGTACTCAAAATCTTGATAATCTTGGGTTTTAGGAAAGAATGATGCTGGTAGATAAGACACCTGCTTTGTTTAGGAAGGAAATACAAGAATACGATTTTGCAACAGCCAGATAGGTTTCAGCCTGGATCTGTCATCCAGCAGTGGCAAAGGAAGGCTTTTGGGTGAAATTGCAGAAATTACCCTTATGGAAATTCTTCTGGAGGTATACCACGGGCTCTTTAAACTTCTTGTGGACCAAGTCATACTCTGTATTATAGGTGGACATCAGGACTGCCCACAGACAGAAGGACTGGGAAGTTGCCAATACTCTACAGTCTGGAGTTTGGAGAGGGTTCCCACTTTATTAGAGTATGTTCAGCCCATCCTTGCCTTTCTCCCAAGGCACATGTACACACAAATGCATGCCAGGCGTAATACAGTTGCCAAAGATTAAGAATGTCAGGTTCAGTCATGTCTCAAGAACCCACAGATGGTTCAAATAAAAATGTTACCTTAATAGAAATAATGAGGTGTTTGAGAGAATATTTTGGTCTGTGCCATTTGAATGGGAAAAAATTATCTTTTCTCTACTCCAGGCATTCCATTCATCTGAGCATCAACTCAAGCCCTTTCCCATAAGATATCTAGAGAAAAAAATGGGTACTTTTTTTCTATAGCAATGACGGGTATAATTTGCTACCTTAAAAATGTCCAGAAACACAGTTAAGTATTCTGAACAAATATTGAGTGGTCTATTTCCAGTGCTGCTGGGGCAGGGGTGCAGGCATGGGTCATTATGTGTATTCCACAGCACCAGGCAGCAGGTGTAGAGTTGCCTGTGGTAGGAGAAAATCTGGGGATATGTACTCCCAGATGCACTTTATTTCACCTTGGGCACAGCAAAAGCCTGTATTGCAGCAACCAGATGGATTCCAGTCTGGATCTGTCATATAGGGAAGATGGAAGCTCCTTTTCAGAGAAAGGAAGGAGCTGCAGCTGTTAGAGACCTGCTGCCTAAAAGGTCATGGGAGAAGATGGAAAGCATTTTTGCACAGTGTCCTGCTCTTCCTGAGAGATTCCTCAGAGCCTGGGCCACAGATTTTGTTGGATGTAATTCACTTGATTTTTAACTTTGAGGATTTTTTCCTCCTTAGTTTGCCATTCCATAGAGAATCTATCTCATGCTGAGCAGTTTTGCATAGTTAATTATTAACTATTCCAAAAAGGTGCTTTGAAATAGCTTCCTTTTGTTTATTTTATGAAAAAAAAAACACCCAACCTTTTCCTTCCAGTTATACTCTCTCCTTTACTAACATATTTCGCATGAGATTGCTGTTTTATGGGAAATTACACAGCTCATTAACTTCGGGAATAATTGGCATCCAACGGTGTAATCAAATCACAGGCTATAAATAAAAGGAATGTTAAGGTACAAAATCTTCACTGAGCCTGTCTCCAAAAACATCCAATTTTTAGATGTGTCTTGCCAGCTCAGCAAAATCTAGATTACCTTGCTTGAAATGTTTACCCATCATAATGACCTATTCCTATGGATAGCAGAATAGTAAATGTTTTTAAGCATAATGTATTAATGTCATATGAACACACTGACCTCTTAAAGACTATTTATTCTCAAAAGGGATTAATGAAGACACACAAATAACGTTTATGAATAGAAAGGCTGAAAGGAGACAGGCAACTGAGCAAGAATACCAGTTTTTGAACCTGGAATTTTGTACAACTTTTTTGTAAGCTACTAGTGTATATTTTCCTGTCTTCCATGAACTGTAAAACATCACTAATCCCATTCTATTTTTTTCAGCCCTTCTAGATTTATACTGCATTCCTCAGTGTGGTAGTTTGACCTTATTATCTCAAAGCATTATGTCTGTTCAGATATATCATCATTAGGTGATAGGTGGCCTATAAAAATAAAATTCAGTAAGACAAATTTGTAGCTACATATAGAACCATCTGATCATTATGAGATATTATGAATTTATTTCCACTGCCTGTGCTGGTGGTGCATGTCAGCTAAAGAGCTGACAATAAGTACTCAAGACCATTAAAATACATATCTAATGAGAGAGAGACATAAATTTGTACACATTTAGATGATAGGCTTTGAAGAAAAATGTTTCAGAGAAGAACGTGGGCTCCTCAGTGGACAAAGTAGAGGCTCAAGTAAAGAAGGTCAATCTTAGGCTTAAAACCCAGTATTTTATATACAAAGAAAACCATGGATTAATCATATGTCATCGTGGCTAGGCTTCACAAATGAAGTTTGTGAATGACACCAAGCTGGGTGGCAGCGTTGACCTGCTTGAGG
>VWZO01018504.1:0-27370 GCA_013396975.1 Bucco capensis | reverse complement strand
CTTTAGTCCTAAGGTTCATCTGCCAGGGCCTAGCAAGCTTGGACGCTGGCAGCAAAGTCCTTAGGAAGGAGGTTTAACCTCTTAGATGGAAGGCCTAACAGGGCTAAACGAGCTCCATCTGCCCGGGTTTGGAATCAGAGTTGTCCTTCTCCTAGGATGACTGCCAGAAGGCTAATGAGCTCATCCTACCCATAAAAGGCTTATAGGAACATGGGTATCACTCCCCACACTTTCCCATGGGCAATGAGTTAAATGCTCCCTCTGCTGTCGGCACAGTTATCGCACCAGGGGCCACAGGAGACCCCAAGTGATTTTTAGACTGTGCCTGTAATCATATGTATGTGTAAGTATAAACACATAAGCATATATAGCTTTAGATCAAAACATATCTTTAATTCTTTGCACTGAATGCAGAAGACCCAGCCAGGCAAGTAATATTGGCCAGACTTGCATTGATGCCCAAGTGTCTGCCAGATGAAAATCTGCAAGTCTTCAAGAGCATAAACCAGGTGCTGTAGTTTCTGCCTGCCTCAGCCTCCTTGCCAGAAAGGACACACTGCTTAACAACCCTCTTTCGTGGTGTTAGAGCTGAGATCGCTGAGGGAATATCCATAAATATATCATTTCTATTCTTCCCGTGTGTTTTAAAATCCACACTCCAAACCCTCGTGCATTGTCTGTTTCTGTCCATCATTCACAGCTGAGCAAAAGGAAGGACTGTGAATAATGGTAATGTAAAAAGCAGCAGGCAAATGTAATCTACAGCATTGTTGGGTGGGGAGCAGCATTTCTGACTGGACTTGGCTTGTATTTATACAGGCTGCTATTAATAATAAACAAGAGTGTCTACTCTGTAGCCATATGATAAGCATCATATTCAGTACAGAGTTTCAAGATTTGGATCTGTCACTGAAACCCCTGAAATAATACATACGTGACTAGATCTGAACCATCTGAACTGTTAGAAACTGTTCTGCAAAGTTGACTACAGAACCAGGTGCTGCTGCCGTGAGAGCAGCATTTACAGGTTCTCCAGAGGAAAAGGTCATGCTGGGCCAGGATGGTTTTCAGTACTCAGCTTTGCTTTAGTGATATTGTTAGACATAGAGAAAATTTAAACAGGGTTTATGGCAACTGGCAAATAACTGCCTTGAAATTATATGTATAATAAGGGAATGAAGGAAAGACTGAAAATATAATCCCTTATCTAAAGCATCTGACATGTTTTTTGGGCAGTAGTTTGGTATTACCCAGATGTATGCTCTCAGAGCTGTCTATGCAAATCAAAAACATCCATCATACTGAAATGAGTTTAATCATGAAAATTTTATTTTTCTAGCCAAGCTTTAATTTCAGTTATTCCTAATTTCACACTGTTTTGCCTCTCCTTTTAAATTACATTTTGCTGCACATCCATCACACCAAAGCTGCTGAAATCACAAGTGCAAAAGAACGCAAAGCTGATTCCTAAAAATGGAGATAAAAATATTCAAACCCCCATGTTTCTAGTGGAAAGCATGCAATCATTGCAATATTTTTAATTTCTTAGTTTATTAAAACAATGAGCATTAATGAGTATGGCAGTACATGTGTTGTCAGATCCTGAGGACCCTTGAGACCACCCCAGCCTGCAGAGCAGCTTAGACAGACTGCTCCTATAGGCCTTAGAATCTCTGGTAATGCCAAAATACTGATCTCCCTGAGGTGAGCACTGGGATTTAGCAACCAATGCACAAACCTCCACCAATGAAGCCAATGGCAAGATTATCTCTACACATGGTAATTTCTTGCTTGTGCTAATATGTTGCTCTGGTTGCTCCGCTGGCCATGCCTGTGCTTCTAAGAGGTTTGGGGTCAAACTCCTGCCCCAAGAGAGCATGGTGCACACCAGTTCAGGTCCCCACAGCTCAGAGCTGCCCCTTCCATGACCAGGCTGCCTGGGTGAATGCTTGCCAGAGACCTCCAAAAAGCCAGCAGTGAGGCAGTGCAAGCAGGACAGAAGCAGGGCTGAGCTTGGTCCCTAGCCCCTTTTCCCAGGCAAAGCAGGCACCCTCAGACCTGCCCTTGGCAAGCAGGGCACAGAGCGAGGCTTTCCTTCCCAGCAACCCTGATGCTTTGCTTCTGTGTGAGGAGACATCTGCATGTGTCAGAAAGCTTTACTGCAGCCTGAAATAGTCTCCAAAGGCTACCTGTGGTGTAAAAGTTTAAAAGCCAGCAGTGTCACAAATAGTAGAAGTAGATAGCTCCAGACTGATTACTTAAAAATTTTCAGTTTCACAATTTATACCAATACAACTTATGTTCAGCTGTAGCACTGCTCATCTGAGGCCTTTAAAAGATTTAATTAATCCACGGAAAACCTTGAAGATTGTTGCACTTGGCTAAACCTGTATTCCTGCGACAGAAAAGTGCCTTAATATTAACCTTCATCTTTTAAACAAATGATAGATTACCAATATTCTCTTTTAAAATACCTATATCACTTCCATATCTACTCGTTTTGAATTTAAGATGCTGCTGAAGAGTCTCTCTGGAAATTCTAGGTTAAAAATTCACTTGCCATGAAGTCCAGAATATGATAAAAGCAGCTTTAAGCAGCTCTGTTGTGCTTGCAAGTAATTATTTGCAGTGCTAGTTTGGCGAGAGATATTAGCACCCAGGATCCTGACATGGCTGGTGCTCGAGTGCCTGTCCCTACAGCAACTGCAAGGAGCTGCATGACACTTGAGAGGGAGGACAACCACAGCGTGGAAGGGATGGTGACTTGTAAAAAGAGAACAGTGAAATGTCCCTTGTTTGTTCCCCTCCCAAGTCGTGGGAGATCTTACTCTTGCTAGGTCTCACTAGGACCTCACTAGGAGGCCTTTGGCTAAGAATTTATAGAAGGCCATCTTTTTTAAGGTGAACAAATTGTGAGGAGAAAGAATAATCTCTCTCTTTATATACCAGATAATATTATTATTGGAAAAATCATACAGGTTTTCAGATTCAGATTCTCTTCAGAGTGACGTTGTTGATGAGTTTTGCTAAATTTTTTTTGCAAGTATGACCAAGGAGCTGGGATTTACTAGTGCTTAAATATGGATGGTCATGTTTTGGTTAGTGTATTTGCAACAATACCTGATTTCTCGCTTTTCTGACCTTGAGGAATTGAGCTGTTGATGGCAAGAGTTTATACAAATCAATATTTTTTTCTTTTTAAATTTCATAATAATGAAGGGTCTCAATTGTAATGAGGACTTTTAGAAAAGTATAGCCTTACATAAACTATAAGATGCTTCTGAACCTTTGTGGGTACTTTTGACTCTGTTGGTGGTCCTCATCTACAATGAAAAAACATGGGGTCTAAAGGATTAAGCAATGAACTAATGTGAAGTTCTCTTGATAACTGATGATCTTGCTGTTCAATTTATGACATTTCTTACAATATAAGGGTAAACTGGTGCTCACAGAGTGATGTAGGAGACCATAGAATCTCATAAATGAGCATAACTTTGCTTTTCTGAGAACCTTGGGGAACACATTTATTGGGTGCTCATGCAGGAAGTGCTGGATAGTTGGCAATATAGAGTAGTAATATTTCAATATTAATTTTCAGTTGCTCCTAAATCTTCAAATTTAGCTTATTATTTCTAAGTCTTGCTCTGGCAGTAACCATCCTGCCTGTGAGACTTGCTGTGGCATTTTTCTAATATCTTTTTTTTTTCTCCTGTTACTTAACATTCAAATAAGATTATTGTAACTGTGCAATTTTTTTTTTATTTTGTGCAAATGTAACTAACATAGGATGGACACAGGTTTTCATTCTCAAAAACCACCTAGAGTGTTTCTTTCACTTAGCATAGTAACTTGAGGCACAATCTTGGGTTTTGTAATGAAAATACGGTTACAACCTAGAGCAGGGTTGAATGGTGCAGCTACCCTGATAGGCTTCATGGAAAGTGGATTCTTAACACTCACTACAGTCAATTCCTACGAATAGTAAAACGGAGCTCAAGGTAGCTTTAAAATAGTGTGAAGTGTCATTTTTGCTCTGAAACCTTCTTAATGAGGACCTGTTACCTTCAGGACAGTAAAGGGAAGACTTGAGCCTGCTTTCCCCTCTGATTTCCTTAGTTGTAAGATAATTATTTTAATTAACTTTTAAGTTTGTCTCCTTTTGTTTAGAGCTAGCCATTTAAATTTAATGTAGTATGGTTTTATTACTACTGCTAACCTTCCTCTGCCTGACAAAAACTGGACAGGTGATTAGACACCATTTTACAAGCAGTTAAACCATTTAGCACATCACCACTAGTTTTGCATTAGTACCAACCCTGGGATTCATTACATGGTTCAGCAGCACAGAAACCTAATGCATTATGCCCCAGCAGGGTTCACCTTGGGCTTATTTCTGTCTGATTTTCTTACTCCTGGTATGGAGGCAAAAAAGTCACCAGTCTTACAAGAGGCATGGTTACACCCGCTAGCTCATCACTGGAGTATCTCAGTACGCATGCGATGAATCCACTTAGTGAAAAGTGCTGAACTGACACCAAACCAGAGTCCCCCATCCATCCCATGAAGGTGCAAACGCAGACTGGGTGTCTGATATGCAACCTTTCCTAGGAGGGTGCTCCCCTCACAAACTAGTTTAGAAGAGGAGGAGAGAAGGAGAGGGAAAAAAAAGACAAGAAAATGTTAATGTTCTCTTAATCATTTGCCCTCCTCTCCCTGCTTCCCTCCTCCCACCCCTCCCCAATGAAGCTTCCAGCAGTTACTGCTAACCTCTGAGATGATGTTTGTCATCTAGATATGCAGCCATTAGAAATATGAGAACCATCTGGTTCCTTTCTCCTCAGAGAGCAAACAGCTATCTGCCAAGGTGGGCTGAAGTCAGATGGATTATTTCAAGATAAAAAGCTTGGCTTCTTTCTGTAGGTACTCTTAGCCACCCGAAATAACTGCATCTATTTATTTTTTTCTCTGCTGTTACTAAATATAGCTATATGAGACTCTCCCTTCTATCCCCCTTTTCTAATTGTTCGCCATTTGTGTCCCTTCCTTTCTCTTCCATCATTTCCATTTAATTCCAGCTCAGTTCATTATTTGCTTCAGAGTAAAGCAGTGAAATAGTCATGCAGTCAAATTAACAGTACAAGTTAATCTTGGTCTGTGAACTGAATTTTAAAGAATATTTCATTTTTATACTTTTCATTTTTTTTAAAAATGGCTAGGATTTTCAAAGATAGCTGTATCTCAAAGGAAGGGGGGGGAAGGGCATAATTTTGAATGACTGCTGTTTTCTCATAGACTTCTACCCCAAATAAAGAAGAGTTTTCTAAGAAAGGAAATAACTTTTCAGAACAGCCCAGGTTTAAAAGATGGCTATATGGATAATCATACATATAGATATGGTCTCTTCTTTATTACTGATGGGAAGTTTTGAAACTTCTGGAATCTGCTATGGGATGTTGGGGCTGAACCCCTGCCCTCCAGGCTCCTTCAGCCTCTGCTGCTATGCTCTTCCTTCCCCTATAATCCTGATTTGGGGAGATGCTCAGCCTAGGGCACAGGAAGGGCTGTGAGACAGAAACAACATCACCCTGCAACCTCACTCTTTGGGGAAACTGCAAACTGTGTGATGCCAAACTTCCAAGAAATTTGCAAAAAAGAGAATTCTTCCTGGCAAGCAGAGAAACTAGTCTACAAGTTGGAAGTACATGTATTGATGTTTGATTTCTTGCTGTTCAAACAGACTTTGGGGCTTCATTTAGCCTGAGTTCAACTACTGGTTGTTTATATAGGCTACTGACTGTTTACATTAAGTCAATACACAGGATGGGCTGTTTATACCAGACCAGCAACAAATTCCACAACACAGTCTGTCTCTGCTGCTGCTTTCCAATATTTGCAGAGCTGGAAAGAAATAAAAATTTGACTCTGGAAATAAACAAGCAACAAACCCTCCCATGTATGGAGTATTCTTTCTTGCCTGAAGTGACCAGCACCATAACTTTGTAATGGTCTGTTCAAAAATACGCAGCATGGGGAAGTAGCTTGGCACTTTGTGAGTGGTAAATAATGGCGAAGAGCTGAGAAGAAAGTGAATGGTTCAAGCTGATGTTTGTCTCCATCTACAGGGGACACAGAGGACCTGTTTGTAAGCACTTCTTGGTCTATTTCACCTGCAAACAAAGGTTTGTGGGACAATTTGCTCTGGGTGTGGCTTGTTCCAGCTCCAGTAATGCAAAGACTCCTATGTTTAATTCAAGTGTTTCTCTTCAAAGTGACATCATAGTTCAGACACAGTCTGAAAATCACTTGGGGTCTCCTGTGGCCCCTGGTGCGATAACTGTGCCGACAGCAGTGGGAGCATTAAACTCATTGCCCACGGGAAAGTGTGGGGAGTGATACCCATGTTCCTATAAGCCTTGTATGGGTCGGATGAGCTCATTAGCCTTCTGGCAGTCATCCTAGGAGAGGGACAACTCTGATTCCAAACCCGGGCAGATGGAGCTCGTTTAGCCCTGTTAGGCCTTCCATCTAAGAGGCTAAATCTCCATCCTAAGGACTTCGCTGCCAGCATCCAATCTTGTTAGGCCCTGGCAGATGAACCTGAGGATTAAAGGGTGAGTCCAGCTCTGCACATGCTGTGCCTCACCTAAAAAAATCCATTGCTCAGGCTCGAGGGTGCAATCCGCTATCCTCTTTTACCAGCGTGCTTGTAAAAGGCGCTGATGAGGAGCCTGGGTGGAGCCCTCCCTGGATCTTTGTTCGCGAAGCCTAGCCACAACGATGGTGACATCATAGTTTTCTCTGACAGAGCTATGGACAGAGTTCCGTTCTCACACCCTGGATGAGCAATGCTATTTGTGTCCTTCAAAACACCTATAAGTTTCTTGGCCACAGATCGTAAGGCTGTGGGAGAAGGTGGGGTTTTGTTCTGTTGCTCTCGGCAACCCCTTGCTGATCTGAGCTGCCAAGCTCCATCCCTATGTGATGTACAGAGATCTTGTCAGGTTATACAGAAAGAAAATTAGGAAGGCAAAAGCCCAGCTGGAACTCAAGTTGGCCACTGACATAAAGGACAACAAGAAAAGTTTCTACAAATACATCAACAATAAAAAGAGAATCAGGGAGAATCTCCATCCCTTGCTGGATGAGGGGGGAAACACTGCAACCAAGAAATAGGAAAAGGCTGAGTTATTTAATGTTGTCTTTGCCTCTGTCTTTAATGGGCAGACCAACTGCTTCCAGGGTGTTCAGGCTCCTGAGCTTGAAGACAAGGATGGAGAACGGTGCAACCCCCACATAATCCAGGAAGAGGTGGTTTATGACCTGCTTCTGCACCTGGACACTCATAAGTCTATGGGGCCAGATTGCATTCACCCAAGAATACTTAAGGAGCTGGCAAAGGAGCTCACCAAGCCTCTCTCCATTATTTTTCAACAGTCCTGGTCAACAGGAGAGGTACCAGATGACTGGAGGGTGGCTAATGTGACACCTATCTACAAGAAGGGCTGGAAGGAAGATCCAGGCAACTATAGGCCTGTCANGTGTCCTGCACTTTGGGCACAACAACCCCAGGCAACGCTACAGGCCTGGGGATGAGTGGCTGGAAAGCTGCCTAGCAGAGAAGGTCCTGGGTGTGCTGGTGGACAGCTGGCTGAATATGAGCCAGCAGTGTGCCCAGGTGGCCATGAAGGCCAGCAGGATTCTGGCTTGTATCAGGAATAGTGTGGTGAGCAGGAGAAGGGAGGTTATTGTGCCCTTGTCCTTGGCACTTGTGAGGTCTCAGCTGGAGTACTGTGTTCAATTCTAGGCCCCTCATTATAGGAAGGACATTGAGATGCTGGAGCATGTCCAGATGAGAGCTACGAAGCTTGTGAGGGGTTTAGAGGACAAGCCATATGAGGAGAGGCTGAGGAAGCTGGGCATGTTTAGTTTGGAGAAGAAGAGGCTGAGGGGGGACCTCATTGCCCTCTACAGCTACCTGAAAGGAGGTTGTAGAGAGGTGAGTGTTGGCCTCTTCTCCTTAGTAACTGATGACAGAAGCAGAGGGAATGGTTTGAAGTTGCGACAGAGTGGGGTTAGACTGGATATTAGGAAGAAATTCTTTACAGAAAGAGTGAGGCACTGGAACAGCCTTCCAGGGAGGTGGTTGAGTCACCATCCCTGGAGGTGTTTAAGAAACGTGTAGATGTGGTGCTCCAGGACATGTTCTAGTGAGGGCAGAGGGCAGGGGTTGTGTGGTTTGTTTTTGTCTAGTTGGGGTTTTTTGTTGTTGTTGTTGGTTTTTTTTGTTGGCCTTGGTGATATGAGAGGTCATTTCCAGCCATGAATGTTCTGTGATTCTGTGATTCATCCCCAAGTGAAGGGCGTCTTGGGCCTCAGCTCCCCACTGACACCATGGTGTTCTTCCTCTGCTCCTGCACTTTCCCAGGAAGAGTGTTGTCAGTTGGAGCGAAAACAAGGGGTAAAGCCCATCTTTACCTTGCTTATCTTGCTGTTCCCAGCTAACCTATCAAGAAAGGTGCTGACTGCCCTGGTGCTGCTGAAGACTTTAGCCCTGTGCTGGGTGAGTGTAGATCTTGGGAGCTCAGAAATATCTCATTGTTTCTGAGGAATGCACTCTTGATGCCTAGACCTTCAGATCTGGTTTTGTTGGGTTTTTTGGTTTGTTTAGGGTTTTTTTTTTGTTGTTTTTTGTTTATTTGTTTTCAGACCTCAGCAGGGATTTTTGTATTTGATTTTTTAACTCCAAATGCATTTTGACTTTCTTCTGATCCTGGGCCTGAAGCTGCCTGTGTGCTTTCCCATCTGTGACTCTAAGGGAGAAGGGCAATAAGAAAGGGCATGAGGTTGACCAACACCTATTGAGAAAGGGACTATTTAACCTACTGCCAGTCAGCTATGCATCCTTAAGAGCTGGGGGAGAGAAGAGTCATGTCCCCAGTGTGAGTCTTCCAACTAGACACAAAAATGGGCAAAAAGCATCTAAGCAGTGTCTCATCCCACCTCACCTATGAACTATTGATTACAGAGGAAGCCTTAGGTCAGCAGCTTGCATTAGATATCCGACTTCTCCATAACTAAGGTGAAAGGCAGAGGAATCCTATCTTGCCTCTCCCAGGCTTTGCAAGTGCTCATGTCCCTGAATGCACCAGCCTCACTAGGGATACCAAGTTACAAATGAGTTTTATGAGGATAAATGCAGAATTTGCAATTTTTTATTAATAATAAGCCCCATCAACTCATTCATGTGTCCAATCCAGCCACCATGGGAGGGTCATCTGGAAACTCTCCAGCCAAGCTCCCATGTCTGATAGATACAATTCCCTGGGTCTTCCATCTCATTCTATTTACTATTAGATGTGCATTTTTATACTTGTGTGATGCAGGACCAAAAATGGGTTACAACCTTGATAGATTTTAATTAATTAATTGCTTCAGGAGGGTGCAACTGCTTTAGCATAACTTACTGTTTCCATCATGAACTGAAAGTCTGTTGGGGTTCCCTATGCTTGCTCTCAAGCCAAGAGGTAATTTAATGAACTGCATCCTCTAAAGATTGGCTTACACTTAAGTCTGAACAAGAAATTACTGATGTGCTAGTTTTTTGTGTTTTCCCTGCAATAATATCATCCGGGTGAATTTAATACAGTATCAAGGTTTTGGCCAGGTTTTGTGTTTCAAGTGAGCCCATCTCAAACACCCCATCATTTCAATGCTGGGTCATGAGGCACCTCATTTGGCAGGTCTCTCCAAGTGCAGTATTTTTTCTTTTTTCTACATGCTCTTGTGGTCATTGCTAACAGCCTGAACACTCACTATCTCGTGTCTTTGAAATCTTCCAGTTAAATGATAAAAGAAAATTGTTCATGAAATTGGCAATACTGGACACATTCCTGATGGTTACTCAAGAAGGAACTGAAGCTTGCAGAGAAACAGAAGCTCTTAAATTTTGGCAGCATGCAGTATACTGTCTCCAATTAATAAATAACTGACATAATCTTCAATTTTTTACTCTTTTACAGATGCCTCTCACTTGGCAGCTGGCCTCATCCCAGCCAAGTCAGGAGTACAAACTCCTGATGATTTCAGCTGGACGAAGGGTCAGGAGGTGGAGGGTCAGGAGGTGGAGGCTCAGGCTGGAGTGCTGGATGCTGTAGTGTTTGGCGAGGGGAGCAGGGAGCAGTAGCCATTTCGAAAAGCCTCCATGAGTAGAAAGCTTCAGTGTGATCTTCTTTACAAAGCTTTCTTCTGCTTTTCAATCTCGAGCATGGGTGCACTCTGTGGGAATCTGCTTCTAGCGCTGCTTTGTAGACACCCTTTTGCTCATGTTTCATGCTAAGGAAGACAAGCTCTGTGGTATGTGGCAGCTGTATGGGTCAGGTTTGGGTGTGCATCCAGGTGAATCAATACTTGCCAGAGGGTATAAGGCAGCTATACCTTTCTTTCATTCTCCCTTAAATGAGCCTCCCCTCAGTCCAGGCTCTCACACTGGGAAGTGATGTTGTTGTGCAGCTGCCAGTGTTGCATTTGCACTGAAGCTGCATCCATTCCTTAGCCCTTGCTGACTTCAGGGACAAGAAATGTGCCCTTTGCAGTTTATATACCTGTAGCTGGTGCAGAGCAGCACAGGCATACATATAAAAAAGAGAATAAAAATCCCACTCTTAAATACTTAAATATTAAAGCCTCAAGGTGCAGCCCTGGTGACTTGCTGTTCATGGTATTGTGTTTGTTCAGTGGCTGGAGGCAGATAGGAGCTGCACTGCGGCCTCAGGAGGGTGTCTGCTTTTCTCTGAAATTCAGAGCCCCTCCCAGCAATGTGGCATTTGCTGGTCTCAACCTCAAGGGATCTCTTCTGCGCTGTGCAGGATTGGACCTGCAGCTCACACACTGGCCTGTTGGTTCAGAGAGACTCAGGATTTGAGGCACTGTAAGCTGAAGAAGAAATCTGCCCTTAGCAAACGTGCTACTGTTTGATAGGGCTCTGTGCCTGCTTGTTGAAAGTAACAACTGCACCAGTTTTCTAACAACAACTTTAAATGCCATTCATCAATAAACCCATTGGGCTGCTTGGCTTGTATTACATGCCACTGATTAACTACCATTAAATTAGCAGCTAGTGTAATCAGATATAAACATTCCGTTGTGGCTAAGCTGTTAAAGATTTTTTTCCTTTTTACAATTGCGTGTAACACATGTCGGCACGAGACAGGCTCAGTAATTTCACATTACTGTGGCTAAATTACGTTTGTGGGCTCCAGAAACGCTTCTGGTGCTACCAGACTCGTAAACACCTACCTGGCAGGGAACAGCTACAACTTCTGCCCCAGAGAATTCAATGTTTAACAGGACTCAGCATAGTACAGTGAGTCAATTTATTACAGAAATATGTGCGTGGGCTATGGATAAGCAATTGACAGGAGGAGTTCAGAATTTGATTTGCTGCCATTCACCATTGATTTTCACCTTGGGTCATGTTACTAATTGGTGTAAGTCAGCACCCAACTCACTACAAGGAGACATGAAAGAAAGGTAGGTGTTTGCAGTTTAAAAGGAGAGGGATGTGACTATGACTTACAGCTCTGTGAACTCCAGGCTGTTGTAGTCAGAAGTGTATTTTGACTTCTCAAAAGGAGACATTTCAGAGATATTGATTTTTAGAGGAGAATTAACTATATTTATTTTATATGTAGCTCTGCATCCTCTCCATTGTGAAGCATTCTTGTAACTCCTGAAGATGGACATGAAATACACAGCTATAGTAATACTCATAAACCACTTTCTTATACATCTGTTTAATACAGAACATAATAAAATTATTACTTGAAGTTGCTATGTCAGTTCCAGTGTTAAATCACACAAAAATGCCAACTAGCAAAAATGTGCTTTCCTTTCCATTACAATGCAAGAAAATATCTAGAACTTGCAGCACATCCAGAAGCTGGATGAACTTGTCTTTGGACAAAAAAAGGCTGTAGAATAGGATTTTTTTTAATGTTTGTGCGGTGATTTTTATGTGTTATTTTTTGCTCAGTTGGCTTTCCTGAGCTGTCAGCCTTGAAACAGGAAAGCAAGAGAACTCAGCTTAGCTGATTGTGTTGTCTTACATTATGTTTGGTGATTCAAGAAATTTATGATACAAATGACTTGGATTTCCAAAACCTAACAGTGCGCCACGTTCCAAATGTATTCTCCTTCACACTAACCATAAGAAATGGGATTTTCTATGGCTGATCTTAATATTTTCTTCAGGGGTGTAAACCTATAGAAACTGGATTAGTATGTTGACTCCCTCAATTAACTTTAATCTAATATCCTGCCTATTTAAATTAGTGTAAACATTGGTGTATAGGGTTAAAGGAAAGAGCTGAACTGAAAAAGATTTATTTAAGGATTAGTGTAGTAGCTAAATTAGAATTAAATCCAGGAAGTAAACATCCCAGCAATGTAAGTTGTGGGAAACAAGAGACCACAGCAAAGATCAGTGGTTTGAAACAATAATGTGCCACCACGGGAAGAGAAGGAAGAAGGGAAGAGACAAGTAAATCAAGCATTACTGTACAAATAAGACTCTAAGCCTATTACTGCCACACAGGTTGTGGGGAAACTCCCAATTAAATGCAATGGAAAGAAACTTTTGTCTTTTTCATCTTTCTCCTAGATTTGCTCAGTTGAATTACATTGCAGACCAAATTACCCACAGTAATTAGAATAAAATGATAAATTTGCAGAAAAATCCCTGAAGGTACAGAAATAACCAAATTTGCTGGCATCAAATTTGCTATAACATCTAGCAAGGGTTTGTTAGAGCCTTTGGACAAGAAAATGAGAAACCAAAAAAAAAAATAAAAATCAACTTCACTCTCTGTTAGGCAGCACTAGGAATCAAATTTGCCCTGGACATAAATGCATGAATGTTTTCTCAAACTTAGCAGAGATTTTTATCTCTGTTCTCTCCAGCAATGCCATGGCAGTTCATATGGGCTGTGACTGGGCCCCTGCTCTCGCTTCCAGCCAGGACTTGCTCAGTAATTCTGCCCTGGCACAGAAACTCTGGTGTGGAGCTCAGCTCCACTCTGCATGAGGCTTTCCCTGTCCCCATGCTCACTCACCGCTTTAGGGCAACTGCAGTCTCGCTCCCTAGATATGAGAACTGGCCAGAGGTTGTTCCATTTGTACATGTCCCCTGTAAGAATAGGGAGGGTTAAAACCAGAGCACACTCCTAAATGAAGCATCCTGGACTCCAGGAGTCCTCCACGTGCTAGAGGCCAAAAGGAGATAACCACACTCTCAGACTGTGGAAAGATGCCTTCCAGGTTTCAAATAGAAGTACAAAGCATGGCTTTTGGTATTTGCTTAGTAGTACCTTGGATAGAAGCATGCCATCTACTGAATTACCACTTCTGGACAGGAATTTTTATTAGCAATTTGCCTTCTAGGCATCAATTTGATCAAATCCTACTGCAACAGTGACAAAAATCAGACAAAAACTCATATGGGTAATATGGCTGAAGGCTGCTCTGACTGACTAATTTATAAATTAGATAAGGGCTTGTTAATTCAATAAATACAGTTTAAACTGGTTTTTTTCCTACATACTCAACAGTCTTAGCAAATGTCAGATGTTCTCCTTCATCACCAATCCTCATTGGCAGAAAAATTAACCCATCACTGTAGTGGTGCCAAAGAGAGTGGGGACTCTGTGTTAAATGAGGTTTTGCCCACCAGGAGACAATGCAGTGCCTCAGTGTGAGGCCAGTGAGATGCCCAGTGAGGAGGAGGAGGAGGGCCTGGAGCTGCGGACACCCCACTGGCAGGGCAAAGCTGGGAACATGTGTGAAGTGATCTCTTCCAGCAGAACACACAGATTGCTTCCCAGCCATGTATTAGAACTCATTTTTTAAATCTTTTTCGCAGTTTCTTTGCACTTTATACCCCTCAAAGACTGAAATGACCCAGCTAGCTTATTCAAAGGAAAATATCTGCATTTCAGGTCCTATCAGTTATTGTCTTGTCAAGGCAGGCAGCTTAGTATTTTAGTATTTCATCTTTCTGACTAAAGCACCATTTAACAAGCTCATCCATGGCAGAAAGTTTTGGACTTAACCATGACTTTGTGTGAATTGACACCTTGTTTGGCAGAAGATGCAAAGAAATACTGGTCCAAGAGTGACTTGAACTCTGATAATGTGTCTTCTGAGTGGGTAAGCGTGCAGTGTTGCTCTTCCTACAACACCTCTTTGCTGGATGGGGAGATACTTTACAGGGCTGTTACTTTGCAGTACACAAAATACCGCTCCACAAATTAATTACTTTTGTTCTAATCCTCTTCTCTGCCTGCATGCTGAGCACCCTGTCAGGCAAACTTTCTACAGTCTGTTTGAGTGGATGTGGATGGCAAATATGAATGCAACCACGCAGTGTTCCTCATTTGCCTTAAAAAAGCACAACTGCATCAGCAGTATTAAACATGCAGCAACAAGATCTCTGGGTAGACACTCAATTGAAGAGTATGCTAATAAACCTTCCCTGTCTGTGTAATTCAGGCTTTCCCCCTGCCTGACACCCATTCCAGCTGATCTTGGGTTTAGATCTTCATGATGTTTTTAATAATATTGCTTGAATGGTTGCTCAGTTGAAGGATGCCATTGGGGCCCTGGGGCCCTCTGCCACAGCTTGGGTGATGGAAATGCTCTGCTGGGGGCAGAGGTTCAGCACCTGCCCTCAGCCCTGGGAAACCCTCCTGCACCCCCTTGCATGTGAAGGCTATACTGTCCCAGCCTGATGCTGAGGAGCACTGATTGCCATATGCACATAACAGAAAGCAGCAGGTATGGAGAATGTGTAGGACCAGTGTATATCCATTCCTAACCACCATCTGCTTTAAGGTTTTGTTGCTCTTTTTCATGGTGCACAGTATCTCCCTTTAGGAGTAGTGTCTCTGGGCCAACAACTGATATCTTCTTCAAGCTAAGCAGCTCAATATTTTTCTCATAACGTAGGAGGAATGGGTATTTTATGAGAGTCCTCTTATCAGATGCTGAGGAAAAGAGGTCTCACTATATGCATCAAGAGGACCCAGCCTGTGTAGAAAGGGCAAAATCTATCCATTAATCAACTTAGTGAAGTGCCATAGCATATGAATAATTTAACTACACTTAATGTTGTTTCTGTGGAGTCCTAACAAGGACAAGGAAAAACTTTTTCACAGTGAGGGTGACAACACTGGAACAGGCTGCCCAGGATGGTTGTGGAGTCTCCTTCTCTGGAGACATTCAAAACCCGCCTGGATGCATTCCTGTGTGACCTCGTCTAGGTGATCCTGCTCTGGCAGGGGGGTTGGACGAGGTGATATTTCTAGGTCCCTTCCAACCCCTAAGGTTCTGTGATTCTAAAGAGTTTCAAGAGGCTCCTGAGTTTCCAGTGGAGTAGAGAGTACTATTTCAAGGCTAAGTCCAAGGCTAAGACAGGTATGTCTCTGAAAATCAGATTTGAAGAGGTCTTAGCTGGAGTATTAACTCTGAGATATTCACTGGCCGCATTGACCAGTCTGGACCCATTTGCTGACATTCTGACAGACCCCTCAAGAACATATATACTGAGAGTTTAAATTGTTTAGACCAACACAGTTTTCTGCCTCTACCAGTGTCTGCCATCTCCCCAGCTTTACATTAGGCTAGCGAGGAGTAGCTTTTGCTTTACAGCCACAGAAACCTTAAACTAAGCTGGTAGCACCAGCCATTGCATTATTTCCTGGTATCAGTTCTCGGTACAGCTACAGCAAGACCCATGCTGGCTGGAAGGAGATAGTTAAGCAGCAGAGAGGTGGGGTGGCTAGGGCAGAAGTCAGTGTTCCCTCTGTGGCTGGGCTCACCTGAGCTTATTTACAGTGCTCATGAAAGCATAGCCTTGAAGCAGGACCTACACAACTCAGTGGAAGTTTCTCCATCAATACCAACAGATTTTCAGAGCAGGTCTTTGGACAGGATCCACAGAGAAAAAGCCAATTTGCTTGTGGGGTCTTACTGCCCACCGCAATAATCCTACATATAAAAAGAGGATCACATCTGAGTAGTGGTTTCCTCCTCTTGTAAATTCAGCTACTTAACTTCTGATTTCCCCACCAGAGCTCCACACCAGCTGGCCCTTTTTGTGGAGAAGTCAGCAAGCACGTTCCAGCCAGCATGGGGTATTAACATGGGAAGCCAATGCTGGGTCGGTTCTCCTTGTTCCTCTTAGTGTCTATAGAACTCCACAGCCTGGGATATTAGTAAATATTTATGTTTAATTAAGAAAAGCAACCACAGCCAAGAAAACTACAGAGCAATTTAATGGGTTTTAACTTGCCATACTAAACCGCCTTCTTAAACTTAATGAATTATATAAAGTCATCCGGTTTCAGACTCTCTTAAAGAGGTAATTTAATTCAAATAAGGTTGCATATAACAAGCTTCAGTGTCTGAAAACATTTATAGCACCAGTAACTGTTCCATTGCCCTGCGGCCTGAAAGACAGTAACAAGCAAAGCTTAGAGGAGTGTGCTGTGGTTTGGTGTAACTGATAGATGAAATCACTAGGTTCACTGCCTCAGGCAAGAAGTGCTGTGTAAGTGTGTTGGAGTCTCCTTTTATGTAAGGCAATTTGGCTTAAAACAAAAACAGGAAAGTAAAGATGGCATTAGCTGCTCGGCAGCATTGTTTTTGAAATTTTCTACAAGAAAACAGCCAACAAAAGGGCTTCTTACCTCTTGGTCCTAGCTACAGTGTTGTCTTTCTTACATAGGGTGTTTAGGTTCAGGTGTATGTTCTTCTGTCCATTGTTACAATATATTATAAAGACGTTTCCGTTCTCTGGCATGGGTGTGGAGGTAGAAAAGAAGGGGAGCATTGAGTTACCTACGCAATTCTTTTTTCACTGATATGTAACTAATAGAAGGAACTAAAGGAAAAATACCCATACTCTTCCATACGGAGATCCCCAGCAGCTGAACTATGCATAGAACTAGAACATCCATAAGGATATTTTTTAGCTTGTGAGACAAACTTTTATCATTGGTTTGAGTTTGACAGTTAAGAGCCAGAAGGTCTTGCCATAAAGGCTATAAAACTTTGTGAGGCTTTCAGTGTCATTTAAATGGTTGTCCTTTAAAGTAATTGTGTATGCTAACGCTCCTTATAGGGCTTAAGGCCTTTATTTGCCTAGGACAATTGCACACCTTTTGAAAAAAGCTGTAATCCAGATCCCAAACTTGGTTCTGACAAATTTCCAGATGTTGACTGCTAAATTGGTGAAGGCTGCTAGATATTGATTATGAAGTATGTAGCCTGCATGTTTGTCTATAAACATGTTAGACAGAAGATGCAGAGGGAGGGCCCCTATAATCTTGATGTTGCTGCAGAGTTTGACACACAACTCACATTTTGCAACTTCGCACATCTACTATGAGCACATACAATGAATGCAAAGCTGAGGAAACATTAACGTACTATAAGTGAATAAACTGTCCGTGCATAAACACAATGTCATCATACTTTAATTGTTCACCATGACTAGCTGTGAAGATAATACTTTGCCAACTTTGAATACAACAGTAAGCATAGACAGCATTTAGTGGAACTCGCTTTGATTTCAGAGTATATGGAGTTCTACTGAAATTACAGTACTAGCTTATTTGACTCTGTTTTCCAGCCATCTCCAAGTTCAGAGACCTTTTCCCATCAATTAAGGTCTTACCTGAGGAAGTGTTCATTCCCCTTGATTCATATTCCATCCTTGAAGGAATTCTATGCATTTCAAGTCAACTGATTGAAGAGTGAACCTCTGATAGCACTTTTATGGGTAATAATACAGGCTTTTGGATCATTTAAAACCCTTAAAGATCATATCACAAAACGGCAAAGGTTTCGTTTTCAGTAACAGATTTGTGGGATAGGGCTGTCCCTTTCCAGGTGTCACACAGCACCTGGCTGGATGGAACTGTAAGCTTGCCGGCTCTGCAGATTACACAACTGCATTAATTTGGTCTGATTGCAAGCTCTTCACTTCCATTCACATCCAGCTAGCTCTGACTGCTAATTAATTATGTGCTTTAAACTTTTACTCTCAAAATACAAAAGTAATGCCTGGGAGAATATTGCTGAACATGCTCAATAAATGCACGATCTTTTTAAAATAGGCCATGTAAAAATTTGCTCAGGTGTTCTTACGGAAAACTTCTGATAGGATTAAAAGTGAATGTAGAGCAATGGGAAAAAATATTCTTCACTAGAAGATATTACATTTAAACCTTTAAAGACAAGTGATATTTATTTACTTTTAACTCAAGACTTGAGTCAGTTGTTGAATGGAGCTCAGAGGTTGTCAGGACCTATCACAAAAACCTGAGGAGGAGAGGAGGCTTATCACGAGTAGTCAACATGGATTCCACAAAGGGAAGTCATGCTTGACTAATCTGATAGCCTTTTATGATGGCATAACTAGATGGATAGATGAGGGGAAAGCAGTGGATGTGGTTTTTCTTGACTTCAGCAAAGCTTTCGATACTGTCTGCCATGGTATCCTCATTGCCAAACTGAAGAAGTACGGATTGGGAGACTGTGCTGTGAGATGGATTGAGAACTGGCTGGAGGACAGAGCCCAGAGAGTTGTGGTCGGTGGAGCAGAATCTAACTGGAGGCCTGTGACTAGTGATGTGCCCCAGGGGTCAGTGCTGGGTCCAGTAATGTTCAATATATTCATCAATGATCTGGATGAAGGCGTAGAGTGCACCCTCAGCAAGCTTGTGGATGATACCAAGCTTGGAGGAGTGGCTAGCACACCAGAAGGCTGTGCTGCCATCCAGTGTGACCTGGACAGGCTAGAGAGATGGGCAGGGAGNTTTTTTACAGTAAGGGTGACGGAGCACTGGAACAGGCTGCCCAGGAGGGCTGTGGAGTCTCCTCTAGAGACATTCAAGAGCCGCCAGGGCACGTTCCTGTGTGACCTCGTCTAGGTGATCTTGCTCTGGCAGGGGGGTTGGACTAGATGATCTTTCTAGATCCCTTCCAACCCCTAACATTCTATGATTCTATGATTCCTAACATTCTATGAGATCACTAAGGTATTTGATAATGTTGGGTGCATAAAATATCCATTGTCCTCTCTGTTGCATTTTCACTATGTCTAAAAAACTGTGTTCAGTTCTAAGGGTACTTAGTCATCTTCTAGGAGAACTAATTTCATTTAAGATCATGGTCACTAATCAGACTGGAAATGAAACCATTTGTCTAATGCAGTAATTGCGTGCATACATTAAATTTTATTGCTTTGTCTGAATTTAAAAGGGCAAAAGTAGGGCAGTTTCAGGCTGGTGTAAAGTTGCGGATGCCTGTATTTTACTGCTCACCTTTTAAGAAAAAAGCTCAGTGTTTCTAGGTTTTGATACCACACATCACTGAAATAAACCAGAACATTTCAGGAAGATTGGGATCAAGCTTTTAGGCTACACCAATTTCATGTGAGGATCTTCTCACCTAAAAATACATCATCGGTGAAGTGTGCATCAGACTTGACAGTGTACTATCATTAAAATCAGGAATGACACAGATTTCACATGTCCTGAAAATTACTGCTCAAGCTTAATAAATTTAAATATCTATTCCACCAACTATAAACGCATTAAAGAAAACATAATAATAATAGTGCAATCAAAGCCAAGAATATTTCATTTTTTTCAAAGGTTTCCAAACATTTTGTATGTTGTAAGATCACATGCAGAATCAAAGCATCCTATTTCAAATTAAAGTCAGACAGTCAACCGTAACTTTGAATGTATAGGTTGGAACAAAACACAGTATTTTCACATTACTTGAGTTCAGACATTCTCTGTGTTTTTATGTTCCTGTTTAAAAGAAAGGAAATCCCTTATACCAAGACAAATAATCTGTGTTCTGAGCCAATAAATCCTTGGGGAATTTGAAGCAGGTATATTTTAAGAGGCCCTTTTAGGAGTCTGAAATGCAATGGGTGACATTAGACAGATATTAATGAGAGTTGCAGGTTCTCAGCTTTTAGGATGAGGTCATTTCCCAGGTGTTTACCCAACAACAAAGATGGGAGATTGACTGATTCTTCTAATTCACAACTCAGTCATATATACTTCTTAACTGGAAATGGCTGAAAAGATACTTCTGGAATGCCATTGATGCCCTAACACATCCTAAACATTGCAGCCAAGTCTCAGCATCATTAAAATGACAGATGCAAACAAGAACCTACTAGCCAGTAAACAGCAACAGCTCCTTTCCCAACCCTTATCTTTTGGTTACATGTGTAAGAGAGCATTTCTGTGGCTTTCTTGCCATATTGACTTCAGGAGAAAAAAAAAAGAAGGAAAAAATGAGTCAAAAACCAGCAGTGCCAATGCATGGCTTTGTATTTAATTTTAACAACAAAAATTGTTCAGGTGGAAACAGACAGGCTGAAATGCCTCTCTCAGCCTTCTGAGAAAGCATGATTTTGGCCACATATCCAGCCACAGAACAGGCCTGAAACGTCATCTACAAATCACCTAAGCTTCCTTGTTTGTCTCTTGACCTCTGCTTGTAGTCACAGCTAAATTATTCAATACACATTTCCTTAAATAAACATGCAAATAAGACCAAGTATTTACATTTCAGATGGATCATCATTAAGGCTTCAAGCTGTCAATAGGGCCAGCACAGGAAAATGTTATTATTAGAGCTGAAAGTCTTCCAGGGAATGTGTGAGAAGAAAAGCTAGTATCAGGGGACCAGTAATCTGTTCCTAGACGGCTTTTAATTCTGCTTAGCAAACATGAATGAGTTTGAGTGTTGAATGAAGAAGAAAGCTACAGAACCTACACCGTGCATTTATACTACAGCTGGCTGGAACACTATATGCCTGAAGGCAGCATTTTTAAGTTCAAAGGTAAACATTTAGGTTTTTATAGAGAAAATTAGTTGTACAGCAAGTTTGATTTAGTATACTGCTAGCCAGTCCAACTTTTAATTGAAATGTATTAAAAAAATAACCCTACTTCCACTGACAGTATGCTGTTTCCTAGAGAGTTGCACGCTTGCTAGTAAACATCAATCCTCAGGGCCAAGTTAGAAGAGAGAGGTCAGAACTTCTATAGCTTGCTATTTTTCAAGGCACCCTAAAGAATTCCTCTTACCTTCCCATGTAAATTGTTTACAGCCTGCTCCAAAGAGGAGCTCTCCTGAAGGACTTTGACCATTCCTGTAAACTGATAAAAAACCTCTCCCCGGAAACATCCTCTGGTGAACATGACCATGATATTTCATTGCCTTCAATCCTAAGCATGTACACAGGGATCCCTTCTGGTACAAACACAGGCAACAAATAATGCTGAGCAAGGAGAGGTCATTGCTGTTGAATATCTTTATTGATGATCCAGACAAGGGGATCAAGTGCACCCTGAGTGAGTTTGCAGATAACGTGAAGCTGGGCAAGATTTTTGACCTTCTTGAGGGTAAGTAAGCTCTGCAGATGGATCTGGACAGGCTGGATCAATGGACCAAGGCCAATGTGGTGAGATTTGGGGCAGAGTGGTTGGAAAGCTACCCAGCAGAAAAGGACTTGGGGGTGCTGGTCAACAGCCAGCTGAACATGAGCAAGCAGTGTGCCCAGGTGGCTGAGAAGGCCAAGAGCATCCTGGCTTGTATTAGAAATAGTGTGGCCAACAGGACTAGGAAAGTGATTGTATCCCTGTACTCAGCACTGGTGAGGCCACACCTTAAATATCATGTACAGTTTTGCACCCCTCACTACAAGAAAGACATTGAGGTGCTGGAGCGTGTTCAAATAAGGGCTATGAAGTTGGTGAAGAGTCTAGAGCACAAGTATGATGAGGAGCGACTGAGGCAACTGGGATTCTTTAGTCTGGAGAAAAGGAGGCTGAGGGGAGATCTCCTTGCTCTCTACAACTGCGTGAAAGGAGGTTGTAGTGAGGCAGGGGTGTCAATCTCTTCTTCCAGGTAGCTAGTGATAGGACAACAGGAAATGGCCTCAAGTTGTCCCAGGGGAGGTTTAGACTGGACATTAGAAAAATTTCTTCACTGAAAGAGTGGCTAAGCACTGAAACAGGCTGCTCATGGGAGTGGTGGAGTCACCATCCCTAGAGATGTTAAAAAATGTATGGATGTGGCATTTCACAGCATAGCTCAGTGGGTATGGTGGCATTGAGTCAATGGTTAGACTTAATGATCTTACAGGTCTTTTCCAACCTTAACAATTATGATTCCATACCTTGAACATTATTAAGGAGTGATAGTGGCATTTTGAAGTTTTTCTTGTTATTGAATTAAAGGGGTAAAGGGAGCTTTCTAATCCTACTCCAAATGCCAGCATGGACTTACTTGAAAAGCTGTCACATAGCATTTGCAAGTGATTTTGGACATTTTAGTATGGCCTGTTTAGATTTTATTTCTTGTGATTGTGGGGCTTTTTTTGTTTAAGTAAACTTTTTTAAAGTGAGGAAAACCTATGCTGCACAATGAGGTATTGAGAACCATGTGTTCCATGGTATAGAAAGATATGTTATGATTCTTATCTTCATGAGACTGTGAAAAAATAGTTCTTTGTCCTCAAACTCATTAAAAAGTTATTTAATAAAGAACTTGAAACCATTATCAATATTTACAAAAGAAATGCTTAAGAGCTGAGTTATGTGTTTTGAAATTCACAGAAGGCTCAGCGCATTGAAGCAACAGTATACGTGATAGGAAGTATAGCTGACATTTTCCAAATATAAAAACCAGATGATGGAAGGTTTAATTTCTACGAATTGGAGCAGTAGCTGAGAGCCTACTACACTCTCAGGAATATTTTCAGCCCATTGAGTTGCTTAAAGAACATAAAATTCTCAATATTTCTGCAAAAGCAATTGAGATCAATGTAATCTTGCTAGATTCAAAGGTGGCTCCAGGCTTTAACCTAGATTTGAAGACTAAAGCAATTTTTAAGGCTTTTTTTTTTTTTTAAATGAATAATGGCACATTGTGAGTTTTGTTTGGTTTGTTTGTTTTTTTTTTAGTTCTCAGGATAAATAGAGCCAAATTATCAAGGAATATTTTATGAATAATAAAGGGATTTTTTTACACAAGTATACAGTTTTTCTACTTGCAAAACAATGCTGATGACTTTATTGTCTGGTATCTATTAAGTTTTAGAGAAAGGAAGGAATAAAAAGTATGACTACATTTGACTGAGTGTATATCCATCTGCAAAATGCTGTGAGAAAAGCACCCCAGCAGAAAGATGTAGTCATTAACTGGCTCTCTAAGCACCTGGAAGCTTCAGAATCTGTGAAATCTTCAGAAATCCTTTTGACCCTTAACCCAAGGATACCCAAACCCTACTGGCAGGTCAGTCTTTGCCAGCTAAGGCTGTGGGGCGCTCCCATTCCCTTGGGGCACATGGTGAGCTGTGCAGATGTGAGCACCAGGGGAGGGCCTAATGTTGCAGCCAGCCTTGGGGCGCAGCCAGTCTCACAGAGTATTGATGGGCATCTGCTCTGGAGCTGTGAGTCAGTGCATTTACCTTCCTAAAGCTAACATCAACAGACTGGCCTTTAAATCCACTTTCTGTGTTGTTAAATGTGCTGCAGCTGCTGGAAATTTGGGTGCTGTGTGTCTCTGAATCTTCTGTTCATCATTTAACCAGGGACTGACTCTCAATTCTTTTATGCAGCAGCTGATAAAAGCCACCAGAGTATAGAATAATTTCTGTAATAGTTTTTAATACACATTCCAACATGAGTAGTCATGATGGACAGAAGCCTGTTGTGTACTCTCCTGCCCGAGTCCTCCAGTAAGAGGTGAGGGATAAGGGTTGTACTCTGGACAGGCTATACAGGGATTAAGATATGTAAGTCTCCTGGATCACAAGACAGTCCTAACCATCAGGTTACACAATGAGGTAGCAGTACAGAGCCTCAGTTTCTGCATTTTCGTGAGAGCCACCTACCCAGAGGCGTTTCAGGGCTTGAATCCCAAGTGCAGAGGCATCACCTTTCAACCGTAAGCCAGGCACTTAGCTCTATATTGCACTACATTCTTGCTGATGATTTTAAGAGGTTAATTTTCTTAGCCTGGTGGTTGTCCTGACTCCCATTTGCAGTTAGTTCTACCTTTTTGGATGCCCAGGCTCCTCTGATGCATACCATGGAGACAAAAATCCTATAAATGACATGGTACCATAAAGTTGGCTATTGTAATGCCAGCTTGCCTCTTGTACCTCTACATCCCCAAGAACTTTGGTCTAGTCTTATTTCATAACAGTATCACTCAAAAATAAGAGATGAGTGGGATTAGGATTGGAATTAGGTTAGGATTAGAATTAGGACCAAAAGTACTAAGCATCATGTTAGGAAATAATAACTATAGCCTAGGGCATGAGTCCTGCACAAGCACAGTAATGCCCTATTACCCATGTTATTATTATTGCTGCAGGCATATTTATATCTGAAAAATTCTCATCCAGGCTCCAACTACACACACAGATATTTAATTAGCAAAAATTGTTATGCGAGATGTTCATCCACACAATGTGTGAAAATCCTGAACTATTTCTGAGTGCAGATCCTAAAGTGTGGGGTTATTTTAAATGATGCAATTGGTTTTTATCTGTGACGCAGTGCTGATGCTGTGCTTTTTCACCATGAGTGTACTCTATTGCTTGTGCTGTCAGGGCTATATATTTCCTATATTATTGCAACAGTTGATTGAAAATATTCTGGAAAAAAATAGATCATTTATTTTTCATTTTAATTACACTCCAAGGAGTGTAAATCTATACTTTAGAAGGCTTGAAAATGGTCTCACTGGAATGAAGAGATGGCAACAGGGCCACAGAATAAACACAACATTCAGTATCATGGCCAAAGATGGGAGCCTAACCACCAAGTGCATTAGTTTTCCCACAAGTTTCCAACTCAGTGAGTATTGAAATATGCTAGGGCTGAACTTCAAGTAGTAATTGGATGAGGTCTAATCCATACATCTGAAAACATGCTGTGTATCACAAAGAATATGTGCAGAGGGGGCTGCTCTTATATTTGTGTCCCGTGTGTTTGCTTTTATTTGATTTTGTATTTGGGTGGGAAAGGGAAAGAGGAAATTCTATGACATTTTCACATGCCTTTTTTTTAAGTCATTCTGAGAAACAATTTAAACATCTTGCCTATTCAAATGAGAGGGTGTAAAAATACCCGACATCTTTCCTGAACACAGTCTTGGATTCTCTCATAGAAAGTACTGCATTTCCATCTCTAAGTACCACTACTGCAATTATCCTACCAGCATCCTTGCAGGTAGATACTAAAGGCATAGGAATAAATTACAGATCCAGATCTTCATCTTTGCTGTGCCTTTGAGAACCAGTAGAGAGCAAGAAATTGTCTTCTTAGTATAAAATTCTCTGTTCCTGATCCTTTGTGTAAACTAAGATTTAGACAACCTCCTTCTGTACCTCTCCAGTCTGGCATTTGTACTTCTGTCTTGATTTCAATCCAAAATTGTTTTAAGTCCTCTAAAAAAACTACTACTGCAGCAAGGAGTTTTATGGCCTGGCAAAATATCCGCATTGGTATCTTCTACAATCCTGTATAAAGTTCACAGCTCCTAAAGTTCTTCGAGACAGACTTGAAACAGAGGAATTAAAATAAAAACACTTGTCGTGATTAGTTATGCCTGGATTAACAAAATTTCAGCCTTTGCTAATTGTTCTGGGAGTCAGGAGGAAAGCAATGAACATTGCTCTGTTGTAAGTGGCCCAGTCGCTGCAGCCCTCAAAAGCCTGGAAATGAAGGAGGAGGTCAGGGCTGAGAAACTGCCATTTTCTCTGCTGGCAGGAGGAAGAAGCAGAAGGCATGGCTGGAGAAGCTTGTTGCATGGAGGGAAAGGGAGAACACTGGAAGAAGCAGGCTCAGTGGTGAAGATGAACAAGATCAGAAGACCACAAGCAGAGCCCGGAGAGATGAGCACTGAAGACATAGAGGAGGCAGCTCTACTTCACATGGAACTAGGGCAGTAAGGCAGGCAGAGTACAGCCACTTCCAGGGAAACACCAGGGCTCTACATCAGTTTGAAGTCACATACTTGAGTTTCAGTCTTTCTTGCTTTAATGATGCAGCTGCCCAGAGCCACAGGTTGTCCCAGTCTCTGGCATACCCTGATTACTTCAAACAAGCTTCTAAAGCTTTTCTTTGGGTAGTATTTGTGGAGCAAAGTGATGGTGCTAATGGTAAAATGTACCAAATTTAAACCATCAATCCCAAGCCATACAGTGGCCTTCATATTTGCATGACTGTGCACTATGCTCACGTAGTATCATACTTCCTGCAAATGTCACCTTCACGTTGGCTGAACATTTTGCTTCTCATAATACCTTCATGAACCACGGCCAGAGACAATCTAACCTCAGGCTCAGCACCAAATACAGCATGCACCTCCAGCCTGCAAAATCATTCCTTTCTAACCTGATTATTTGCAGAACTCCTGTTTACATGTCCTGAGTGTTTAGACCAACACTGCTGAAGCTGTTGCTTCAGTTCTGAGCTAGTCCTCATTTGATGTCAATTCATAAAATTCCACAAACGAAGCCTATTAACACCTGGAGGCGATCCCTCTGCTTTATAGTATTAGGTTATTGTTTATTATGCTGAGCAGATATTTTGGGTATGTGTGTATGGCTTTTCATTTCATATTATTATTAAAAAAAAAAAAAAGTGGTTAAGAGTAAAATACCCAATAGTGTCCACAAGCCATGAAGAGCTTGGATTGAACTAGAAATGCAAGAATAAGACAAGACGATGTGATTCACTGAGAGGGTGTAGTCCTGGACTGCCTCCTGGGCGCTGCAGGATCAGAGATAGCTCCTTTTCCACCTGGGGTATGACTCCTTCCAGTCCCCTTTGGGAACAGAGCCCTCTGTAAGCAGCACTGACACCCCACCTACTACTCTGGCCTCCTGGTAGTGGGGACACAGGGCATTTCTCATGCAATATAAAATCATCAGATGAAAAAGGGGATTTAGAAAAAATTTCTTTTGTGGCTGATACTTCAAAATACTTAACAAGTCATATCAAAAGCATTTTTAAAAATCTTTCTTTATGAGTTGCTTTCTTTTCCAGGATAGTATCCTTGGAAATGACCCACTGGATAAAAACAAAACAATAATAAATCCCCGTGAAAAACAGCTGCTTGCATTTCCACGAATGTCATTACCTCCAAAAGTCACGGCAGCCTGCACTGTGTTTGGGTGGCACTGTGGAGAAGACAGAACAGTTGGAATAGAGGACTCGCAGCAATGAGATTACATGAATCATAGAATCATAGAAGAGTTACAGCT
>VWZO01018502.1:0-76156 GCA_013396975.1 Bucco capensis | reverse complement strand
GGGGGAGGGGGCAATCTGCCCTCCCGGTGCCGCCGGTGCCGGATGCAGCTCAGCTCCGTGACCGGCGGGAGGAGCTGGTGCGACACTGTGCTGACTGCCGCCAGGGCGGGGTAAGCACTCGCTCTGCTCCATCCCCGCCGGGTCTCCCCTGCTCGGTGTGGGGGCAGCTGAAGCCACCCTCTGCCCTGTGTGAAGTTGTTAAAGGGGATTCGCGGAGTTTAAATGTTTGGAGGGTTTTTTGAAAAGAGAGAATTCCCTTTTTCATATTGTGAAGGAAAACCAGCTGCTTTCCAGCCGAGCTGGAAGGTTGTGGTGTGGCTGGAAACTGAGGAGTCGCTGTAGTGATACCTCGAAAGAGGAGGAAAAGTAGAAGAGGTGAGAACGAGAAAGGGACCTTTTCTTTTGCAGTGTTTAAGATTCTGTATGTGGTGCTTTTCCGGTATATACTTTGGAGGATAGCCACGGCACTGAGTGGAGAAAGGAGAGGTCTTTAACCTAACTCGGCCAGCGCGGCAGGAGGAGGAGGTGATGCTCCATAGGGTCCTATGGAGGTGGAGGCGATGCCTCGCAGGAACACACAGAGGCTGAGAAGGACGTGATGCGTGGGGTCCCATGGAGGCAGAGGAGGTGATGCCCCACATGGTCCCATGAAGTAAGAAGGAAAAGTGATGCTCCGTGGGTCCCATGGATACAGAGGAGGACGATGTGATGCTCCGTGGGAGCACGCGTGTTCCGGCCGATCTCTTTGTACAGCCAGCTCCCAGCCCCTGGGGGTAGTGGAGGGGCTGCCGATCCGCCGTTGACCGCGGTGCGACCCTGCCGTGCACGGTGTGGGCGGGAGGAGGCGCGGGCGCGCCTTTCCCTTTCTTTTCCTTTCCCTCCCCCCTCCCTCGGTGTGCAGCCTCCTTTGTGCGGCGAAGAAGAGGAGGAGCAGTGGAACCGGGAGCCCCCTCCCGCCTCCTCAACGGGCGGTTCTAACAGCCGGTCCCGCGGCGGTGGGACCATCGCCGCTTTAAGCGGAGAGCCACGCCGGAGGACGAGGCGGACTGGGCGCGCCCCGTACACACGTGGTGCGTCTTCTCGTGCCTCTGGTGGCGCTGGGCTGGGCTGTACCGTACCGGGCGCACACGGAGCGGGGCTCCACCTGGGCTTAGCCCGCTGCCGCTCCTACCCCTCCCCGGGGTGGCGGATCCAGTCTGGTCCGACCCTGCACCATGCGGCCCTGCCGGGGGACTTCCCCTCCGCCGCGTCCGGTGGCAGCGGCGTGAAGCGGCGGCGAGATGAAGCGGACGAGGCGGGCGGCACCGGGCCCCCTGCCCGTGCTGGGGCTGCTGCTGGTGTTGGGCGCGCTGCCGGCGCTCAGCACCCTCTTGCTGCTGCGGCAACGGGAGGCGGCGGCAGTGCGACGGGAGATGGAGCTGGATCCGGATCCGCCGCCGCCCCCACCGGGTCCGTGGGGCAGGGGACGTTCCCCACTAGCGCGCGCCGAACCCGGAGATGGCGGGCAGAAAACTTTCCGGACGCTGCTGGCGGTGGAACGTGGCGGTGAAGGGCGGCTTGCCGCCTCGGCGCCGCCGCCACCACCATCACCACCCTCCTCTTCCTCCTCNCGAGGGCCGGCGGCCGCGGGCTCTGTCGGCGGGGGAGCTGGGCGGGCTGCCGGATGCGCAGCTGGTGGAGCTGGTGCAGTGGAGCGACCTCATCCTCTTCGACTACTTGACGGCCAACTTCGACCGCCTGGTCAGCAACCTCTTCAGCTTGCAGTGGGACCCGCGGGTGATGCGCAGGGCCACCAGCAACCTGCTCCGCGCCCCGGACGGCGGGCTCGTCTTCCTGGACAACGAGGCGGGGCTGGTGCACGGCTACCGCCTTCTCGCCATGTGGGACCCTTACAATGAGCCGCTGCTTCGCTCCGTCTGCGTCTTTCGGGAGGGTACAGCGCGGCGGGTGGCCGAGCTCCATCGCCGCCGCAGCGCCGCCGCCGAGCTCCGCCGCCGGTACCGGGCGCGGGAGCCGCTCTGGGACCGCCTCGGCTTCCTCTCGGAGCGGCAAGCCGAGCTGCTGCAGGCCCGCGTCGACTTCGTGCACCGGCACATAACCCACTGCCGCGCACAGTCTGCCACGCTCTGACCACCCCGCACCGCTGCCTCCCCTCCGGGCAGACCCTGCCACCACCTACGGGCTCGGTTCCCCCCCCAAAAAAACTGCCGGTCTGAGCCTGCCGGGGAAGGGGGTGGGTTGCCGGTAAGAAGGTGCTACCTGCCAGCCGGGCCTGTGGAGAGGTGGTCGGCTCGCCTCCATCAGCATCCCTGAGGACGAGACGTCTGTATAGTCCAGCCCAGGCCCTTCCTGGGCCACTGCGCCCACAGCATGGCACCGTGAGAGGATTCAGCATCTCGAGTGCTTCCCTTCGCTTCGCTGCTGCACGCACCCCTGATAAAAGGCTCTGTGGAAAGCTCTCCTTTGCCTGCGCTGGCGTCGACTGTCTTCTCCTTCCCACAGAGGAAGGCAGAAAGCATCTTTTTGTATCCTCTTCCTTTTGCAACAGCGTATTTAAGTATGAATGTTGATACTCATGGACCGAGAACTGATTGCACAACAGGGGAGCTCGTAAGCAGCCAAACTGCTGGTTTCTTACCGATTTTCTTGAACCAGGGTGAACCTTTCTGCCGGTTGTTAAATCCTGTCGGTGAGAAGTGTATAGGGAGCACATATTCCCTTAGCTCTTAGTCTTTGTCGTGGATGCAGCTGGTTACACTGTTTTGATTCTTAAGGCGTTTGTTTGTAATCACCCTCATCGTTTTGTCTGACCGGTAAAGTAACTGACTCAAGGGTGAGGCCAGAGGATCTCCCAGGTTTTGAAAACGTTGCTATGTGCTAAGACTTCGATTCAATAGTTGAAGTGGAGGAAAAAACTGTTTCATGCACTTTACTTTGACTTTTTAATTCTTTTATATAAGAAGACCTTTTTATTTGACAAAGTCTGCCTTTTCTCTACATTCTATATGTCCTTAAGTTTTTCTGTAACATACTAAAGAAACTGATATTTCAGTAAAACGTGTTAATGGTTTGCCTTCTTTGTCCTGAATGTTTGCCTGAGCTGTGTCAGGGGAGAGCACACCTCCTCGGTCCTCCCTGCTGGGTGAACCAGACCACCTCTTTCCAGCTTCTCTCTTCACCAGAGAGAACAAACTTTAACTGCTTCCCACAAGACAAAGAGGGGTAGAGTTAAGTTTTCAAACCCTAGTCTTCTCTCTTTCTCCTTTTTCCTAGCTGTTGTCACTGAAAGGGCAAAAGCTCTTTGAGTGGCTGAAATAATGTGACTATTGCATACACGTTAGTTGAATAGATGTTTGTCTGTTTTTTGAATCCTGAAGTGACCTGCCTTGGCTAGCACTGAGATTAACTGAAGCAGTTTTCAGCAAAGTGATATAGATGGTGTGGGCTTAGCTGTCATCAGCCTCTTTGGTGCTGGACTGGGTACCAACCTCTTAATGCAGATCACATCCAGTGTTATTACTGCACCAGAAACCTCTCCAGAGGTGGTGGTTGCTTTCAGTGGGTGTTTACACTGGTTTTCAGTCCTCTCTTCCTCTTTTGGTTATCTTTGCAATGGGGGTTGGGTCAGAGCTGGAGAACAGGAAAGCTTTTTGATCTTGCTAAAATACTTGGTGGCTTTTTTTCCCTCTAAAAGTTTTGTTGTAGGTCAGGTGAAGAGGTAGCAGTGGGTGTGCACAATACAGTTGCTGCAGCTCTTGTTTGCTTTCCAAGTGTACTGGTAGTCATAGAACAGAGCATTGGATGGCTCAAAATATAGCCAGAATAAGGACAAAGGACAAACTAATCCTCTTTAAACCTCAAATGCTGGTGTATGTCCTGCTATAATCAACTCCACATCTGCACAGGCAACCTCTCATGGTGAAGGCAGCAGTGTGCTCAGTGTTAACCTTCCCCTCACTTCAGGCAGGGCTGGGCACTGGTCTTTGGTCTGTTAATATTTAGATTTATTTATATTAAATTTCACATCAGGACAGTTTTCCTTGCCTATTACAGTGTGATTGTTAATAGGACAAGGCACCATTTCTACAAACCAAACCAATGGTCCTTTATTTCCCTGTGTGTCAGTTATTGCAATTGTGTGTAGGAGTGTTTATTTGAAGAGGTACCAGTGGCCTCCCAGAGTAGCTTCACTGACAAGGCTCTCTATTGAACTTGTATTTATAGTTCACTGCATTTATCTCTCTGAACAATGCACAGAATCCCATGTGACTTTCCTTTTCCATTTGCATGATAATAACACGTTTTTAACTGTGTAATTCCAAATTCTTCAGCAGTTGCTTTGTAACTCTGAGTGCAGCAGCTCTGTCTCAGCATTCACCTAAGGAAAATGCATTTAAGTAACAAACTACTGGCATAAATTTTAAACCACTGTGAAAGGCAAACTGCTGTGCCACAAACACCTGAGGTTTCATTTCTGTTTAAATACTTCTGTAAGTATGGCACTACTGTGATTTTGACAGCTAATGGGAAATAAGTCTCCTTTGTGGCATCTTTAGAGGCAGTGCCTAGATGCTTGCACCTTTGGAGAAGAAACATGCTTTTCTGTTTGGTGACTGGTGACTACATCATGTTGCATACAGGTTCCACCTTCAGAAATGGCAATAGTTGTAGGTTGGTGTGAATCCAGAGATGCTAGAGAAGCTGTGCCCTATGGGAAATGTGTTTATTCAAAGATGATGGAGAAAATAGCTTGGATGGAAGATGGTATTTCACTTGGTTGCTGCTTTTTGTTCTGGTACAGATCACCTGCTTCTGTGCCAGGGAAAGCTTTGGATTGCCATCACTGTAAGGAAAATTTTCTCTGTTTTCTTGAAGGCAAGCTTTAAGTGTTCTGGTATACTCTTTGCATGCCCTTGATATGCTGTCTGATGTTGGAGTGTCTCCCTGCAGAGCCAAGGGGTGAAAATCCTTAAAACTCCATTGTGTAATTCCAATGGCACTCATCTAACTCCTGTCTAGACCCTTTCTTCTTGTGGAGCTTCCTTCAAGTCACAGCAATTGGACAGGCAAAGAAGACTTTGCTTATGGGAGCACACAGAAGGTCTTGGGACCTGGAAGCTGTGAGTAGAAGGTTGTTCTGGGTAGTAGGATCAGGCTGTGCATCACCAGCAGCATTTCACCTAAGGTTGTAGGATGTAGTTGGAATGCACTTCATACACTCTTATCTTTCTGCATGTTTCCCTTTTTAAGTTCAGAATGCCTCCCCCAGATTTTTCCTTTCACTGGAATTAAAGGAGGGTAGAGGGTTGTTGCTACTACCAGCTTGAGTTCATAGTCATGGGGATGTTATCTCTAAATGCTGCTAGTGTGAGGAGAGGACAGAGTTCACAGTTTGAGAGCTGCCTAAGGGATGTCAAGGTTGTACTTGCAGTGAGTTTGTACCTCCTGGGAGCAGAGCCTGGGAGAATTCAGAGAGGTTCCCACTCAGTGAAAAAAGCAAGACTGGCATTCACAGTTCAGATCTCCTTTGCTTTCCTTTGCTTGTGTCCAAAGTCACTTCCAATATGGATTTATTTGCATTGTGGCTTTCCCTTGGAGGATTCCCCTCACTGCTTGGGAAGCCCTTTCAGGTGCAGTCTCCTCTCCCATCTCTCACAGGAGTGGCTGCCCTGGGATGGAGCTGAGCTGGCTGCTGGCACCACCACACTGTGCTGCCTGACTGGGGCCACATCAGCCCATCCAGAGATTTGGGAAATGATGAGGGCCAGTGGGAGACAGTGAAAATGTAGTTTAATTACACTGTGACTTACGGGGCATGCAGCACACTATCAACATCACCAGCAGAGTTTTTGTGCTTTGCTCTCCCTTTGAAGTTTGGTGCAGATTTTCGAGTGGCAATACTTAGCATTTTCTTACTGACATTACTAGGTGGTCCAGGACTTGCTTGGGTACCAGATCATATTAAGACAATCCCATTTTGCATGTGATTCCTACTTTGCAACCACAGCAGAAAAGCTCCTCACCCCTCCAGAGCCATGCTCTCTGGGTTGGATGTGGTGAAGCTCCCCTGAGAGGGGCTGGGCAGGCACCCACACACCTCCTGCTGCTCTCTGACATGGAAGACCTTCTACCTTGCCTTCTGAAGTGCTAAGGTAGCTTCTCCCCACTGAAGTGAGCAGGAGTTAGAGCCCAACACAGTCACAGAATCTTTTAGGTTGGAAAAGACCTTTATGATTCTCTGCAGCAGCCTCTGAAATGAGTCTTTTCTTGGCAGCCTGTGTCACAGAACAAGGAGAAAAATGTGTGTGCCTGGAGGCTTTTGGACACAGGACATGGGTCCTGTCCTTGCCCTGTGTAGACTACTGCAAACTTGTGATCTTGAAAGCACAGGTGCATCTTCAGCACCTGCTGAAAGGTTTGTTACCTCATGGGTTTCAGTCTCCATAACATTAGGCATGTTCAGTAATTTTTACTGCCCTCAGTAATTGAACCCATTCAAGATGGTTTGCCAGAACTCATGACATGTTGAAAATGTTCTTTTCCCCCTTCTGAGCTGAAAGCACCTTCCTTTCAGTGCCATAAACCCCATGTATATCCAAGTATGTCACAGCCCACGGTTTCCCAAGCTATTCGGATGAGATGCTCCCTCGAGGCATACTCAGAGCTTACACCTGCAGCTGTGTCACAGCGAGGACTCTCAGAGGTGTGGGTTTGGGTGAGGAACAGGGCCACTTGCTGCTTCTCATGTTCCCCAAAAGCATGTATGGGACTTAAATCTATTGTTTGTCTGTATGGGCTGAGTTGCAGCTGACTTGCCTCTTTTAGCTGAAATGTTGCTGGAGGGCTTTGTCCCCGAAGGTATCTCGTGGAAAGCACAAGACAGCTGTTCAAGTGTCCATGTCCACCTCCCTACACCCAACTACCCCTCTCTTAAACTCCTTCTTCTGCCAAAAGCCTTCTCCCCTTGTGGCTGGGACATTAAAAAGGTGTCTTGCAGGGAGGCCAGAGAGGGACTGACCTCAAGTGATGCTAACACACTGATGCAACCAGGTGAGGAGAGGGCTGGCTTTGTGTCAGATTCTCCAGCCCAGCACAGAAAAGGAGGGGCTGTGTTTCTGCATATCATATGCTTCTATCAGAGGAATCATCATTTTTAATGCTCTTGCCTTGCCAGTTTCCTCTGTGTCCTGCTGTGGGGAAAAGGGCATTCACAAACTGTGGTTTAAAGCTGCCATGGTGAGGGGGTTTTTTTGTCCCTACATGATTTCTTGTAAAGCTAGAAGTCTGCTTGCAGAATGCAAGTGATTGCAGTTAGTCAATTTGCTTTAGTTTACCTAGGTCACCTTCCTCATCCTCACAGTGTGCAGTGCCCTTTAGTATGTTCAAGCTAAGGAAAAGTCACCTCTTTCTTTATTTTGATAAAACCATACAGGATTCGCTCACCTGACAAAGAACTGTGTTTTATTTTTTCAGCAGTGCAGTGAAAAATCTGGTGGCATACATTAGGGGTGAGCCTGGATGTAAGGATCTGGAGGATATTGGTGGCATTACTATTTCCTTTCACACCTGCTACCCAGCAAGGCAAGTGCTCAGTGCAGATGTTCCTGGTTTGATAGCCACCAGAGATCTAAACCAGGTCCTCTGTTTTCTATTTGTTAAATGCAAGGTCCTGGGTTAACTCCTCCTGTTTTTCTTCAAGCAGAAACCCAAACCATTTCATTTCCTTCTGTTCTGTGGGTGCTTGAGGTGATTAAAACTAAATTAGAAATGCAATGTACTCATCAGTGAACAGCCTAGGTATTTATTTGGCTTGTATTTTGCACCTCCTCACCAAGGCACATAAATGAGGCACTTTTTGTCAGTAATGAGTCTCCAGGCAGGTCCATTTTCCAGACCTCTCCCTACCCATTCAGGACACTGTAGTAACTGTACTGTAGACTCTGCAATTGCTATTTCTGGGAATTAAGCCATTCCTATAGAAATCATTACAATTATTTCTTCATACATTCTGTAAAAGAGAGTATTTACAAATCCGGCTACTTTGTTTTTGGTTCCCCCCCTCCTCTTCCAAACTGTAAGGTTTAGCTCCTTTATGCTGAAAGGAGAGCAGACAACTGCTTCATGTGGCAGCATCCACTTCCTACCAACCAGCACAGCAATCCCACCTGTCCTAACAGTCTCGGGAAAGCTGTCTCTGATCAAAGAGACATAGGACAGGTAGATTACATGCTGAAGTGTGGATCAAAGGCTTGGTTGCTTCATGGGTGATGTACTGAGGCTTTGTGAAGGCATGGGCAGTTATGAAATAGGTCATGGATGCGTGTGCAGTGCCAGCTGTTGATAGGAATTGGGACACTGATGAGTGCAAGCTTTGAGGAGCGTTGTTTGGCCCTGGGAGAAGAAAACCCTCAGGATCAGCTCCAGTGTAACCATCTCTCTCTCCCTCCCTCCTCCTTTGCCTCCCACCCACTTCAGCTGAAAATAGATGTTGGAGGCACCCAAAGCAGGTTCAGACAGGACCAAAGCAGGTGGCCTTGTCTGTTCTGATGATGGCACTTAAAAGGCTAAAATCCTCCTTCAAGATGCCTTTGTGCCTCTGAGTGCCTTGCCACAGGCTAGGTGGTAGTGAGCAAATGCCACATCTGGAAAGGGAACTTGAGCATCTTGACCCCTTGCCCTCTTCAAACCACTCCTTTCCTTTACCACCTAGATAATTTTTGCTCCTGCCCAGGCTTTGCTGCAAGTTCTGGTTCCCCACTGATTCTCAGACACTGGTAGAGGTTATACCACACACAGAGAGGTCTGCTCACCCCATGGGGGTGTGCCACCTCCTCCTTGCTCCTCTGGGCCAGGAGAACCTGCCACTACTAATGTATACTGCCCCAGAAACACCAGCCAGAGGGGCAAGGAACACATGGCATGCTATTTTATGATTAAATGCAAATCACTCTTTTCTTCCTAGTCATTTGTCAGTTTAATGCTATCCAGTCATTTCTTCTCATTCCGGGAGCCATCAGTATGTTCATAGCCATCAGGAGAGTTTCTTTTTAGACAGAGAAATCTACTCACCCAAGAGCCTTAAACATTAACCTGACTGATACAAATTGCTCCTGAAGTTCATTAACATTTCAGTTCTCAGTTTGTGTCACAGCTGAAAAATGTAGGTGTGCCAGGCGGGGCCTTCTGTGTACTGGAAATGGCAGGAGTTTGCCCTCTGACGTTTCAGAATGTGTACATCTCCCTGAAATCCTTGGGAAAGGGCATTTACAGCATCCCTGTACAGCTGCCAAGCTGTTGAGATACCACAACATGACCTCAACCATGCAGCAGAGCTCACCTTGCCTCCAAAAAACACCAGACAGACTTCAGAGTCAAATAAAACAACCCCAAAAACCAAAACGTAACACAGTCCTGAGATGATAGTTAGAAGCCTGAGGGTTGTCACTGCAAGTACAACCAAGCTGTGACATGGCTGTAGCCTGCATTTAGTGTGACATCTTCGTTGGTCTCCTATTTCTGCCAGAGCCCTTGTGGGACACGTGCCTGGAAGGGCAGTGGTGGAGATTGAATGGAACAACCTGACTGCAGGCACTCTCCACTGTCCAGATGAATGATTTCTCTTCCCTCCCCCCCATATCTCTCTGTTCTTAATGAGCATAGGCATGGCATCAGTAGCTCACATGTCTACATCTATTGTCTTCTGGGATCCCCACCCTGGGCAGATGGCTTCATGCACAGCCCTGAAGCGCGCTAACGCTCTACAAGCTTTTACCCAACAGTGCTCAATTAACTGCACAGAGCTCTGGGGGCTGCTGAGCTCTTTGTGCCTTCCCCCCTGTGCTGGAACGTCTTCGGATGCATTATTAAGGAGAGATCAGGAGGAAGGTCAGTGCTGGGGAAGCCTTCTGGAGCAAGCTCCCTCTCCTTAGGCACCCCTGACTCAGGAGGGGCAATGTGCAGGTAGGAGTTTGCACAGTGCTTCCTATGATACAAATCACTTCCACCTCACTCTGTGATTGTGTAAGTAAAACCCTAGGGACACAGCTGAGGGAAATCAGGCCATTTCATGCTGTTGACTCCCTCATTTAATTGCTGTTCAACCCAACTTCAGAATAACTGAGTTTGGAAAAAATAGTATGTTTAGTAAGACAGAAAAATAATGAACTTAAATAACTGGATGTTGGTGAGCTTCTGTAGATCATCAGCCATCAAATCCAGGATGGTCCCAAATGCCACCTGGCATTAGCAATGCTCAGGAAGGACTTCCTTTTGATTTGAACCACTTGATTTTCTAGCTTTTAAGTCAGATCCCAATCAGGTTTTAAAATGTCATTAGTCTAAAATGTAAACATTTAACTCTTGAGTGTTTTTTTTATTTATGTTTTGTCTGTTTGGGTTTTGGGGATTGTTGTTTTGTGGGTTTTTTGTGGAGTGTGGTTGTTGCCTTTATTCTATTATTACTTCTTGAGAAGGATCTCTTTGCTGAGGGTTGGTGATGGCTCTGTTAGTTTGCTGAAACACCTCTGACATTGGCATGCTCCTCACAGGACCTCAAGTTTTGCTCTATCAACACTTTCTGAAGTGCTTTGTGTTAATGATTCTGTATGACAGGTTTGCACCTGGAGGCAAAGCCTATTCCCTTCCCCCCCTCTTCTCTTTCCTTCTCTAAAATCCCCCAGTCTTTTCACATCAAGTATTTAATTGTCCTTTGTTCAGGACAAATGACATGTAAAGTGTGTGTTGCCATGGATGCCAAACCAAGAGCCCGCCCGCCCTCCCCTTGCACAGGTAGATTCCAAGCAGGATATTGGACATCCGAGGGCACCAGGGCATGGACGGCAAGACAGAGACAGGCTGGAGCAGGGAGGCACAGCTTGGAAACTGAACTTCTCATAGCTCAGAAGTGCCTTGTTTAAATAAAGCAAACCTTGGGGCCCCCTTGAGCGGGGAAGGAAGGTTGCTGGATTTGCTCTCTGCCTGCTCAGCAGCATTCCTCTGCCAGCTCTTGGCTTTCTCTCTCCCTCTCCCTCCTCCTCCTCGTGCTTTTTGTATGGATCTTCCCATTTCCCACCCAAACACACTCAAATTCTTGCTGTGGTGTGGACAAGCCATGTTGTAGTGCATGCTGCAGATGAAGAAGCACTAGCATTTTTAAATGCCACAGGATGTGAGGATGAACACCTGAAAGCACTGCAGGAGCATCCCCTAGCAGGGTCAGCCATCTAGGGCAAACAGGTAGGGAGTGAGGGGGACAGAGAAGGGCTCAGGGGCTTCTGGGGACAACAGCTCTGCCCCTGTGTTTTCCTCCTGCAGCGGAGGAGGGTGTGCACCCCAACTGATGTGAACAGCAGACTGGGGAGTCTTGAGCTGCAGGAGAGAGGCAATGGTCTCACAAGGGTAGTACAGTGCCAGAGAGGGACACAGAGGGGGTGTGGTATTGATAAACAGCCTTCAGAAGGGGTTTGGAAGCTTTCCCTGACTTAATTTCAACCTTCTTTTCTGTACCTATTGTATCTGCCATGGCTTCATATCCTTTCTTTTCATCAGGACATCAGTTTGCTACTGTTAACTACATTGGACTGTGGCCTCCACACAACTCCATTGGAATTGTTGCAGTTAATTTTATCTCAGGAATGTAGTATTTCCCCCATTGACTTGAACCAAAATGGGCTTATTTTGTTTCAGATCATCTTCCCACCTCCCCAGGACTGGATTGTTACAGCCTTGCTGCTGGAAGCCACCTGGGCTCATGAGTTAAGTGGTTTTTTTAGGGGGTTTCACATTTTTCTGTGGGGTGAGCTCTGCCTAGCTGCAGGCAGGGCAGCACCAGAGACCTCTTCAGCAGTGCCTGCCACCAAGCTGAGATTAGCTTCTATTCAGGCAGCTCAGTGTGGCACCTGGTGCCATGATTTCATGGCTGTGGGGCTGTTGGATGGATGGTTGGACTTGATGATCTTTTCCCAATCTTCATGATTCTCTGTCTCTCTTACTGGGGTGGGAGAAAGGTGCAGAAGCAGCAGGGACTCATCCCTTCCCTTGTTGCCAACAATCACCCTGTTGTAGGGCCCTTGCTCCTTTGTCATTCTGAAGAGCTACCACAGCAGAAAGGCACTTTCTCTTTAATAAAGACATTGTGTTTGATCACTGGCTGAGGAAACAATAATTTAGCATAATAGGAAAAGATCATTAATGTTCAATGAACCTAACACTCTGCTCCAGTTTGGGTTTTTTTTGCTGCCCTAGACAGATGGTGTAAACTCTTCTTCCTTAATTGAAGACTAAATAGAGTGCATTTCATTTTTCACTCCCAGCACTTGTTCCAACAGGCTTATGGTGCTGGAAGAGGCTGATTGCCCTGCAGCAGGGCAAAAATTGGATGGGAGGGTTCAGAGCACATAAAAACTCACTTGCTCTTTGTCAGATGGCTCTCCAGGGCCCTTGACTTCTTTCTTGACATGCCTCATTTCAAAAGTCCCCAAGGAGATGTGGTGGGCTGTTAGACCACAAAGTCAAGAGCAGAGAGCAGCGCTCATGTCCCTTCTCCCTTCTTCCCATGGGATGCCATGGGGCACAGAAGGTTTTTTTTTTCCCTCCTGTCATGGTCAGGGGAAGGAGGAAAGTCTAAAATTGGTGTCCAGAAAGCATTTTGACTGTAACTGTATGAAAGGAAGGTGGCTCAGGGCAATGGTGGAATCACCATCCCTGGAGGTGTTTAAGAAACGTCTAGATGTGGTGCTTAGAGACATGATTTAGTAGCATGAGGATGATAAGTAGATGGTTGGGCTTGATCTTAGAGCACTCTTCCAACCTTAATGATTCTGTCAAATGCTCACAATTGTAAGGTTTGTCCTGCTGCAGCTCTGGATTCAAAGACCATCTCCCACCCCTGTGGAAGTGCAGCTGGTATGCTTGGTTCTGGAGGGAGCTCAGGGCCCCATCCCTCTGTGCTGATTGCCTCAAACCCTACATCACCATCCTAGAGTATTCAGGTTGGAAAAGACCTCCAAGATCATCAGCTCCAACCATCCACCCAACATCCCCATGCCACTGAACCATGTCACTGAGTGACATGTCTACATGGTTTTGAATCCCTCTAGGGATGGTGACTCCAGCACTTCCTCATCTCCACAGAAAAGCTAGGACACAGCTAATAAGCACCATGTGAGCCTCCTCTGAATGCCATAAAAATGAGGCACTGCCAAGGACCACTTCTCCCTGCCAGTTTTCCATGGTGGAATTTGCCACTGGAGAAGGGGAATCTGTATGAGGAGCAGCTGAGGTTATTTGGGTTGTTCAGCCTGGAGGAGACTGAGAGGAGATCCAATTGTGGTCTACAGTTTGCTGACAAGGGGAAACAGAGCAGTAGGAGCTAATCTCTTCTCTGTGGTGCGCAGCAATGGGACCTGAGTGAGCAGCATGATGTTCTACCAGAGTAGGTTTAGTTTGGATATTAGGGAAAAGCTCTTCATCCAGAGGGTGGTGGAGCACTGGAACAGGCTCCCCAGGGCAGTAGTCATGGTGCTAAGCCTGACAGAATTCAAGAAGCACCTGGACAATGCTCTTAGACACTTGGTGTGATTTAGGGGGTTGTCCTGTGCAGAGACAGGAGTTGGATTCAGTGATCCTCCTAGGTTCCTTTCAAGCCAGGATGTTCTAGGATTCTAAATTATTTTGTGATTCTATCTCTGAGGCAAGAATCCCTTCTTGGATTTTGTGCTTTGGTTCAAGCTACTAGCAAAAAAAAAAGGTCCAGATGCTTGACCCCTTGAGACCCTAACCATGATGCTCCCATCTCCCTTACTGATAAGACAAATCCTTGCTAGCTAAAGCTTTCACTGCCTTGGAGTACTGTTGTTCTTGGAATGAGCTAGGAAGGTTTTGTTCATCCTGTGTCCTGCTGACACCTTCCTGGCCACATAGTCCCTGGCCAAGGGCACCGGCACAGGTAAAATTGTGATGAGTTGCAAGTGCTTTGCAGCAGAGCGTCCGCTTCTAGGAGGTGTGGGTAGGTTTCCTGCTGCCAGGGTCAGGTGGAGACTGAGTAAGATGGGTTAGTAATTGTGCACATTTCAAATGGTTGGCTTTGTCCAGACTGGAAAGGCTTTAATGGCCAATGGAGTCAGGTGGAACTTGTACATCAATCTCCTTGATTTCTGTCTGCAGTGTCTCCTGAGAAAGGGGGGGAGGAAGAATGTTGTTTTCTGCTTCTATCAGTCACTTCAGGGGATGCTGATGGACTATTGGGATGCTTCTTGGCTCATTTAAGTCATTCTGCTTTGAGTATTACTAGTCCTTCAGGACACAACACTGATGCTGCTTGGAAGAAAAGGAATGTGTTTGGAAGCAATCCTGCAGCAGGCCATATGTTAGGAGTTTATGCTTTACTTGGTTGGTGACTTGGGGCACCTGTGTGAAAACATTGTCACTTATAATTTTCCTCTCTTGCTGCTATTTATGCTTGTTATGTCACAAGCTGATTGCTGAAGAGATAGTTGGTCTGTCCACAGTGGAAGGAGGCAGTAACTGGGAAGTCTGGTGATTGGCACTCCGTGAGAATCACAAGAGTCAAGGGGTGAGAGAAGAGGGTGAGGAGCTGGGGAAATATATTCATTTCTATGCCCCAGAACCCAAGCAGGTGTGAAATAGGATTTGGTTCTGTTCTGTGACAGTCTGGAGTGTAGAGGGGCTCTCCAACAGTGGTAGGTGAGAAAGTCTTGAGGGAGTGGTAGTTGGCAATATGGCAATGGAGCACTCCCCACATCAGAAGGGATGCTGTTAGGCTCTTGTTGATACTGTTGTTGAAAGCCATCAGGGCCCCTGGGAGGTGACCTCCTTCCCCACCTCCCCTTGTCTCCAGTAGTACAGTTAGGTTAGCCTGGTCTTTGCCCTACACTCACTTTGTAAGGCTTCTGTACTAGCACTGACTACCCTCATCAGTGCTGTGCCATCTCCCTGGACTGGAAGGCTGGGACCATGGCTAGGTAGGATATCTACACCACTTTCCTTCCAGTTGGGAGTGGGTGGCAGAGCCCAAGTTCCCAATAGCCAAACGTGCCAGTTTGATGTAGCTGTGTCTCATCCCTGGTGGACTGTGGTGGAGGGTGCTGTCAGGATAGAGCAAAAAGAGCAGCAGCTTGATGTAAAAACACAGTAGTGCTGCTAGCTGGTGGGGTGGGTGTCTGGGCAGAAACACAGAATGGATCTTCTGCATTAATCTCACTCCTCAGCACGTGAAGAAGAGGGAGTTTGTCAGGAGTGGTGTCTGCAAGGGGCTGGATTTGGGAAGGAGCCTTAGGTTAAGTGTCACATCTCCCAGCTTTGGAGACATCAGGCAGCTGCTCTCATGCCAAATCTTCTGATCTGGGGCCTAGGCTTCCTCTGCCACATGTGAGAGCAGCTACTGTCTGAGAAAGTGCAATAGGAAACCAGAATGTGGATTCATGAGGTCAACAGACAGAAATGAATAGGAAGACTACCTGGTTTAAGCTCTGCCCTTTGCTTTCCGTGCCAAGGAGCACACCTCTGTTAGCTTGGAATATACAGCAATGACTTTTCTCATTTTTCTCTGTTCTGACTGATTGATACCTGATTATTTATGCAGAGAGGAGCTGGCACTGCAACCTTGAGTCCTGCTCCAGAAGGGCCACCAGACCAAGAGCTGGAGCCTTTCTCTTGGAGAGGACCTGGCTTCAGGTCTATCAAGCAGAGAGCATCACTGAGCCTGGTCTTTGTCAGAAGGGTGTTGGCTAGGCAAGCCAAGGGGATCAGGAGAGCATCGCTTCATTTTTTCATTGCTTCATTTCACATGCCCTGCTAGTGGCAAAAGCAGAATAATTGTTCAGGGGATGAATGAGATGGGAAACAATGTTGGAGGAGCCTGCTGTCAGGATGTTTGGCCTTTGAGACTTAAGATGGTCTCCATGCTAGAGGAGGGGGAAAGGATAGCTGAAGTATTTTGTTGGCAGACACTCAAGTGTCTTTAGGATTAGGTGGGAGGTTGAGGGTTGACATTCTGGATGTCATTTGAACCAGGGGTTAGTTATCTAAGCCTCCCTCTAACCAAGGTGTCAGCACATTTTTTGGATTCCCTTCTGTTAAATGCTGTAGATAAAATCAGAAAATGCTTCTGGAAAAAAAGCCTCTTCTTCAGCTCTTTCATTTGTCAGCAAGCTGCTGCCTCTCAAATGAGAACAACAATATTTTTTTTTGCAGGGAGTAGCTGAAGCAAAGGAAACAAGTATTTCAGGTATTCCTTCAGTGCCTCACACTCCACTCTTTCTCTCCTGAAGCACTGATTGCTTCCTTAATGAGTACTTTTTAAATCTCTCTCTATTCCCATTTATAAATAAATCGAAATAGAATTTCAGAGTATTCATTTACCAAGCACTTCACGTGCCTTCTAGAGAGCAAATTGCACGTGCAAGGACTGAGTGCCCCCTCCAAGCTCCTGAGTCACTGACTTGGGTGGTGGCTGTGGAGCATCCAGGAACATCTCTCATAGCCTAACTTCATTAACAAGGCTGCTAAAAAAACATGAGAAAAATGAATTGCCTATGCAGTTGCATTTAATTTTCATTCCAGCAGGTATTTCAGTTCACTTGGCAGCTATTCTTTCTTTTTTTCTTCTCCCAATTCATGCTTTTTTTTTTTCTTCATTCTTTCTTGGTCCTTTTGACTGAACAAAAGCAGTCCCATAAGGGCAGCCTAATGTATTCATACTTGTGGTGCAACTTGGCTGACAGAATAAGCTGAAAAATTGCTGCCTCCCATTGTTGATTGAGAATCTTTGTTGTGCTCTGCAGAGCTGAAGCAAGCACTTCCTGGTGCTCTCTACTCCTTGTCCTGAGGGAGCAGAGCCTCATGTCCTGAGTCTGCTCAGGCTGGTGGATGATGGTGGAAAGGCTAAAGTTCAAGTTTACAGACCCCCAAAAGTATGTTCCAGAAGTGATTGCTTGTCTGAGTGTTATCTGCCTTGCCCCTGCCTTTCATCCTCCTTGATCTCAGCACAGTGCATTGTCAGTGCCTCTCCCAGTTTTGCATTCAGCTCTATGGCTGCCAATCAAAAAAACACCCCAGAAAACAGGCTGCTGCTGTGCCTGGTGGCAAGTCATATTTCCCCCTCAATTTTTGAGTGTGAACATGTAACTGGCAAGTGTGGCTTTGGTGGGCTTTGATGGGGTTTGGGGTTTTTGTTTGGTTATTTTGTTTGTTTGTGGGGGTTTTTTTGTTCGTTTTAATTTTTCTCTGAACTGGAGATAACTGCTTAATGAACTTGTACCACAGTGTTTACCTTGAGGGCTAGCTTTCATTATCAGATGGCTTTGGAGAAGCATCCCATGAAAGGTCTAGACTTTGCCAGGCTGTAGCTAAGGTCATTGCTGGAGCATCAGTCATGGAGAGATCAAAGATATTCTCAGCTTTTCACATGATGTCTCAAACCACCCCTTAGAAGTAAGGTGATCAGGAGGAGTGAGGATGACCAAGCTGCCTGGAAGGTCTTTCTGGAAATAGGAGAGAAGCTGCAACATCTGCAGTCCTGGATCCTCTGCTTGACATTGGACCAAGAGCCACGGGTGGTTCCAGCTAGTGAAAATACTCATTTGCTAGTCAAAATCCCCTAAATGACAGTATCAAATTATGTGGCTTTGGAGCTTCTGCTGGGGAGTGAGGAAGCCAGAGGGCAAAGCCACCATGGAGGATTACCGTTTTATAACCAACCCTAAGAGAAGAGAGGTGGTTTCTAATCCACAGCCTGTTGGTGAAATAAAGCACATTAGCAGGATGCAGATTATAGGGCTGATATGAGAAGCTTTTATGACTGGAAGGAAAAACTCCTTGGGATCACACATGGAAAAAAAATTAATTCCACTCCTCAAAGTATCATAATCTTCCTTTCAGGAATATACCAGGAGTTTATCTGCCTTCTTTTGATATCAGTTGAACAGGCTCAAATTTCAGCATAAACCAGAGAATAGAGCAATTAGCCAAGATACCCCAAGAGGTCTTCTCCATCTCTAACTCTCAGTACTGATTTTCCTGTGAAGCATGATGATGGTTTCTGCCCTTCCGAGCTACTGAGTCACATCCTTATGAAGTTCCCATGGGGAAGGTCTATAGCAGTGGCAAGCCAGTGCTGGACATCTGAAGACATGCAGCTCCTAGATGGCCTATCCTGGCTCATGGACCTTAGGGAGAGCTCTCGGGCTAACAGAGCTTTAATCCTGTGGGTAGGGAAGGCTGACAGCTCTGCTCTAGCCTGACCTGTTTCTCAATGTGGTTTTTGTGCCTGCCCAGTTTTTTTTCCCCCTTCCTTCCCCTACTGTAACCCTTATGGAACATCTGCCCCAGCCAGGAACAAATGGCAGCTTGTTCTCTGGATGCCGCGTCTTCCTCAACATGCTCTGCTCCCCAAATCCTTCTGTCCTTTGTTCCCTGCTGCTCTTTTCTTCCCCCCTCCTCTAACACCTCAAGGCTTGACTAATCCAACTGCTGAAATCCCACAGGTGCTGCAGTTATTTTTAGCATGAACATCCAAGCTCTGCCAAAGGTGGATGAAGATGTATGATTTTTTTGTCTCCTATGCATCTCAGGGCCTTCCCTTTCCCTGCTGCCACTTGGATGGATTCCAGCATCCCCCTCCCTTTTATTTCTCTAGTGAAAGAGCTGTGGGGCCCAGCAGTCTTGTCTCATGGCTGTGGGGCAGAGTGGGTACCAAGTCCCTTCTGAGGTTCAGCACACCTAGAGTTTCTGCTCTTGAAAACCTTTATCCTGGGAAGAGCCTTTTCAAGTGCTGTCTGTTTTCAAGAGTCCTGGCTGGGCTGGTCACCAAGTGAGTGAAAGAGGCTCCCTCTGAACCCCTCTGCCTTCCCAAAGGGAAGAGAAAAGCAAACAGGGAGAGAGAGACTTAAGGGTTTGGAAAAAAAGAAAACTAAACCAGCTAGAATGAAAATAGTAACAATAATATAAATAGATACAAAACCAGCATCAAACCCAAGCCCCTGATGGCAATTGCATCACTGTGCCCACTGATGCTGTGGCAGAAGTCCCAGACTGTACTCTGTGACAAATGAAAATGGAATTCAGGAGCTGGATTAAGGAACCACATGGATTGGGATCAAAAGCAGAACAGACTGAGTCCTCCTTGGACGCTGCTCACTGGAGAAGAGGCTTGACCCTTGTGATTCCTCAGCTTCATACTGAATGTGACACACATGGGATAGAATCCCTTGTTGGTCAGTTGAGGGTCACCTCTCCTGTCCCCACCTCCCTGCAGGTGCCACCTCTGACTCACTCTACCCCAAAGTGGGACACAAGATTTAGCAATGACCTTGATCTGCAGCCCAAGCCTTGGTGGTAACTCTTCCCATGCAGTGTTGTCACTGCTAGCAGCAGACACTGTCTGTGAGAACATGCTGTGAGCTGCAGAAAGTGCAGCAGTGAGCAGAGACTGAGCTTGGAAGTCAAATCCCTAAACAGAAGTAGTTCTGTTCTAGCTCAAACCAGGACAGTGGTGAGCTGGGAGAAGTATTACATGAGCATGTGATCACCCATACAGAACTTCCATGCTGGAAACCTGCTTTATTTTCTACTGTAATGTTTTCATCTGCTCTTCCATCTCTTCCCACAGCTAACATGTCACTGCTTGACTTCAGCAGGCCCTGAGTTTGCCCTGCTGAGGGCATGGGGAAAGATATTTTTTTCCCAGAAAGCAATGTCAGGAATGAATTTGGGTCTCTCTCTGCTTTGTGCCTCATGCATTTCTTCCTGGGCTCTGCAAGCCCAAGCATGACTGTGGGGTGAAGCCTGAATGGAATATAGTCACTCCCATGGTTTATCACACACACACACACACACACACCCCGCCCCGGTCAGGCATGTTCTATCCCATAGCTGTTTGCTGGCACACCTAGGTCTGTTTTCCACCCCAAAACCCCACTTAAAATGAATTTAGTGCATCATGGAGAGAGAGCTGTAATTACCCCATAGTTTTCCAGCACGTGCTTGGGCATGCAAGTGTGCCCTCTGCTCCCTCTGTCCTCCTCCTGCTTGCTGTCTAGCTCCCCATGCACTGGGAGGGTTGTGGCTGTGCTCCTGCTCTGGGATGGGGAGGTGGACACAGAATGCTCCCGGCCAGCAGGAGAAGTTATCACCCTCTGAATTATTTTGCTTTTCTCCAGCTAAAGGTGTCCCTGTGCAAACCCCAAATCCATATGCTGAAGGAATTAACTAGGCTTGATGAAGTTCAGCTGGCAAGCTTCCTGGGCCTGTTCCAAAAGGCAGTGACAGTTCCTGGGTGGCCTCAGAAGAAAAGAAGCTGAGGGCATTTATTTTGTTTAACTGGTAAGGAGGACACAGGCAAGCTGGAAAGGGGGAAGATTTAATGACTCTTTTTCAGCCTCAACTTACCAACACCTCTTTTTGGTAGGCATTGGTGAGTAGATTCTGGTCACTTTGTTTTGTTTGGCAAATGGTGGTTGGTTTGCCTAAAGAGCTGGATGAGGGAACTGCTGTTTTGACAAGCAGAGCAAAGCTCTCAGGCTCCTTTTTCTTTGTAGGCAACTATACTTCATGTTCCTGGTGCCAGATAATATTTGACATTTAATTTAAGACCCTCAGTGCCTGCATATAAAACTCTACTCTGATAGTAATGATAAAGCATCTAAGGGTTGTATTTGACAGTCTTGTCTACCTCTCTCCTGGTTTATCTTCATGCTTCGTTTGGGCTGAAGGGTCTGACTTGAATTAAAGAGAGGAGGAGACTTAACCCTGAATTTTTATCAATTGAGGAGACCTGACTTGCAGATCAAGATCTTGTTCTGGCTGTGAGATCTTTTACTGACTAGCTCCTGAGACACCAGGGAGAATTTATGCAGAGGAGAGTGAAAGGGTGAGGAGTAGTGTCAGCAGAAGAGAAGGAGCTTCTCTTCATAATTCACCCCATTACTCATCTCCTCAAAAAGCAGCACATACTATATTGATGGTAAAAAAACCCTAGCACTAATAGCATTGAGAAGGCGGTGTGTGTGCTGAGGAGGAGATCCCTGGCTTTGGCTGAAACCCCATGGAGGCCCTACTGGAGCTCTAGGCTCTCCTGCAGACAACAGAGGGTCAGGCCAACAATGGGGTGGCAGCTTGTCCCCTTTGGGGAGCATAGGCTGGGCAAGTGACAGGGACATATCTCCAGCAGTCAGACTTGGTAAGAGCTGAGGTGGCAACGCTGAGCCTCAGGCTTGGCCAAGCCAGAGATGCTTTGTCCATGCAGTTCCCCTTCTCTTGCATGGGGTTTGGACTAGATGATCTCCAGAGGTCCCTTCCAACTCCTAACATTCTGTGATTCCCAGTGGGCTTCCCTAGAATGGCATATGCCAATGTGCCTCTGTGTGCAGCCAGGGTTGGACCTCCTGATGTTAGTGATTCAGGATCTTCAATGCATGTGTTGGATTTCTTGTGCCTGACATACCCTTGGTAGCTGTCCTGCCCTCTGACTGCACCTTGGCTCCTGGAGAAGGCAGGACCTGGCATCCTTTTGGTCCTAGACAAGGTGGCACAGACAACATCCCTGTCTCAGCAGGGACAGAGACACAGTGGACACTGAGCTAATTCTGGGGGTTTTTTTTCCTCCTTTTGCCTTCCCCTCACTTAAAAAATACTCTTGTTATTTGAGTCAACACCAATGCTTTGTCAGTTGTGAGTTGTGCTTTTAGTATGGAGATCAAAATGTTAGTTGTCAGTGTGAGTTGGAGACAGAACTTGTGCTACTGCTGGTGGAAAGCAATTGGAAGGGAAATTCTTATGGGAAGGAAACAAAAATTGTTTTACAGAGCTTCTGGGACCTAACAGGCTTCCCATGAAGTTATGTACTCAGAACTCCAGCAGAGAGTCTGAAGAATAGATGGATGGTGTTTGAAGTCTTTGGATTTGGAGTGGGCATGGCCCAGCATGGGGAGATGGATTTTTCTCTGAGCAGAACAAACATTCCACATTAGGGTTTAAAAATAGTGTGCCTGCCTCCACTAAGAGCCCCAGCTCCTTGTGTCACTGCCCACCACCCACTTCCTTTGGAGTTGTCTGGAGTGCACTTGCTTCTCTTCAACTTTTAGCAGCTAAGATAGCTGTTAATAGTTGTTGACGATGTGGTTAAAGGATGGTGAAGGGACATCTTGCCCAGAGGAGATGGAAGTCTGCTGGTGAAAGATAGTTCCAGTGCACACCTATGCCCTTGTGGTGGAAAAAAGCCAGTAGAGACTAGCCACGACCCCTCCTCCCCACCTGTCCACATGGTGAACAGTCTGTGCCCATGCTCTTGATGCTTTTTTGGTCCATTTTCTGGATAAAAGCCTAGCCTGGCTTCCAGCACTTTTTCTCTCTCAGCAGAGAGAGTAGGTCATTCCTATCCACTGTTTCCAACAGATGAATGTCCAGCCTTGTAATGCAGACCTTCAGTGGCTGGTATTCCACAGTGCCTTTGGGAAGCCAGCACAAGGCTGTTCCTACCCTGAGCATTAGAAAGCTTTTCCTAATGTCTGTTTTAAATATTCCTTGCTGTAATTTAAACCCACTATTATTAGCTCTTGGGTACTCCTACCACCACCTTCCCTTTTTCATTCAGAGTAACTGTGACAAGCACTCATTCCTTATTATTAAGTGGCTTGCTCAGTGTTCCCACTTACAAAAATGCTTCCTACCAGATGCTCTGATGTGAATTTCAGATTAATTCATCAAGGAAAATGGGGGGAGGAAGGGGGCTGGTGGGGCTTCTGGAAACCATCCAAAAGAATCAGCTGTGTTATTAGTTGGAAAATAGATCAGGCCCTAGGAGCACTGGGTTGTGGCACCATCTGTGCAACAGCAAAGCAGAAGGAAGCCACTTGGCAGTTTTTGGTGTGGTTGTGCAGACTGCTGTAAGGTTTTTCACTGTCTAAGTAGGGCAGCAGGAAGGAGGTGAAGGGGCTGATGATTTGCGGAAAGGGGCAGTTTGGGGAGGGTTGCCTTAACCTTGTGTGCCTGCTGGTCACTCTGAGTTTCTGCTGCTAGAAGAGTCCTCCAGCAGCACCTGCAAGCTGCAGGAATGCAGAGAGGATGCTCTGCTGGAAGGCAGGGAGTGTCAGGAGCAGGTCATTGACATGCAGCTTGCTTTTTTCTGGCTCTGCAGCCAGAAGAGTGTGCCAAAAACAAGTGAAACCAAAGACCAAGTGAAGAGGTCTAGAAGGGATCTTTTTACCCCTCGATGCAGCCATTGGGAGCTATGACTCATGCAGCCAGAGATGATGCTTTCACATTCACTCCAGACCTGTGTGATGTTGTAGTGTGACTGAATTACTAACAGCAGCGTTTGTGGAGAGATGCATTCAGCTGTCTGAACCTCCACCCCCACTCCTTCTTCCTTGACTGATATTAGCAATAGTGGTAATAGAATACAGGGCTCTTCAATTTCAGTTTTCTTCTTCTTCTTCTTCATTTTGGAATGCTGTTGAACCCCTCTTAGGGGGGAATAAGCAAGGAGAGAATAAATGAAGGGCTTGTGTGGTGTAGCTTCTGTCCTCAATTGGAGCTAGAGCTGGTCAGAAGGATGTGATGCAGTCACTGAGTGGGTTATCACATACAGATTCCCTCTGTATGCTAACCTGCTTCTGCTGCACTAACAGGCAGGATGGTGGAGGACCCACTGGATTGGGTCTGTTCCCAGGCAGCATGCTTAAAGTGATACCTAACACACTCACTAGCCTGTTCACCTGCACTGCTAGATGCTGAGCTGACAGCTTTGTGAGCTGTGATTCTGCCTTTTTAGGCTGTAAGCTCTGCTGCTGTTGCCCTCTCTGGACTTTTCACCTTGTTCTCTAATGTGAAACAGCTGATGCCTGAGGTCAGTATCTGCTTGTTCTGAAAATAAATCTCCTCTTGGCTATAGAAGGACCTGATCTCAACCATCCAAGGTAAGGGAAGTTACTACAGCACTGGCTCTTTGAGAAGCTTGAGGGTGAGGGTGGATTGTCTTGGTTTTTAACTGATCTTTTCTGTGTTAACCCAAAAAGCAAGAAGGAATCCATGTGGAGGAGCAGGCTATGGGGAAAGCAGCTGGCTTTTTTGCAGAGCTAAGGGTAAAGAGTACAGGAAAATAACCTGGAATTTGAGGAGCAAAGGATATCAGGGAAGGATAAATACACTTGAAAGCAGGTCTGGGGAGGCAGGAAATAAGAAGGTCATTGTGGGGAGGTGCAGAGAGCACAGAAGTGGAGGGACTGGGGGAAAGATGCTGGAGAGTTTCTCCTTGGCAGCCCATGCTTCTGGTGCAGCTGCTGCACAGGAAAGGGAGAGCTAACCCCAGGCTGAACTCCAGGCTGTTACACTGCATGGCTCTGCCATGTGCATTTCAGTGCTCTGAGTATTAGCGATAAGGTGGCTGGGCAGCATCACACCAGCACCAGCCTGCCCTTAGACCCCGTGCTGCTTTATCACTTCCTTAGAAATGCTGCTCATCATTTCACAGCAGAGAGACCAGCACCTGCCCTGGGATTTGAACTAACTAGATATGCTTTAGTAGGCAGGGAGGGTCAGCTGAATGCATATAGAATATTCAGTATTCTAGAGCTGTGTGGAACATGAGCTAGTGACCAACAGTCCTAGCTCCCTGGCACTCCCAAGCCAGTGGTCATCCATCAGCAGGTAGAGTGCACATTGTGCTGAGGAGATGCTGCTGGTGAGAGAGAGTCTTTCTGACAGAGCTAAACTGCATGTGGAACAGATGGTCTTGGATGTTTGTGAAGGGCTTATCCTGAAATTGCTGAGAGGGGGGAAATGTGATTTTTTGATTGCTGCTTTACACTGGTGAGTGTCTGGACCAGGAACAGAGAAGTGTGTTTGCTCTGGGCTGCCAGCTGCCTGGAACAGCAGGGAAGCTCCCTGGGTGCCCTCTGCCAAGGACTGCAAGAGGTGCAAAGCAACAGAAGAAACTAGGAAAGTCAAGAGATGTTACCTCTGCCTCTTGTCAGCTGTAAACCTGATCTGACCCTGGGCAAGTGTCCCCTTACTGGGTGCTGTATCCTCCTGCTCACAGCTCTGCTGCTGGAGGGCAAGCCTGGGGGTGAGTTCTCTCCAGTCACACAGTGGCTTATGTAGCTGCTCTGGGAATATTCCAGGAGCTGCTGCTCTCAGGGGAAAGCTTTCCTTTTAGTAAAAGACAGAGGATGATATCTTACAGAGCTGCACCTTTCCTTGAAATTGAGTGTAAATCTCACTTGGCACAGCTAGATTTGTTTGTTCGTTTCACAGAATCTCAGCATGGTAGGGGTTGGAAGGGACCTCTGGGGATCATCCTGTCCAACCCCACTGCTAAAGCAGGGTCATCCAGAGCAAGTTGCCCAGGATCAGCTCCAGGTTGGTTTGGAATCTCTCCAGAGAAGGAGACTCCACAACCTCTCTGGGCAGCGTGGGCCAGGGCTCTGCACCCTCACAGCAAAGAAGTTTTTCCTCATGTTCAATTGGAACCTCCTGGGTTCCAGTTTGTGCCCATTGCCCCTTGGCCTGTCTCTGGGCACCACTGAGCAGAGTCTGGCCCCAGCCTCTTGCCCCCTGCGCCCTTTAGCTCTTGCTCGGCACTGCGCAGATCCCCTCTGGCTCTGCTCTTCTCCAGACTAAGCAGCCCCATGGCTCTCAGCCTTTCCTTCTCCCAAAGATGCTCCAGTCCCCTCAGCATCTTCCTAGCCTCTGCTGGGTCCTTTTTTGAACCTAAAAGAACCATTAAATCTATGTTTAAAAAACAAATCAAACCACCAAACCAAGCTAAGTCAACTATCTATCTGCACTTCTCTTCTTGAGGCACCCAACATGTGTGCACTGCAAAAGGCAGAGGCAGTTTGAGAACCAAGTAGAATTTGACATCCTGATTCCTTGCTGGTGGTGGTATGTCTTCAGTAAGGCTTTACCATGTTGTCAGGGGCTTCTGGGCAAAGGCTGAGATCTTTCTCCCATCATTAATTCCACCATCTGCTGAGGGACTGAGAACTTTTTGGGAATTTGACTTGGTGCCTGGAGACTGTAGAGCAAAGTGTCTGGGGCATTTGGTGTGGCATATGGCCTAAAAGTATCTCCTGCCACCAAAGAGTATGGTTGTCACCTGGAGGGCAGAAAGGAGATGAAGGGGCAGAGTTCTCTTCTCCCTCTTCTCAGCAGGCTGCTTTCCCCAGTTGGGGATTCTCAGCATGGGTGGTAAGAGAGCCCAGGAATGGGTCTGGTGGAGAAGGGGGCACCACCTCCTTAGCATCTGCCTCCCTTCCCAGGGCTGGAGCACAGAACTGCTTTGGCACAACAAACCCTGAGGAACACCGAAGTGGGAAAGGAAGTTGCTTTTTTTGTTGTGGGGTATTTTTGTTGTTGATGTTGTTGTTCTGCTGCTGCTGTTTATAAAGCAATAAAACTTGGATGGAACTTGAAGGGGTCAGGAAAAGGCCCTTTGCTAGCTTGAGGATTTTCCCCCATGACATTAAAAAGATGGATCCTTTCCAGGGAGGCATCAGTGCCAAACTTCTGCTAACAAAGACTGGGTTAATCTCTCATTCTGGAAAGTCCCATCCTAGCCAGCAGAAGGGGGAAGGCTGCCTACCTCACACAGAATCATTGAGATTGAAAGATCTCTAAGATCATCAAGCCCAACCATCTACCTATCTCCACCTTGGCACTAAACCATATCCCTCCTCTCTGTGAAACTTCTGGGCAGTGTGAGTACTCTCTGATTCCCCCAGGCAGTCCTGAATTTACCCATACAGCAGTTGGTGAGTAATTGGTAGGGAAAAAGCCATTGGAAGTTGGAGGAGCTGGGCTGCAGTGTTGGAAGCAGGTAGCTCTAAAGAGGAAGACATGGTGCTGTCACATTGCAGCCACTTCCCTGACTTCCCAGGAAGCTGCTTTACAGCAGTGCCTCTTGCAAGAGAGACATGACATTTAAAGCCAGATTGGAAATAGCTAGTTATTCTGCTGTTTCCACCTCCATTCAAAGAATATTCCCAGTTACCTGCTGTGTGAGCATATGAATGTTCAAAGACAATAAGCTTGGTGAGCTGATAACCCAGTCAGTGACCTGGAGAAATATCACCACCTGACTGCTCTCTACATATTCCTCACCCTCTCAAATGAATGAAGAGAAAAGCTGGACTGAAAATAGTGTGAGGATTGCAAATTCCCTCCAGGCATGGCCCTTACTTACAGTAATCAAGTTTGCTGTTGGGAAGAGCTCAGTGCAGAGGGTATTTTTGGCACTTGGTTCCAGTCACCTAATTAAACTTCTCAAAACAACAACAACATCATAATGGATCACCCCTAGAGCAGACCAGAGCTTTGGAAAGCAGCCAGAGAAATCTGCTAAGAACCAATGGAGAAATTCCCATTCCAGACTTACAGAACTCCAAATCTAGTTGGGGTAGTGCTCCAGCAACTGCTGCTGCTGTGCAGTTTTTTTCTCATGTTCAGGTGGAGGAGATAACTGCTTGGTGGAAAGTAATTTTGTTTTTGACAGAGATGTGATTGACTCTGCATAATGCTGGGGCAATTTTTTTCATGACCACATTGTTCTTAGTTCCCAAATGTTGCTCAACCCACTTTGCACCTCATCATTAACTTAAGAGCATTGTAGAAGAGCTCCTTCAGAGGGTGACCTGTGAGGATGGATCGGGCAGAAAACTGTAGTGAGAGTCTGACCTATTTGAATTATTGGCCAGTGAACTGTTTGGAGTTGTGTGGGCTTGGTTGTGAGGCTGTTCCTGTTAATAGGAACACAGGGTAAACTTTAATGAAGTAGAAGTTTTAACTCCTCTGCTGTTGGCAGAGCAGAACTGTCATAATTAGTCAAGTGGACTGGAAACCTCTTAGCTGGTTTATTTGTTCCCACTCAGAACAAAGCTGTTCCTTGCTGTGTTATTCCTCTTGCTCTCAGCTGTTTTCTTTTCCAATGGTTGGGGTTGCCTTATTCCTTTCAGCTGTTTTAGGACCCCTCCTCCACAGACTTCCCTACAGGCACATTTTTTTGTTGCTGCTAAGTTTTTCTGTTCATTAACATTTTCTAATAGTTTCCTCTTTTCACCCTCAGTAAAAAGAGATTAAAAAGGCATCGTCCAGTTTCTTATTCCTTCCTTCAGATACCTTCTTTCTCAGATATATATATATATACACACACATGATTTTTTTCGTCTCCTCCAGGAATCCTACTTCTACTCCTCCCCTCTTTATCGTTTAGGAAATCACTGCTTTTTAGAAATCTTTTTTCTTGTGTACTGAAGTCTTCTAATGTGAACTCCCTCTTCTGATGGAGGCAGTGGAAGACCAATGCTGTATGGTCTGAGAAGGAGAACCTTGTAAAACCAAGCTTTCAATGCAGGTGGAAGTACAGAGAGGTCCTGGCTGTGTTTTGTACAAGCAAGGTGTCAGGTTGAGCTTCCTCACTCACACTTAACCCATCTCTAGTTTCTGAAGGTCTTTTGGTTCCCTTTTGTTAGCAGATGGAAAGTTGGGAGCCCACCACCTTCCAAATTTACTTCAGACAAACTGGAAATGCCTTTAAGGACGAAGCTGGATGCCCTTACTGAGTGTAAGCATCTCAGTGGCATGGCTGAAAGTGCCAGGTCATGCCTGAGGCCACATGTCACTGAGGCCACAAAACCATTTGCTGTGGTAGTTCTTGCCCACCCTGGGGACACCTCTGCTCAGCAGCATCCCTCCCTGCTCCCCAGTCCTGAAGGGATATTAAACACTGTAGGAAGCAGCTGCTCTTGGTCACTTCTCTCTTAACTCCCTCCTTGTTGTTGTCCTTGGCTTAGGGCTGAGCAGAAGTGTGTGGGTGTCACCTTTCAGCTTGCCATGCACCCATTTCTCCCTGAGCAGCCCTTTGACCTTATCTCCTGACTATGACCATGAGACCTGATGGCTCACAGAGCCTTCATGGGCCACTTCTGGGGCTGACCTCTGCTGTCTGCCATTCTGTTGCCCCAAGAGCTGCAGCTGAGATTGTCTGGGCAGGAGACCAACCTGCCTGAATCTCTGCAGCTCCCACTCTCCAAACAACAGACTCCAGTCAGGCAAAGCCTCCCAGAGCCACTCTTGTTATTACTTGATAAGAAGAGCTGTCTGGGTTTTTCTCCCCCCACCACCTCCTCGTGGAGTTTTTACTGCTTGACAAGGAGCTGTTGGAATCTGGAGAAAAGCAATTAATGATAGAGCTGGGTATTTTGACTGACATAGTAATTATGCTGGAAAATGTAATTTCCCCTGCATATTAGAGATGGGATTATTTCAAGCAGATCTCATTAATGTGCTGTTCGCCAACAAAGAGCCCAGTAACCTCTCTCTTAATAAGATTAGTGTGGGGGTCATCATGCAGAAGGCTGCTGGGGTGATATATTCAAGTTTTCATTCTGAAGAAAATATAAATTATCTTCTGCTGCCTGGTAAGGGCATACAGAGAGTAGAGTTGATTGAAGAAGATGGAGACCTGACGCTCACTCATTTCCTGATAGCTGATGAATAACCTGTGCTTTTTAATCTGCCTTTGTCCAGGTGCTGTGCATCAGCAGACAGGTAGCACCCCAGTATCCCTCCTTGGGCCAGTGATTCTCTCCTCTATGGCTGTAAGCAGTCTGCTTCTCTTTGTCCATCTACAACCTGTGTGTAAGAATTGTCCATTGCTCATGTAAGATTGATGGTTCTGTGTGTATGCAGTGCTCCAGCTCCTCTGGAGCAAGGTCTGCACCCCTCATTGCTGCCTCTGTGGGTGACCTCTTTTGCTCTGAAGGAGAGGAAAATGGTAGCAGAGAGGAATGGAGAGAGGTGTTGTCACTTTCGGTGGCAGTTTGGTCACTCTGTGAAAATCCAGGCTTTTCTGGGACCCCATGTAGATGATGCAGATGGTTTCTCTGGTCGTGCAAGGCTTCTTCCCCTCCCTGCTGTGATGCTTGTGGAGTTTTGGGGTGAGCCAGAGAGTGACACTTCTAAAAACCTTTCCAGGCAGCTCTGCTCACATCTGTCCACCATCTGTTTTGATTTCACCTCTGCTGTGCCATGTGTAAACATCCTCTTGGAACGTCCGGGGCACGGAAGGCTTGGGAGCTCCCCCCCCACTTCCAGGACAGGGTGTGAGGGGTGGTCTCCTGCTGCTCATAAAACCAGTGCAAAGAGGAGAACCAGCTGTTGTTTATTATCAGCACTGCTGCTCTGTGGAGCCATCTCAGCTATGGGTCAGGAATCTCTGTCCCAGAGCTCAGTGTGCAAACAACAGCAGAGTCCAGCCCCGTGGTGTCCTGTCCTAACCTTTCCATAGGAAGCTCTACCGCTGGCTGGAAATATTTTTAGAATTAAAACCACAAGTCAGCTCTCTCTCCCAAAAAAGGGAGATGTGCCAGGTGGTAGAGTCCTGAGTGTCTCTATCGATTGGTACTTGAAAGGCACTGATTTATTGTAGTGGAGTGTGGTGGTGTAAAAAAACCCTGGATAGCTTCCCAAGGGAATTGAGAGCCTCATCTTGCAGATGAGCTGTGTATTTAACTGCTATAACCCAAAAACAAGTAAATAGCACACTGCTTGACCTGTTGGTTTCATGATATCTCATTTTTACCTCCCAGACAATGTGCAGGAATAGTAGGGAAATGCTACTTCAACTGCGTATAGGATGAAAGTGGCTTTTTTCAGCATATGGGCAGTGAGCTGTAGTTTGGAAGCACCTTTTGATGCAGTTTGCCTCTGAGCTAGATGGTGCTCCAGATTTTAAGTTGATGTCTGTTGCTCATATGTATCCACAGGTAGAGGTGGTGCCATAAATTGCAGAGCCGTAGCGCTAGTTTCATCCCAGGGAAGAGTAGGAGGAAGGGAGGAGTAGGGAAAAAAAGAGCTGTTTGATCATGGGTAGATCCCAAGAGGGCTGGCTTCATGTCCTCTGTGGGGAGGGCCACAGGGCTTCCTACCTTCATGACATGCTGGAGGTCCTGTGCCAAGATAAGTGTTGGCACCGGCTCCCCAGGGGAGTGCTGGAATCACCTTCCCTGGAAGTGTTCCAAAAATGTGTGGCTGTGGTGCCTGGGGACATGGTTTAGTGGAGAGGATTTAGTTTAGTGTAGGGTTGGATCTGAGGATCCCAGAGATCTTTTCCAACCATAAAGATGCAATGATGGTTAAGATCCACCCTGGTGGTACAGAGCAGTGCAAGGACCTGGTTTCCAGCCATGACATGTGCTCTGCTCCCTGCTGGGTCATTCCCCCACAAGCTGTTGTGAGGAATGTCCACCTACCTAAAACTCTTTCAGTGCTTGATCACAGAGATGAGGGGGGAAGGGAATTGCGAAATGCCAACACAACTTCTGCTGGTGGTGTGATTTGGAGGGTGTGAAGCTGAGACTGCCCCAGATAAGGCATTTGCAGAGGAGGTTTTGGATACCTATCCCAGGGAATGTTTCTGGCCATAGTAGTCTATACCTGCACACTTGTACCTTCTCCTTGTTTGCATTTGGCTGAGGTTGATAGTAACCAGTGCTTTGTCTTTGGTGGGTCTCCTCTGCTCTTCACTGGCTGATCTGATGGAACAGTGGAAATGGAATTTGTGTGCCTTGGATATCTTCCAGCTCTAATCCTGACTGTAGGTGGATTAATTAGGAAAAGAGATTTGAGTTCAGTTACAGGTGCTTGTTCCCATCCTTAACCGTTCAGAGGCTATGTCAAATTTTCCAGGGGAATGGTTGAAAGCCTCTCTTTCCAGATGTCTGAATATGAGATTGGATTAAGGCAGTTGCAAGTATCCTACAGGAAACATTTCTGTACTGGGAAGTGGTCTAGCTGGCTCAGCATCAGAGATGGGGGGGCAGGGTAATTTATTACAGTTCAGAACCACAGTAATTTTGCAACTGAGGTGCTAAAAAACACACACACTCTCTTTTGAGCCTTTGAAGCAGCAGTGCCTGAGTTCCTCTGTAATTTTTGATGTGCCCATTTTCTTATTATCACTTTTATAGACAAGGGCTCCAGCAGCACATTACTTCCTAAATGCTCTGCCATTAGGAATGCATTTGATGTTCATTGTAATAGCACCAATCACCACAAATTCATTTTGCATTCATGTAGATGTCATGAGCACTTTGGATATAAGTTTGGGGTTTTATTCCCACCTTGTTTAAATCAGTAAATGGACACTTAAAAGCATCCTCTGTATGCCTGTTGCTGTGTTGCAGGGAGCAAGGGAAAAGCATGTCTGTAGATCCAGGCTGGCACAAAATCCCCTGCCAAGTGGGGAAGTTTCCTCCTGCCTAGAAAATTAGCAGCTAGCCCTTCTGGATTGATGGACTGTTCCTTGGGACAGCTCAGACCTTCTTCCAGTTGTTGCACACACAAGGAGCACATCTGTTCATGCTGTAGGAGTTCTGCTGTCCCTCAGTTTCATGGACCACTGACTGTATCAGATACCTGCTCCAAGGATTTTTCCCAGCTGGGGAAGGGAAGGAGCTCTATATTGATGCCTCAGAGGTTTTGATTTTGATTTTTTTAGCTTTGTAGATTTTAGAAGTTATTGTAGCTTTAATAGTAGTACTGTAGATTTAGGATTTCTTTGTAGCAGCTTCAGTAGCTTAATGTTTACACCTTCTAACCTACTCCCTCGTTAGCAGCTTAGTCTTCTTCTCAAGATAGGACTGTAGCAAAACAGCAGGTCTGGCACCAGGAAGACATTAACACTGCAGAAGGACCTTCACACAGAGAACATTGGAAGGCCTCCAAGGGACAGTATGTGTCATGAAGCAGAGGAGGATGAAGTAAAGAGGGTCTTCAGACCCCCGACTCAATTTCTGGAGGGGTGTGCCAGAGGGTGGTTTGGGACAGGACTGAGACAAGTGGCAAGACCCCCGACTCAATTTCTGGAGGGGTGTGCCAGAGGGTGGTTTGGGGCAGGACTGAGACAAGTGGCACAATGGGATTGGATGGACATTAATATAAGATAATGGACCTGGGGGCAGAAGGGGCGCGCGTGTTTGTATTCCAGGGGCTTAAGGCTCATTAAAGCAGCTTTTTCTTATCTCATCTCTACTAAATTCACCTGGAGTTTTTCTTCAACTCTCCTTAAGGCAACGATCTTAATAAGAGGAATAATCTCCTTTCTGGGTTTTTTTAGTTTGTGAAGTGCTTTGGGTGCTTCCCCTCCCACCAGCCCACATCAGCTGTCTTGAAGGTTTGGTGCTACTGTGCTAAGCCCTGCTGCCAGTGCAGAAACTCCGTGGCTCAGTGATACAGAATCTCTGCTCAGTCAACCAGCAGAGAGAAAAGATTTGGTGGCAGATGTCTGGAGTTCTTGTAGCACCAAAACTCCAAGCACTGATGTAAGTCATAGAGTGTGTGGCGAGGGAGCAGGAGGAAAGAAGCTCAAGGAGACCAGAGTGCTTGTGCAGACCACCAAAGGAAAGCATGGAGTCTCTGTAGCTCTCCTGCTTGACCCAAACTCTACTGGCTGTGTGACACCACCAGACAAAACCATGCAAGTTCTTACATACACCATGCATTCGTGTTGTTTCTTGAGGCTTTCCAAGTGGCTCTGGAAACCCATCAGAGCTATTTTGTGTGTTGCTAAGCCCATAAAGTGTCCAAATTTCCTAATGCTCTTGTGGGTCAGCTGAGAAGACAGTGGCACTGAGGAGCTATGTGATCAGCTGAGGGCCATCAGTGAGGTAAGCTGGACTGCAAGGTGGGAGCCCCAGTTCCCAGCTTGCTTAGTCTCTTTTTAGTCTCCTCTGTTCTTTTCCCCACATCTCAGTAGGCAAAGTGTGAAGCAGGAGTCCTTGGTGCCACTTTACCATATCAGATCCAGCTGGCCCCAAAATATCCCTGACTTTCACCCAAGAGTACTCAAGAAGCTGGCAAAGGAGCTCACCAGGCCTCTCTCCATTATTTTTCAACAGTCCTGGTCAACAGGAGAGGTACCAGATGACTGGAGGGTGGCTAGTGTGACACCTATCTACAGGAAGGGCCAGAAGGAAGATCCAGGCAACTATAGGCCTGTCAGCCTGACTTCCGTACCAGGAAAGATCATGGAGAGGATCATCTTGAGTGAGCTCTCACAGCAATTGCAGGGCAGCCAAGGTATCAGGGCCAGCCAGCACGGGTTTATGAAAGGGAGGTCTTGCTTAACCAACCTGATCTCTTTCTATGACCATGTGACTCGCCTGGATAGGGGGAAGGCTGTGGATGTTGTCTACTTGGACTTTGGTAAGGCCTTTGACACAGTCTCCCACAGCATTCTCCTGGAGAAACTGGCAGATCATNTGTACTCGGCACTTGTGAGGCCTCATCTGGAGTACTGTGTTCAGTTCTGGGCCCCTCATTATAGGAAGGACATTGAGATGCTGAAGCGTGTCCAGAGGAGAGCTACAAAGCTTGTGAGTGGTTTAGAGGACAAGCCATATGAGGAGAGGCTGAGGGAGCTGGGCATGTTTAGTTTGGAGAAGAGGAGGCTGAGGGGGGACCTCATTGTCCTCTACAACTACCTGAAAGGAGGTTGTAGAGAGGTGGGTATTGGCCTCTTCTCCTTAGTATCTAATGACAGAACCAGAGGGAATGGTTTGAAGTTGAGACAGGGTGGGTTTAGGTTGGATATTAGGAAGAAATTCTTTAGAGAAAGAGTGGTAAGGCACTGGAACAGCCTTCCCACAGAGGTGGTTGAGTCACCATCCCTGGAGGTGTTTAAGAAATGTGTAGATGTGGTGCTCCAGGACATGCTCTAGTGAGAGCAGGGGTTGTGTGGTTTGTTTTTGTTTGGTTGTTTGTTTTGGGGGGTTTTTTTGTTGGACTCAGTGATCTGAGAGGTCATTTCCAGCCATGAATGTTTTGTGATTCTATGACTGCATGAGTCACCAAACTGAGCATTTGGGTCTCAAAGTGGTGGGCTCCACTTTCAGAGCTTGGAAGAGGGAGAGGGCAAAAGGCTGGAAAACTAAAGGAGAGCTGGTTTGAACCAAAGCAACACAATTAGGGAATGCTGAGCTGAGACCTGAGGGATTTTTTTAGTAATACAGTCATGAGCTCATCATTAATAAAGCAATGTGTTTCACCTGACCACTCCACCTAATCAGGACTCACCTCCACTGGATTCTATCATTTTCAGAGTAATGAAATCTCTACATCACCTTGAAAGAGATAATTTGACCTCCTGTATTTATAAGCCTGTACCCAGCAGGTCCATTTTTGATGCAGGAGAAAGGCTTCTCCTCAGCTTTACTGGTTCAGACAGCTAGCTGGGGATGATGGGTTGAACCCAACCCTTCAGCCCCTGTTATGGATGATGCTTTTTTCCCCTCAGGAAGGCTGTCCTGTGGCTGAGGCATAATCACTTCAGACATTAAACTGCAAAGAGGAACCTGTAATGTGAGAGGGGAGTGAAAGTCAAGTGCCTTTCACACCTCAGATTCTTAGCTGATTTCTGAAATCATTTCGGAGTATTGAAATACTCCCTTTGGAATCATTGATGTATTATTCCCTTATGGATAAGCTCTTAGAGGTACTACTACTACATGCAGGGCTCTAGACCAGTTTGGGAAGGAGAGAATGAGCAAGAATAAATAAAAATTAGGGCAAAAAAACCCCAAAAGGTAACATAGGGTTTCAGAGATTGTGCCAAATTTTATATGGTACCTTTAATGAAATAACTGATAATGAAATAACTGAGCTGCTTGGCAAAGAACTGCAAGAAACAGGAATTACTTGATGCCATAGGGTTAGACAAAGTGGAGAAGACAGGGTGCAGAAAGGAGTACAAGCACTTGGGTGATGAGGAGATGGCAGGAAGTGATACTGCCAAGGGTAGAAAGAAGGTTGGAGGCAGGTTATTGATACTTTATCAAGGAGAAGTCTTGGGTTAATATTTTTTATTAGTGACTTTGGCTCAGAAAGTGGAGGGAGTTAATGACATCTCTTTCTGCCACTGCAAAAAGTAGTGAGACATATCCATAAAGAATTAGATGACCTTGAAGATGAAGCAGTAGAAATGTTATCAAATGGAATGGTACCAAGTCCAAAGTTATTCATCTAAGGATTAAATGTAATCCACTTTACTGCATGTTGGACTCAGAAGTGAGGCAGAGAGATGCTGGTGTCTCCTTCCTGATAAGGCTTGCTGGGTTTGCTTTACCTACAAACCCAGCTGGGATGTGGCAGAGGAGGAGGAGGAGTGGGCTGATGGTGTGCTAGGTGTGTTCTGAAAACCTAGAGTGTCTTCTGCACAGCATGAGATGCCAAGGTGGTGCAGCTGGGAAAAGGTGAACACAAAGCATCTCTGTAGAGTCAATGGAGAGGAGCATCCAAGAGTGCAGTCCTGGTTGCTTGCGTTCAAGGAGGATGGGCTTAGAAGTGTGTTTGGTGGCAGTGCGCTTGAATGAAAATATAATAGAAAGGGAGAAGATTAGTGCTGCATGGCAAAATGCTGGCAGAGACAGGTGCATCCTGTCAAACCAAGAGAGGTTTGCCCTGTGTGTTGGAAGGAGTTATTTGAGCTACCAGACTCGCACAAAAACAGCAGAACCTAAGCTGGTGATGAACACATCTAGGCTAGAAGAAACTTTTCAACTATAAGAAAAAATTGAGGCTCTGAAGCAGATTTCCAGTTACAGAATTGTGTTCCTGTCAAAAAAGGGTGCAAAAATATGACTAGTTTGAGATGGAGCCTAGTCTGGAGAGGTGATGTTTATCTGCGCTAGGAGGGCATAGGGCTTGAGTGGTTCAGGGAGAGTCTTTGCCTCCTGGGCTCTGTATTTAATCCCTGGATGAGTGAAGAGTGAATGAAGTTGTCCTGAGTCCCTGAAGATCTCAGGTTTACATATATTAAATAGGAATCACTCCACATTTATGCTGAAGAGCATGCCACACTCTGAGAGCTTGAGGGGAAAGAAAGCCTTTTGGACATAGAGATTTTTGGTGAAGCAGGTGAAAGGAGTGTGCCAGCAGGTAGGAATCTACCTGGAAGCAATGAGACCACAGGATTTCCAGCAGCCTTTTTAATGAGAGCATCCTTTGAGACTTTGTGGAAGCACATAAATGCGTCATAAATGGCAACCCACTTCTGTCTAGACAAGTGGAGCTGTGATGAGCTGGTGCATCATGGTGCATGATGTGTTTCAGGAGAGGGCTGGCTAGGTGTGCTGGAGGGGGAGGTCACCTCAACTGCCTTAAATTTGTAGACATTTTTTCATGGAATCATCATAGAATTGTTCAGGTTGGAAAAGACCATTAAGATCATCAAGTCCAAGCTTTAACCAGCATGAAACCATGTTCCTCAGCACCTCATCTACATATCTTTTAACCCCCTCCGGTGATGGTGACTCCATTATTACCTTGGGCAGCCTATCTTTTATCTTCCTTGTCCCTCATTCTATAGTTTCTCACCTAGTTTTCAGTTCACATGATGAAGTTTCACAGCTTTGCATTTGTTAATGGCTTTGTTTCTGATTGCTCTAGTACAATTCATAGATGCTCAGCCTTACAACAGGAGGCATCTAAGCATAAGCCAAGAGCAGCCTAAGTACTTCTGAGATTTAGCAAACAGTTTATTTTCCAGGCAACACACTTAAAAAGATCCCTTTTTTTATGAACAATTTTGAGGCAAAAATGACCAACCTGTAGAAATAATGATCTGTTGCTAGTTTTGAGCAAAACCTTGCTTCAATGTGTCTTTGTCTACCACCAAGGGATTTCTAACCCTCTGCAGGCACAGATTGCTCTCATACACTGTCACTTCCACCATGCTGAGGAGCCAAGGAGGCTGCTATTTGGTTCAGAAGCACATTTGGGACATGTCTATGTACTGGGAATCTAGCAGGGTCCTGCCTGTTACAGAAAGAACAGGATCAAGCCATCAGCTGGTGAAGTGCCTGCATCTTTCCCTTAAACTGTAAGAACAGACAGAGACACTCCCTCTGTGGAGTAACTCATTTTTTCTGCCAGCCCTGGCATCCCTGATCAGAGGCATCATTCCAAGATGCTGAGTGCAGCTTTTGGAACAGCACAGTCTTGTTCTTGTGGAAAAAAATCAAGCTTGAATGGCAGAGAACAGGGCTGTCTTTCATTGAGTGGTGAACTGACCGCTTGTCAGCTGCTTCCCTGGGTGGGTGATGAGGGTGGGATGGAACTAGCTGAACATGGACAGCTTGGTTGTCAAGGGTCAGGGCTGGGCTGGCCACCAAGTGAGTGATAGAGGCTCTCCAAACCCTTTTGCCTTCCCAGAGGGAAAGAGAAAGGGAAAAAGGGAGACTTAGGGGTTGGAAAACAGAAACAGCTAGAATAAAAATATGTATGTATGGCTAGGAAGAATAAAAATAATAACATGAAATAGATACAAAAGCAATACTGAACCCAACCACCTGATGGCAATGACATCACCATCACTACTGATGCTGTGGCAGCACTGGGGAAGTCCCAGACTGGACTCAGGAACAGACAGATTGGGATTGAAAGCAGAACAGACAGAGTCCTCCTTGGACACTGCTCATTGGAGAAGAAGCTTGACCCTTGTGATTCCTCAGCTTCATACTGAGTGTGACACACATGGGATGGAATCCCTTGTTGGTCAGTTGAGGGTCACCTCTCCTGTCCCCTCCTCCCTGCAGGTGCCACCTCTGACTCACTGCACCCCGAAGTGCGACACAAGATTTAGCAATGACCTTGATCTGCAGCCCAGGCCTTGGTAGAAACTCCCCCCATGCAGTGTTGTCACTGCTAGCAGCAGACACTGTCTGTGAGAACATGCTGTGAGCTGCAGAAAGTGCAGCAGTGTACAGAGACTGAGCTTGGAAGTCAAGTCCCTAAACAGAAGTAGTTCTGTTCTAGCTCAAACCAGGACAGTGGTGCAACGTGACATGGTACTGCAAGACAGGACATGCCCACAAGGGAAGGCATTGGATGGTGGTTGAACCTTGTGGGCATCCAGGACCTTCACCACCCTGCATGTCTCCTTGCTCCTCCTTCACATGTCTCTAGTGCAAACGATTGTGACTGTTCCAGTCTCTCCTCTTTCATTTTGGGTTTTTATCTGTCTGTGATGCAGACTAAAGGCTTTCATGCTTGTTCTGGAAGTTGGCTTGGTTTGAAGGAAACCTCCCTTAGAAGAACATCTGGCTGTTGTGAGTGGTGTATTGCATGACACATAGTGGTTATCCTTGTCCTGAAAATGCTTCTGCAGAGGTTGCCCAGAGGACAAGGGTGGCTTTCACTGCCTCTGGAACCCTATTTCTTGTGAGATGCTGTGACAGCATGAAAAGAATACAGGCAGCAGAGACAGGTTGCTTGGTGTGTTTTGCATTAAAATGCATGCGGTGGTTCACAGGACACAAATGGGAGAGAGGCTAGAGGTCTGACTTTTTAATGGTATTTTCTAAGTGCTTTGAGAAGATGGTAGCTAGTCTACACACAAAAGGCTCTAGCACCTATATTGTCTGCAAGGCTTGACCTGGAATATCTATTTAACTCACAGAAAACATTAAAAGGGAAAAAAAGGATTCAGCATTAGAAACAGAAAAGTAGCGTTTTAGTTACTTTTGTCCTCTCTGATCTCCTTGAATGATGAACACCAGAAGCACAAGTTCAGGGAGCCTATTCCAGCATATTTTCATATTCCCCTGTAATGTGTCTTCCTAAAACTTCTCTCAGCTCCTTAGCAAGCCCACCTGAGGCATCCTTCAGCGTACAGAGCAGTTCACATCACATCCCTCCTGTGAGTATTTGGATGATTCCTGATTTCTTCTTGTCCAGCCTCAGCTTAGGGCTTTGTAATGCTGAGGAGATGGTGTCTTCTCCCTGTTAGTGACTGTTATGAATGATCCATGCTCTTGAGGCACTGCCCATTGAAACTGGAGCTGGTTTCCATAGCTTTGCTTCCAAAGCACAGGAGGGTGTGAAGTTGTGCTGGAGGAAGGTCCAGTTCTTCCAGTGTCCCTCTCAACAGCTCTCCAGCAGTGACATGTCCATGGCATTCTGCTCCAGATCAGACTCAGAGTTCTTCAGTCCTGGCCCTTCAGATTTGCTCATTGTGATCCTTGGGGATACAGCAGCACTGGAAGTGTCCTGAACATAGGAAGTTTAGAACTGACTCCAGAGGTTACTGGCAGCAAGCAACCAGCTTGCTGCCTTCTGGCTGTGTGTTAATCAAAGCACAGAGCACAGCTTTCCCTCCCAAGCCCCATTTTGGAAGGTGTTGATTCAGTACACTGGCTTTTATCTTCAACTTGCATTAAAAGCAGCAAAATAGGATACAAATTGCTTCCTGTGGATGTCTGTGGGGTGTTTTATTATTTTTTTCCCATAAGGAGCTTGAATATAAATTCTTAGTAGCATTTTTGTCCTTTTTCTGAGCAAAATGATTTTGTTTCTCTCATTGAGTCTGTTGCCATCTGCCTCCTGTTTCTGGTGCTTGCTGTAATGAAGCACCACTTGGGCATGTTCTCAGTGCTGACTCCACTGGGAGGAAACCAGAAACCTCACTAAAGAATTACAAAGGCTTTGTGAGGCTCAAGTGTTTCCTGTAAATCCATTAGTGTCCATCTATAATTTACTCTCTGTGTTTCTCTTTTGGATCTGTCAAGTATCTTTGGTATCCTCCTTCCTTTAAAATCTGAAACCTGACCCTGTAGAACTACTTCTTCTTAGAACAGTGACTGTTTGCTCCTTCATGAATATATGAAATGCTTTTAATCATAAATCAAATGATAAGTAATTTCTTTTCCTTGGCAACCTAAGAGAAGAATCAATCGACCTCGTGCTTGGCAAAGCAGCTATATCTTCAGTGCAGACAGCATCACTGAGGGGGCTTCACAGTATCACAGAATGTTAGGGGTTGGAAGGGACCTAGAAGGATCATCTAGTCCAACCCCCCTGCCAGAGCAGGATCACCTAGATGAGCTCACACAGGAATGTGTCCAGGCAGGTCTTGAATGTCTCCAGAGAAGGAGACTCCACAGCCCTCCTGGGCAGCCTGTTCCAGTGCTCTGGCACCCTTACCGTAAAGAAGTTCTTCCTCATGTGGAAGAACTAAACCTCCTGTGGTCCAACTTGCTCCCATTCCCTCTTGGCCTAACATTGGATGACATTGAGAAGAGCTTGGCTCTCTCCTCCCAACAATTGCCCTTAACATATTTATAAGCATTAATGAGGTCTCCTCTCAGTCTCCTCTTCTCCAGGCTGAAGAGACCCAGCTCTCTCAGCCTGTCCTCATAGGGCAGATGCACCACTNTAGATTCTGCTCCACCGACCACAACTCTCTGGGCTCTGTCCTTCAGCCAGTTCTCAATCCATCTCACAGCACAGTCTCCCAATCCATCCTTTTGAAGTTTGGCACTGAGGGCACCATGGGAGACAGTATCAAAAGCTTTGCTAAAGTCAAGAAAAACCACATCCACTGCCTTCTCCTCATCTATCCATCTAATTATGCCATCATAAAAGGCTATCAGATTAGTCAAGCAGGACTTCCCCTTACAGAATCCATGTTGACTACTTGTGGTAAGCCTCCTTTCCTCCAAGTGCTTGGAGATGGTGTCAAGGACAAGCTGTTCCATCACCTTCCCAGGGATGGAGGTGAGGCTGACTGGCCTATAGTTACCCAGGTCATCTTTCTTGCCCTTTTTGAAGATTGGGATAACATTGGCCTTCCTCCAGTCCTCAGGCACCTCTCCCATTCTCCAGGCATGCATGTCTATTGAACCACCAGCCCTTTGGCCAAGGGCCATGCTGAATTTCAGAAGTCATAGTATCACAGAGGTGTTGACCTCTGGGCTTTGCTTTTCTACCTAAAACTCCTCTCAAAGGAGATGGTAGAAGCAATGATGGTTTTGGTAGAGAAAAGCTGCTGCACTTGAATGATGTATGAGCCAGCCTGCCAAGCCGGGGTCTTAACTTTGGCTTCCTCTTTGTCCTCATTCACTGGGCAGCTCCTCCTCCTTCTCCTCAGCAGCACATGAAAGAAAGAACAAACCCAGGCACAAGTATGCAACTTGTCTACTGCAAACAGGGCAAAGGGTTAACCAGACCCTAAAGAAACAAGGCTTTATAGACCTCTGTATACTTTAGTGTGTTGGGTTTGGCTGAGATGGAGTTAATGTCCCCATAGCAGTCCTCAGAAACACTGTGCCTTGGGTTGAAGATAACATGTGATGTTGTGGCTGTTGCAAGGCTGGCACAGCAGTTTAATAGGCAAATAAAGAAAGGCAAGGCCACACATGCAAAGCAAAGCAAGATTGAGCTTTATTCTCTAAAAGGGGGAAGGATGGAGTTCAAGGCACAACAGGCTGGCTGCAAAACATGATGTCAGCTTAACATGAGAGATGAAGGTTTCCTCTAGGAGAGAGTCTGCTATCTGTGACCTCCTTGTGTGATTGGTGTGAAAGGAGTCTGGCATCCTTCTGGTTAGAAGAAAGTTCTAGCAGACACAGTATGAGGCAAAGAGTAGATGCTCAGGAAGAATTCCTCCTGGCCAAGTTGGAGGTGTGTTACTGTGTGGGTGCAAGCATGGTTGCTGAACCTATGAAACCAAAAAATTTGGCAACTTTGCCCCTTTTTTCTCAATGTCCCCTCCTAATGCATTTCAGAGTATTGGCACACACATCAGTGCCATCCCAAGAACTCACTGTCCAGGTGTGGAGAGCCTCTATCCTTGTCTGTCTTGGTGAGGAGGTGGTGAGACTGTGCCTCTGCTCCCATGTGCTGCCTCACACCATCTGTGTGCTGCAACAGCTTACCACCAGGTGGACCTTAGTCATCCATCTGCCTTTCATAGAGGATCTTGCAGATAAATTCTCTTTGCCAAAGGAGACAGCAGGCAGTTAAAGCCATCCTGAGGTCTCCCTGGCTTCCTGCTTCTGGTCTCCATTCTCAAGAAGGAATCAAAAGGGTAAGGGGAAGTTGTGTTTGGTCCTGTCATTTTCATGAAAAGAAATGAGAGAGGCTTATAAACAAAAAACTCAGCACCTTCACCTGACAATTCAAGGTCTTACTTGAGCAGAGTGAAGTGAGCATCATGTCCCTTCTTCCTCTTCCCTCAAGAGAGGCTACAAGGCTCTAGCTGCTCTCCAAGTGACTATAATATGTTTTTTTCCTATTTTATCTTATTCTTTTGCTGCAGTTTTTTTGTATCCAGTTGTTTTTGTGTTGAAGCATGTATTTTTGCAGTTCCTTTCTGGATTAGAAGAGGGAAAATGTTGTGAAGTTGCTCATTTAGGCTGTTGTAGGTGAGTTGGATAGGAATTCATCCTCTCTGCTGCCATTGCAGGGCACCTTCTTGTCTCTGAAGGCAACTGATTGCTAACAAAGCCTGGCATAGAACCATCCAGCACTTGAGATTGTTCCTCTAAATGAAAAGAAGCTCTGGAAGTTAGGTTGCTGGGCCCCACCTGGAGAACTGTGTTCAGCTCTGGGCTTCTCAGGACCAGAGACATGGAGATCCTGGAGCAAGTCCAATGAAGAGCTCCAAAGGTGCTGAGGGGGCTCTGGAGCATCTCCCTTCTGAGGAAAAGCTGAGGGAGCTAGGCTTGGTTAGCCTGGACAAAAAGCTGAGAGGGGACCTTAGCAATGGATAGAAGGATCTGAAGGGAGGGTGCCAAGAGGATGGAGCCAGGCTCTTCTCTATGGTGCCAAGCAGTAGGACACAAGGCAACATGCACAAACTGGAACCCAGGAAGTTCCATCTAAAGATGAGGAAGAACTTCTTTGCTGTGAGGATGCCAGAGCCCTGGCCCAAGCTGCCAGAGAGGTTGTGGAGTCTCCTTCTCTGGAGAGATTCAACAACCATTTGGACACAATCCTGAGTGGTGTGCTCTGGGGTGGCCCTGCTAGAACAAGGAGGTTGGGCTAGATGACCTCTGGTGGTTCCTTCCAACCTTAAGCAGTCTGTGATTTGCAGTGCTGAGTAGCCCATGACAGCAGATAAACCTCAGGAGGGATACTCAGTGGCTGGGGCTCTGGACTTGGAGTCTCCTCTCTGGACCCCAATTAACAACTCCAGTCTGTGTTACCTGTGGAGGCTGAGACACTGCTGCCTTAGCCCTTCTCCTGCCAGAGCTTTCTCCAAAACCACTGCTGAGTGGGGAACACTTCTAGCCCACAGCCCTCTGCTTCAGCACAGGTAGAAGGGAAACTGCAGAAGCCAAAAATCAGCTGCAGGAGCCAAGTAGCATCTTTTCACCCCTCTTGGCCATCCCAGCTCTGCCAGCAGTGCAGTCTAGGAGAATGCAAGAAGTTCAGCTGGAGACCGTCAGCCAAATTGCAGCTCTGCCCGGGCCACAAGTGCTGTGAGACGGAAGTGTTCCCTTCTCTTCATTGCTCTTTCCAGGCTTCTGCTTGGTGTTCCTTGCTAGAAGCCAGCTCTCTGAGGGAGGGAATGTTGTCCAGATCTCCACCAGGGCCCTTCAGCACCTCAGCTGAACCACCTGTCCTAGTGTACATGTACCTGTGGCAGGCTTTTGGGTCAGAAAAGAGCATTTCTGTGCTTGGGTGTGAAGTGACTGTTCCCAGGGAGCACCTTTGTGTGTGTGTGTGTGTGTGTGTGTTAGGCACAGTCACACCAAGGTGTGTAAGGGATGCAGGAAGCCAAGGTTGCATTTCATCTACTGGATGAGAAGAAACTTAGTTATCAGTGGGTTTGGGATGCAAACCCTTAGCTGTCTGTGGTTTGGGGGCCTTTGTGTGTGTTTGTTTTGTGTGTCCTGGTACTGATTGGACACTAAATGAAGAAGGAGCACAGCAGAAGTTCAGCTAGCTTCCTTGGTAAATCATACCTGATGCTGTGACCAGGAAGGTGACAGAACTTAAATTTCCCTAAGCGGGTGTGAAACCTCTGGCAAAGAAGGAGGCAGATAATATTTAGCAATTCTGGGAGCAGAAGAGAGTGATTTTTATTACTGGTTTGTCCTTGAGGATCCCTCTCACTTGTGTGCAAGGTGTAGGGTGGCTTTGAGAGCCCCTTGAGGTGTGCACTCACCTCTTGACCTGCTCAGACACTCCTGTGCTTGCTGCCTCTGACATGAGCACACCAAAAATGTCCCAGCTTATTTCAGAGTGACAGGAAGCTACTGAACCTCAACCTTCTCTCTTTCCTACAGGGCCTTGGGTGCTGCTTGGTTTCTCTGCAAGACAGACAATATATTCTCCTCCTTGAACATTTTTACCTCTTGTTTTTGCTGGTGTTCACTCTGCACTTAGTGCTGTGCCAAACATCACTGTGCTTAAGCTGGGCTAGGGAATTGTGTCCAGCAGAGCTACATGAGTATGGAGCTGAACCAGCACATGGGGCAGGTTTCTGCTAACCTTACTGTCTCTGGCTGAAGGTTTTATCTGAATGGGTGAAAGGGAAGACCAGACGTGATCTTTTCTTGGACTGCCAGATGGGGAAGCAAAGGTTTGTACTGCTGGAAGGAATTGCTTGAGCTTCTTCCTGCTAAGCACACATTCATTTGAGAGAGGGCAGCGTGTCTGACAGAAGGGAAAAGATTAGTCCTAGAGGAGATTTAGCACAGAGCAGTTGGGCAGATTTATTAGGCACAGTCTCCAGTGGGAGACTGCCATGTGAGGGCTGGAAGAGAGTGGCTGGTGTGGGAGACTGGTGTTGTGTCCCTTCCTTCTGCTTTGGGGTTGCCCATTAATTAAGACTGCAAACAAGCTGATTGAAATAAGGCTTAGCCCCTAAATGGGGGTGTGTGGAATTTCCACCCCAGCTGCCTTGGAGGTGATGGCCCCTGGGATGCTCTTCCCAAACTCAGGCTGGAAAGACAAAGGCTTCATTCACAAATGGCCAAGCTGGGCTCCTTTCTCCCCAGCTGCACTCACTCCTCCCACCACCACCACCACTACCCTATTCCCTTCTTGCTTTTCCTTCCCCCCTAGCCTTGTCCATCAGGATGCTCCCCACAGCTCTGCCACCCCATCCCCTGCCCTCACCCCTTTGCACAACACATCAAATGTGGCTTGAGTGTTTGTTTTCCTGGTCCCAGCAGCTTCTCCCCTCTCTTGCCTCTCTGATGATGGATGGGCTGCAGAGCATTCACTCTGGATGATGAATACACTGGGGAAATGTCAGCATGTGCCTCAGAGGGGAGGTGACTTGCTGAGGCAAGAGCAGGGAGACTCTCTGCTGCCACTCAGCACAACTGCTGGGAGCAGTTGGGACTTCCCCTAGGACCTCATTGCTACAGAAATAGTTGGTGCAAGCACCTGGGTGCCCTGTTCCCAGCCCTGACACCGCCATCACCACTGAAAGATGTGGCCAACAATTAAATAAATCTCCATATTAAAGGAGTGGGGAAGGTAATGGTGGTAGTGTTGGAACAATAGAGGATGCCACCTCTGGCCAAATAGCAATTAAAATGTAGGAGGTCTCTGGGAGCAGCTCTGTCTTCTAACCATGGATTCTCTTTGTATGGAAAAGCCACCAGCAGCCTTCCTGTGCACACACCTAGTAGATAGGCAACGGCATTGAGGACAGCAGCAGAGACACCGCCCTGAGCCTGCACACAGCAGATATTCTCTGTGCCCTGTAGGACTGCCCCTTGCCCAGAACATCATGTGGTGTAGCCCAACACCTTCACTCACTGTGGGCTGATACATCTCTTGGATCTTGAGTTTTTCCAAGCTCTGTGGCTCACTGAGGAGACCACAAAAGTGATCTGAGGGGTGGAACACGTATGAAGAAAGGCTGAGAGAGTTGGGGTTGTTCAGCCTGCAGAAAGGAAGGCTCCAGGGAGGTATTAGTTCAGCCTTTCAGGACTTACAGGCCCTGTAAGAAAGATGAGAGACCTTTTATCAGAACCAGTTGTGACAGGCCAAGGGGTGATGGTTTTGAACTGAAAGAGGGAGATTTAGACTGGACAGAAGGAAGAAATGTTTTACACTGAGGGTGGTGAGACCCTGTCTCAGGTTGCCCAGAGAGGTGGGAGATGTCCCATCCCTAGAACCTTTCCAGGTCAGGTTGTTGGGGCTCTGAGCAACCTGCTCTAGTTGCAGATGTCCCTGCTGACTGCAGGGGTTTTGGTCTAGATGACCTTGAAAGACCCTCTCTCTCCCAAAGCATTCTGTAGTTCTATGGGCTGCTCACCAGGATGGCAGAGCCTGAGCTGTGCCATGGACACACTTTGTGGCCTTAGGAGGTTGATGATCTTTGGTGCCTTTTAGTGTCCAGTGCCTGCAGGGCTGTGCTGGAACTTTGCCAATGTCCTCACAGATCTTCTGCTGAAAGGCTCAGCAGGAGCTGCCTGGCTTTCATGCCCTGTGTCTCCAGACACCCTGGGAACAGAGTGGGCAGAGTAGGTTGTGGAAGTCTGGGGGGACTTGGTATCTCTCCTGATGTTGTTTGTAAAGGTCTGAACAGGCTTCGGTGGCAAGACTAGTGTGCTAAGAGAAACTGCTTTGAAGGGTTTCATCCTTGCACAGGGACCTAGTTTGTTCCACCCATAGCTTGCAGGATGGGAAAGGACTAAAGCATGGGACAACATTAAGGTCTGCTTTGCAGAGCTAGTAATTTTTTACTGTCAAAGTCCTTGCTGAATTATTAGGTAAATAGCTACCATACCAGCTTTCTGGGTGACCTTAATCAGCTTTTGGTAGCTGTCCTAGGAGGAATTAAGGACTGAGAGGTCTTGGACACCTGACCCACCTACCTCTCTCTACCAGGATGTTCTGCAGGGTATGAGGTGGAGCCTGTTTTGAGGCTTGATGGGGCATCAGCATGTTCCAGGGACTCTGAAATCAGGCATCCAAAGAAACAAATGAATTTGTCACTGCAAAATTAGAAATTGATTTCCAGGCTGCAGAGTGCAGCTGGGCTTGGAGCATGAAGGGTATGGGCCAGTTTTCTCTCCAGTTGTAAATGAGGACTTGGTCCTTTCTGGCACCTTTGTTGCTTCTATCCCCTGAATATCTTAATGAGGAATGTGGATGGATGTCTGTCTGTCTGTGTTTGCAGCTGGGTGGGAGCCAGGATGACCCATGGGTTCAGGCATGCTGCTGAAGGCAAGACCTGCCCTCCAGCAGGCTACTGTGGGTGCATAGCATGTCTGCCTGTGCATTTCCTCTCCTTTCTCTGCTGCTGAGTTTTCCCCAGCAGTAATGCAGTGCTCTTTGTTACCAGCCCATCACCCACTTGTGAGGCTAGTCCTGCTTCTTCCTGCAAGCAGGCTTCTCCCTCTGATCTCCTCCTTGCTCTCCTGTTTGTTCTTTAGTTTGTGTGCAGTGTGCTACCAACCACAGCAATTCCATAGTCCCTGCTCAATGCCCCAGTCCTAGGGATGCTCCTGAGAGAGAGGAACCCAAACTCTCCTTTGACCTGTCTCTTAGCGGAACCACTGGATAGCCAAGGAAAAGCAAAGGGATGCTCAGGTTAGGAAGTGCTCAAACACTAGCTGAGTATAGCTGAGGGGAGTGTGGAGATAGGTGAGCCCATTCATCATCACAGGGCAGCTGCTGCCAGCTCCCTGACTTTAATTAGGGTCTTCTAATAGTTATGCTGTTTGAAGAGGGTTTTTTGGGTACAGTTGATAAAGGATTTCATTCCTCCCTCTCTCATGAGGCCATGCAGGCAGCAGAGGTGTGAGCTGAATTCAAGGTTGCCAAATGACTTGCAGCTACTGGCAGGGGGAAATGATGTTACTCAGCATTGTTTTCCTTCCCAAATTGCTACCTTGGCAGCATCTCCCTGAACTTTGCATATTTGTCTCCTTAAATTTCCTCTTCTGAGGCTGCTCTGCCTTCACAGTTTCCAGTCATTGCCCTTTTGTTCAAGATCTCACTGGAGATAAACAGTCTCCAGGGCACCTCCTTCCCATCTTCCTGGCTTGAGAGGAGGAAGCAGGAGTGGAAGTGTTTCCTTGTAAGGGGAGGAGGGGAGATTGGGAAGAATGCTATTGTCAGAGTAATAGGTTGAAAAAAATCATTCATCTGAACTCCAACTGCCTCAAATGATAGATTTTAAAAGATTATGCCTAAAATAGCTCCTTTCACTCCTGATGATGTGCCTGTTTAGGGACATGCTTCGTTGCTCACTTGCAAACAAGCCACACACGCAGAACTGGGAATTTCCACCTCCCTCTTTGCCTCTTTTCCCCCTTCCCAGCTGTCACTGGCTGCCTCCTTCCCAGCAGGAAAAAACAGGGATGTTTGGAGAAGGAGGAGCAAAATAGGCTCATCCCTCAGTCCTGGCAATGTGAGCCAGGCCAGCCTGAGCTCTGCCTTCCCATGGGGGTGGCAGGTTGGCTGGATTTTCCCAAGGGAAAATCTTCCAGGCTCTACCCAGCTGCATAACTGAAAATCCAGTGGAAGGTTCTGTCTGGAAACTGCCTTTCTCCTTTCTCCCTCTGCATTTGAAGTGTTGCAAACTCTTTTAGCACTCACACAGGAGCCTGTGGAGCTGGATCAGAGTGTTTATGCAAACAACTTTGCTTTGATGTACCTAGTGTTGATCATCTCAGAGTTAATGGGAGGGTAACCTACCCCCTTCCCTCCCCTTCTCCCCCTCCCCAGCCCATCTCCAGTTCAACATGCAGCCCTTTGTCTATGCTGAACATCCTTTGTAGGTCAGCAGCTGTGCAGGGAGCCTCCATGTGTGCAGTGCTTTAATTGGTCTCACAGCTCTTTCCCATTCTAGACTTTGTTTTGCTCACAGAGCTTGTTCTTTCCCTCCCATTTCTCCTTCTCAGGAGAGAGGCAAGATGGTGGTGGTGCATCATCTGCTAATGGACCCTGCTGAGGCAGTGATTAGGGCTGCTAGGGAGGCTTTACACTTATCATGCAATTCACTTACCAGTGGGCAAAAAGAAGGATCACAGGCTTCCAGTGATTTGACCTCTTTCCTGGGAGCTTTGCTGAAGCCCTTCCTGCCCTGACAAGAGCTGTAAATCAGCCTGGGCTTGGTTTTCACACTGTGACCCTGTGACACTACCATATCCCCCTGGGGTGAGCTCTCCTCTGAGAGGAACACAAAGGTGCTTAACGGGGGTTTGGAAGGTGTCACATCAGCTGGGCTTCCCCATGCTCCTCAGCTGACAGGGACTTTTAGAAGGGACTTGATTCCTCCTAAAAATCTCATCCTTACCTAAGACATGCTTAGTTAGCAAACAATCCTATAGACTTGATGTGACTTCATATGGTGAATGACCAGAGGGTTGTTGTTAGAGGCTAGGGATGATTCCTCACTATCTTTAAGCACCTTAACCCCTCTTAATTTCTCTGGTACCATTCTTGCCATGGTAATATGAACAGGTTTTTTTTTTTATTTTATTTTTTTTAGTGATGATAAAATTGATTCATATCCTGGTAAAAGTGTGTCTCAGACCTAGTTGATGAGCCAGCTATTTTAAGATCTGGATTTTCTGTAGTAAAAGGGAAGGCACACAAGAAGAGCTCCCTTTAGGTTCAATACCAGTGGAGGCTGTGGATGCATTTCCAGCTCTGCAAGGCTTCACAAAAGACACTTTGTCTCCTTTGAAACAAATGTCACTGAAGAGCAGAATTTATTTCTTCATTATTTTTCCAGGGCCCCTCTGTTTCCAGCATGCTCACAAACACTTCACGTAGAGCTCTGCTCCTTTGGAATGGTATGAGGGAGGACCAGTAGTGGGGGATTTGCTTTCTATGCATGGCATGGTTTGCCTGGTCTGCAGGGGCTCTTTCTTGTTCCTAGGATACACTTGCTTGACTTAATTTATGAGCTTGCTTTATTATTTTTTCCGTTTGGCTGAGATCTGTTTTGACTTTCCCACTAAGCTCCTTTTATCTGAGCAGGGGCAAAACCAACAACACTGCATTTATTGAAGTGGCATTAAAGGGCAGCCCTTGTGCTGAGGCTGGGGCTGAGCTGGGAGAGCATGCTTCAGCCTCCTGAGGTGCTGGAGAACCTCATGTTTCATTCAAAAGCCAACTGCACTGAATAGCAGAGAGCCACTTCTGAGGGCTGCCGTGGGGCTCTGACACCAGCAGCAGGGAAGGAAAGATGGAGCTTTAGGAGGTGAGGGGATATACATTAAAAAGAGAAGAGCAGTTGCTTTCATAGAATGGCCAGGTTAGAACGAACCTTAAAGATCCTCTAGTTCCAACAGAGTTGGCCATCCATATCACATTAAGGGAACAGCCAGTTTGGTTGCCCCAGAAGCAAGGTCTGGAAGATGGTGTAGTCCCAGAAGCAAGGTCTGAAAGATGACCTAGTCCCTTTGCTCCTATGGTGCAATAGTGCCCCATTAAAAATGCGTGGGATAGTTAATGCATGGAGCAACATTAAGAGACATTTTCATCGGTAAAAATGAAATTCACCTTCTTCAGTAGCATTGTGGAGTACAAAGGACTGGATTCTCTCTGTGTAATCATCAGCTGATGGTCCTTGGAAATTCATCCTCATTTTGTGCTTTCACAGATGCTTTTCTGGCTCCTATGGATGCTGCTTTGGTTTTCCTGGTCCTCCTCTTAAATAAGATGCAAGCTGAAGCTGTCATCAGAGCTGTATAGAAATGCAGAGACTGGACAAGAGAGAACAGTATAAAAAAGTGTGGTTCTTGTGGGCATACCAAGAAGATCCAGGCATGTAGAAGGCACATCCACCCCAGCAAAAGAAAGTCCTTCTGATGGTGTTGGGAGCAGCTCTGGGAGCTGGTTCCCCTGATGCTAACTCTTATGAAGCAGATGGAAAGCAGTGAGCTGGAAAGAGTCTTTTGGTGCAGAGCCCATTGTATGGATGGGTGGAAGGATATCTCCATCCATGTGGGACAAGGACAATTTCTATTGTCCTTGTTTTTTTCCCCCCTAGAAGAGAGGAGCCAGGGTAGAATTTGCCTTTTTTCCCCTCTAGGCTAGAATTACCCTGGGAATCACTTGAAGGAAAGGTGGTGATGTCTTTTTATCAAGGTTCACCCCCTCTGCCTGCTGCAGAGGTGAGTCAATGCATCTTCCAGCTCTACCCAGGAAGGGCACAGATGGCTAAGGAGATCCATAACTCCAGAGAGGCAAAGGTGTGAGATCCCTCCTCAAGCCTGCAGGAGGTTGCTGCTAGATCAGAAGCACAAGTGGGTGACTGAGAGTGGAACAAGAGGAAGTTGTATTTCCCATTCTCTGCTACTCCTGCTCTGCAGCTTGCAGAAGTGGCTCAGCCTCAAGAGGTGGTTACTCCTGCATTTCCACCTGGCACTAGATCAGCTTGAAAAACCTTTATATAAATAATCTCCAGAGTATCCTTTCTGGTGGCAGAGGACCCAGAAAAACTACTTTTCATAGCCCCTTTAGTACAGCCACATGTGCTGTGGGTTAGAAGTTACTGAACCTGTCAGCTGTTGGCTGTGTGCAGCTAGGCCTGTGTTTGTCTCTTCTTATTCAAAGGTTAGAAGGGGAATGGGAGGTGTAATGTAATACATTATTTGTCTTGTAAGGAAAAAAATCCAGCCTGACCTCTAGAGTCTTCCCTGCATTTTCTGCTTTATCTCTGTTTACTGAAGCCATTCCTGGTCCTGGGGTTTTGACAAGGAGTGAAATTGAAAGCACACAAGTAAAAGAGCAAGTAGGCAGAAAAAGAATGACGCTTGTTGGAGGAGGTGGAGGTGAATTTAAAAAGATGATGGCTGGGTGCATTGCTACTCCCTGAGGAAGAAAGCCTATAATTGGGTTTGACTTCAGGATACTGAGGATGTAGTGCTGGGCATGTTACTGTCTCCTCATGTGTGCTCCAGCTTGAATGCTGGGGATAATTCTTCACCATCACCCTGTAAGTCAGTGCCCATGTACCATGAGAGAAGTCAGCATGGGCTAACAACCTTCCCACAGTGCCCAGCCTGGAGACAGTACAGACTTCTCGGGGACTCATCTTCCCCCGATGTCAACCCCTGCTGTACAGCAGGAGGCAGGGATGGTTCTGCTTCCCAGCTCATCCCAGCCCAACAGCTTCTGTCCCAAGCAGACCAACAGGTCAGCTGGGGCAGCATCCAGCCTGCAGGACCTGCAGCTCTAGCTCCTTTGAAGGAAGATACAGCTTCCTCAAGGGGACATTTTTCCTGCCTCCAGCTTGTGGTGAGCTTGAAACCCTGAGAGCTGATGGACCTTGTAATTTTATTTCAGCTGGCAGAGCTGCAGAAGCTGTTCTGAATCCCCTTGTTGATGGATCTTTGTTTAAAACTTGTCTGCATGTTTTACCTGCCTTAGAGCTGATGGCTCTCACAGGTCATGAAAATCATCTGCCACAGCAATAGTCACCCTAGTGTGTCTGCAGTGCCTCCAGCATGTCTCACACAGCCTGGCAGCAGCTCCCTCACATCTGCTGGTTGCAGAGAGCTGATCACAGGAGGCTAAGGGGGGGAAACAACCCCAGGCAGAGGAGTCACTCTTGCCTCTGCTTCTGTCACAGCCAAGAAGGAAAAGAAACATGCTGCCTCCCCTCAGGCAGCTGGAGAGAAAAGGAAACCACAGAGGGCCACCAAACGGTCAGCTCTGTGAAGGCTGTGCACTGCCTCCAGCAGGCAGGACACAAGCAGGGAAAGATCAAGAACCTTGTGTGGTATCTTTGCATCACTTGTTCTGTGGTTTGCCCTCGCACGAGGGGAATTCAATGGAAGCTGACACAAGATCAGAGATGACAGAATTACATTTTGAAAGGCAAAAAGAAACCCCAGACCTTGTCTCTTCTCCCAGAGCTCCCACCCCCCTGAGTCCTCTCCTCCATCAGGCAAGCAGGAGTTGCCTTAAAGCAACCTTGATGCACCTGAGGCAGATGGGTCCATTAAGAAAAGCCTTTTTAAGGAGAGGGTGAGAGCCCTGCTGGGAAAAGCTGTTCTTAGGCTCTCATTTTTCAGGTCCTTTATTTCTCTTTAAATTCTTCTTAATAAAAATCCAATTTTTTTTTTTATTTCTCCTCAGAGCCTTCTCAGTTTATTTCTCTTCTCAAGCCTTCAGCCTGATCCTAGCAAGAAGCAGCCAGAGCAGTAGCTGCTGCAGAAACCCAGAGGACTGTGCTTCCCCAGCCTAGACCATCCCAGCTATGTGATTGTTTCTCTTGGAAAGATCTATAAGCCAAGCCCTGGAGAGGGTTGTGTAAGGGCTGCTGGATTGTGTATTTCCACAGCCTGCCACACTGACAAAGATAAAAGTGGGAGTTCTCCCTTGCTCTGAAGGATAATTACAGAAAGAATATCAACAGAAGACAGTTCTGCTTTCTGTAGCCTTAACTCCCCATCAGGGAAAGAAGTAAAAAGGGAGGGAGAAAGCTGACCACTTCTCCCATATAAGCCATATTTCTGCAAGCCAGCAGCAAGAAAACTGATGTAAACAGCCATTTGTAATAGCTGGCTCACAAGTACCAGCCTGTATTCTGCCTGCCTTGATAGCCAAGGGGAGGGAATGTACCTCCTCACCTGTCCTCTCTGCGCCAGCTCACCTACTGCATGAGCACTTCTGCGCTATGGGTTTTTGTGTCGTTTTTCCATCTCTGGTGTTGTGCCTGTGTTAGAGCAGCTTCTCTTCACAGCTAGATGAGCTCTGCTCTCAAATTCTTCATGAAATGTGACTTCACCTGCTGTTAGGGGCATAAACAATATTGCAAAATGGTCTAGTGACTGTTCAAGCAGTGATGGAGAGGAGAGGAGGAGCCTGACTGGGCTCCTGCTTCTGCTTGGTATCTGCTTTCCAGGGGACATTCAGACTGCACCCAAAGGATGCCAGGCAACTCTGGAAGCTCTCCAAAGGCAGGTGGTAGCCTGGGTCAAAGCTGTACCTCAGCAAAAGCCAGGGTGGGTGCACAGCACACCTCTCTCCTGGCTGAATCAGCTCACAAGGTTCCAGCTTTTTCCCAAGGCTAGATGAAAATATAATGATAGCTCCTGAAAAGCTGAGAAGAGAGGGAAGCAGGTCAAGGCAGTATCAAACAGCAGGTCCTACTCCTGGGGAGCTGAGATTAGGTTTGTTGGACCCACAACAACAACCAAAAAGACATATTGGTATCAGAGGTGTCTGAAGGGAAAGATTTGGTCTTTAACCTCAGTGCTCAGTGGCTGCTTTGCTCCTGGGTCACCCAACAGAGGCTCTAAGATCTCAGCTTGGGAGGCTTTGGGAGAACCTGGTTGTGTGCAGATGGATAGACCCAAACCAGTAAGGTGCTGAGCTCTCCTGTGAGGCCTGTGGTGCATGGGTTGGTCTGCAGGACCTACAGTCCATGTGGACTTGACTAGATGGAGATGAGCTTCCTCCAGCACTTCAGGGGGGTCTGACCTGCCTATCTGTAAGACTAAGCAACAAACCGTGGGGCACGTTAGTGCAGCTGCTGAAGCTTTGTGCTCCACTTTGTGCTCTCTATTTTGGGTCAGGAAGTACCAAGGTGTCACATTCAGAGCTGCTACCCTTATTCTTCTTGTGGTTGTTCTCCAAAATGTGGGTTTGGTCTCAGTTTTGTTTCTCTGTCTGCTTTCTCCTCACAAAGCTCTCTATCCAGGAACAGTTCTCCCCAGTAGACCCACAGAGAAAGGGATCCTGGTTTCAGGGAGGCAGACTGGGTGGATGGGGCAATGTGATTCAGCTCCTGGAGAGGAATTCAGGCTCTTAGAAGCTGCTTGAGAGCCTAAAGTAGACTAAAACAACTGCTGAAGCTAGGGGAAGCAGGGCTGGGCTCCTGCCTGGGATCACATGTGCCCTGCTCCTCTTGTTCCTGGAGTTGCTAAGTATTTAATCCTCTGTGGACTGAGACTTAAAAAGCTTGTGCTTGACCTCCTCTGGATGGGGAACCTTCCCGCCAGGGCACAACGGAAGCAAAATCAAGTTCAAAGCAGCACGGGAATGTGGCTTGCTGGATTTGGGATTAGCCAGCATGGATTGATACGGATGTATTCCACCCTGCTGTGTGATCATTCCCACATGGCAATGAGTGGTGAAAAGCAGCTGGCTGTGGTCACCTCTGCCTTCTGCAGCTTTAGGGGAGCTCCCAGCAGCATGTCAAGAGGCTCTGCAGACCACAGCAGAAGAGATCTTTGTCTTCTCAGCCTGGATCTAGCAGGGTTTAAATGGAAATATTGCCACTTCATAACTTTCAATTCCCTCATCCTTAGGTAAAGTCCAAATCTGAATGTTGTTCAACTCAGTTGTCTGAGTGAGCTCTGGGGAGAGTGTACAGATGCCCCAACTTGGGCCACTGGGACAGAGTCTCCCCTCAGAATACTGGGAATATTATCTCCCTGCTGCCAAACTGCACTTTTAACTAATACCAGCTGAGAGCTTTCCACAGGGAAGTAAATAAATAAGGAGCTGGGTTTTTATTACAGAAAATCCACCCACAGTGTGTTTGAGGGGAATAAAAAGAAACAAGCTCCATGATGTGCAAAACCCAAAGACACTGGAAATGATGAATTCCGCCCCCCCCCCATTGTGTCATATTGCAGAGAAGGGCTTTGTCTTCCAGCTTTGGAAGAGAAAGTGTTTTTTCTCTTGGGGCAGGTCTGGCTGCTGGTGGCAAGGAACAAGGAGGGTGAAAGCCCCAGGGAAGTGGTGGAATCACCATCCTTGGAAGTGTTCAATAGAACATGTAGATATTGTGCTTGGGAACATGGTTTAATGGTGAGCATGGGAGTGTGCTTGGACTCCATAATCTCATAGTCTGAACTAGCTCCAAAGCCTTGTTTAATATCGGTAGCTGAGTCCTGTTAGGCACAACTGTGTGGTGGCCCTGGAGAGACAGGGCCAGCTTATAGATCCTGGGCCTGAAAGCACTGGGGCAAAGAGGCAAAACAGCCCAGGGGAGATCAGAAAATCCTCTCTATTTCTAAGTGGGGGAACTGAGGCATGAAGCAGCAGACACTGCAGAAGTGTCTCTGGTGAACGGGGAAGCAGCAGCACCGTAACCCTGTGTCTGGCTCCTGTTTATACGAGCCCTGCTCCCACCTCCTGTCTAGCCTTCCTGCTGTTCCAGTGTCCCTGAGGGAATGGGTTTGGCATGTCCTGGGGTCATTCTGCTGAAGAATTTCTGCCACTCCTGGGGTGGGAGAGCCATGGTGTTCCTCACAGGTTAAGGAGGTGATGTGGTTCTGCGAGAGCAGGATGAGCGGTGAGGAGGTCCAAAGATACCAAGGCATATTTACAGCAAAGAAATGTGTCCCTTCTGGGTAGGAGTGAAACAGGGGCTAAAGAAAGGTCCTGCCAAGGTAAACCTGCAGGCAGAAGGGCTGTGTGGTCCAACCTCTCAGCTTGCAAGGGGCAGGAGAAGTCATTGGCAACTCTAAAGGATGCAGAGCAAACCCTTCCCACATCTCTGGATCTTGTGAAGGGAGAAATAATGCATCAGTAACTGGCAGCTCCTACCAAAAAACGGCATTGAAAAAGCTGTAAAGGATATGTCCATGGCTTCTTCCCCATCTACAGAGCAGACAAGACAAATATGGCCTGGTTTTCACAGGTGCTGGGCACCCATGAATCCCACTAGTTTCAGCAGGTGTTGCAGATGCTTGGTTCCTCTGCCAAACAGAAACCAGGTCATCATTCCTTCTCCTTCTGCCTGCCTCATCTTCAGACTCTTTACATTAAAACTCTGCCTTGCATTGTTTCTGGGGTCTGGGAATTAATTGTCATTAGTCCAGTTTAAGGCTCAGTTGCTCAGTTCCTTTTGTCCTTCAGGTGTGTGCTGGGATCAGAAATCTGGAGCAGACCATGTCCCTGCTGCCTTAAGGGAGAAAAATCATCCCTTTTTGCAATTCCATTTCTTTTCTTGCCATACCTGGGAGCCTGGTTGAGCTCAGTGCTGCTGCAGCTCCCTCATGGTGGCTGGTGCTATTTCTGGCATGCTTCTAAGGCACAGTCATGAGGGACAAGGGCAAGGGAAATGAGACTGGTTTCCAGTTTGTGAACCTGGATGGATGTCTCCCAAGATTTTATATCCATATCCATCTCTTTCATTTCATTTTGTTTTGTTTTCTCTCTATGCATACAAGTCATGAACATCTCCTCCTGCATTGCTTGGCTCCTTCATCTTTTCCTTTGCTCATCAACACCTCCCAGGCAGAGAAGACTCTCTCTCTCCACTGCTCAGTAACCATGGCCATCTCTTGCTCTCTGCCCAGAGCCCTGTGTGATCTGTTTGGCATGGAGCTCTCAGAGCCTCCTGTACTTGCTGGTCAGCAAAGAGCACAACAGCACAGGTTGGGCTGCTGGGGGTGCATCTCAGCTCCTCACCTGCTTCTCTGTCTCTTATATGTCAAGAGAGGATTTCTTCTTTGCATCTCCTCTACTTCCAGACACACACAGGTGTTCAAATGAAAGTTTTGTTCAATGCCTTTTCTGCACTTTCATCTGAAATCCATGGTGGGTGGCTCTTCTGTGGCCTTAACAGTAAGGCTCTGGGCTGTGTTTTCCTGTTAGGCTTTACAGCCAATTAAATAATCACATCCAGAGAGATTGTTATTAACAGCTCTAAAGTAGACTACTTTTCTTTTTTTTTCCTTAATAACTAAAATGACTGAAAATGAGCAACTGCTATCCTTGAGCTAGGGATACAACTCAGCTGAAATCAGCCAAGTCACAAATTGGCAGCAGCACCAAATGAAGTCAGCAGCTGATCAAATAATCAAACAAGTGCACACAAGAGTTGAGTAATGAAGCCACACAACATATGGGGAATTTTCTGAAACAATGAGCACTGCTCCTCCTTACTCCACTTACATTTGTCACTTGCACACACACACATACTTTCTCCCTCATTGCCTGCCTTAAAATCTCTGTCTTTTTTTTTTTTTTCCACCCCTAGGAAGTAGTTGGAGAAGCAAAAATAGCTGTGTTTCTTTTGATCCAATCAAGATCATCTGTTGATGGTGGATCTGCTTGGGGTGAAACCAGCTGGGGACATATTAAGAGCTTGTAAAAGGAGAATGGTTGAGTTTATTCTGGTGGTTATATACAGCAGGATAGCTTTATTAGATGAGCCTATTTCACAAGGTCAGAGTTGTTTGGAGAAGCAGGAGAGGAAATTGAAGGGAGACTCTCTGCCTCCTTTTCTTAAGAGCTTAAAGAAGGTCCTTATCACAAGCAGCTGTTGTGACCTTATCTTGGCCTGGCTGTAGTCCATGAGCTGCTCTGATGGCACTCCAGGGCTATTTGGGCTGTGTTAGGGTGGTGAAGGAGAAGCAGCACAAGTCAGGCTGAAAGCCAAAAACATGTGCAAAAGGGAGGCTGAAGCCCTGAACCCTTTGATTTCCATCCATGCTGCATTTCAACTTAGGGTGTTCAGTGTGGAGAGACCTCCTAGTTATTAAGCTGAAGTACATCTGTGTCAGTCTGAAAATCACTTGGGGTCTCCTGTGGCCCCTGGTGTGATAACTGTGCCGACAGCAGAGGGAGCATTAAACTCATTGCCCATGGTAAAGTGTGGGGAGTGATACCCATGTTCCTATAATCCTTGTATGGGTAGGATGAGCTCATTAGCCTACTGGCAGTCATCCTGGGAGAGGGACAACTCTGATTCCAAACCCAGGCAGATGGAGCTTGTTTAGCCCTGTAAGGCCTTCCATCTAAGAGGTTAAATCTCTGTCCTAAGGACTTGGCTGCCAGCGTCCAAGCTTGCTAGGCCCTGGCAGCTGAACCTTAGGACTAAAGGGTGGGTCCAGCTCTGCGCATGCTGTGTCTCACCTAAAACAAATCCATTGCACAGGCTCGAGGGTGCTATCCGCTATCCTCTTTTTATCAGCACGCTTGTAAAAGGCGCTGATGAGGACTGTGGATGGAGCCCTCCCTGGATCTTCGTTCGTGAAGCCTAGCCACGACAACGACGACATGTGTGTGTAGAGGTAGAGCAGAGCTGGATGGATCCAACAGTCACACAACATGTCCTCAGTCAGGCTCAAGCTCTTGTTCACCTAAGCAGCAGTTTGCTATCATAATACCTACTTTTTCCACCTAAAATTATGTTACCTCTCTATGAATCCTGTTCTTCCTGCCCTTCAGATGATCAAAACTGCCCTCTGTGTGGACTTGTGACTGAGAGAGCACCACAGTGGCCAGTATTCCATGGTGAATGACTTTTCCTTTCTGTCCTATAGAAAATGAGCTAGAAAACATCTTGGAAGAAAATCCTGTTTCCCTGAAATATGTGAGACAACCTTTTGACATTTTGGAGTCTGCTAGGATCTACCTAGGCTCCAGGTTCTTATAGGTGGTGAGGAGAGGCCAGGAAAAAGCAGAGCATCTCTCATCTGTGTTGGTCTGGTGCAAACTGCTCTGTGATCCTCCCTCTTTGCCCTGCTGCACAGGTATCCTGTGCTTGGGCTGTGAAGGAAAAAAACATTTTGTCTTGTTTTTTCCCTGCTTTAGTTGTGCTTTCTGAGTGTTTGTGGCTGAAGGGCAGCACCATGCACCTGCTTGTACCATCAGCAGCCCCATTTGCTCCTGCTAATGGGTAAGTGCCAGGTCCAAGCCATGTTAATCATGGGCATCTGTTGCTGAGAGGTGACAGAGGTGTCAGCTTGTCATCTTCTACTCCTGTTCCTTCTGCATCCTGCCTAGCCAAGCAGCAGTCCACACACAGCTGGGATTCCTGCCAGCAGGAGAGCAGCAGTCAGTGGCAGAAATCCACCCAGGGCTTTGGAACTGGACTTTCACAGGGCTCAAAGTGCTGTGTGAGCTCCTAGCTACGCTGCCAGGCATAGGTGGAATCTTCTTTTGCATCAAAATGAAACAAACCAGTAAACCAAACAAACAAACAAAACCATCCAACTTCAAAGGATTTGTTATCAAAATGCCCTCCAGCTGTGCAGTAAGTTGGTTGTCATTTGCTTTTGTCTTCTGTTCCTGAGGGGTTAATTAAGACATGGATCCTTCCTGGGCTCTTCCTTTACTGCAGAGAGACCAAAGGCATAGATAAAAACAAACCTATGACAACATAGCAGTGTGTTCTGACCTGCTGCTTGCAGAGCTGGAAGCAGTCTATGAGAGGAGCCAATGCATCTCCCTCTTCACACAAAGTTCCTCCTTGAAGGGGAGTCCTTGTGCTATAACCAAAATGATCTGTGGGAGCTTGTGACAGCAAACTCAATGTAAAAGGACTCTCCTGGTGATGCTGCACAGAAGAGACCAGAGCCATACCTGCTGGCAGGCAGTTCCACCTCTGGAGATCTTCCAGTGAGGTGCTGTGGGTGGCAGGTTGTTATAGTCCTCATTGCCCATGGCCTCTTCTCTCCTGGGCCAAGAGAGAGTTCTTGTTTCAAGAGAAGGAGCTGTGTAAGGACTAGGAGCAAAGGCAGGCTGTCTTCCAAGAGAGCCCGGTCCACCAAAGAGAGGCCATCAGAAAGACAATGTCAGTGTAAGGACTTGTGCACCTTCTCATCCATCCTCTGAAGACCTGAGGTCCTCCTGGCTGGCTAGATAAGTAGCACAGAAGATAAGGGCATCCTATCCCCATGGAGAAGATTAGTTCCAAGTATGAGGATTAGTTCTCTGCAGTGTAAGAGATTAAGGTTGGATTTTGCAAGCTTTTCCATTATCAGCTTTCTCCCTAGACAATCCCCACAGGCCTGTGCCACCCTCCCTGACCGACCCTGGCTCTCAAGGAGCATCTCTCATTCAGCAGAAGCTCCTCTTGCTCCAACTCCACATCAAAGCAACTGTTGCACTGGGACCATGCTTCACCATGCAAATTCACTGGGCCTATCCCACACACCTCCAGGGATAAATACTACCTTCTCTATTCCAAAGGGATAATAAGCAAGTTTTCTCCTGCCAGGCAGAGGAACATAGCCACAAGTCCTATCTGTGGCCGCCAGAGGTGATACCTCCTCCAGCTATAGCCACCACCATTGGTCAGCTCTCCTGGCAAACTGGTTCATGTGAGTGCTTCTGGTCTTCCTTTGGGCAAACCCAACTGAAGTAACTCACAGCACCTACTCACATCGTTTACACTAATCCAGGTCACTTTGCCTGGAGCAGATGAAGGGGTGCTCTGACTTGGGAAGCCAGGGGAGAAATCAATTTGTCACCCTCTGTGAAGGAAAGGCTTCTTCTGTGCTCAGGCATCTGCACTGCCAGGAGGAAGACACAGGTGTGTGCCAGATGGAGAGCTGTGGGGATGTGAGAGCTAAGGATGTGCTGACAGCCTCCAAATGCCAACTGCCTGTGGCCTGGCTTCACCCAGCAGCTGTGGTTCATTCCAGTGAGCTCAGGAGCTTCCTCCATTCTTCTGCTCCTCAGATAATTTCTGGCAGGGCTTTTTGCCTCACTGTTTTGATAGCCCTCACCTTGGGCAAGGCTAGGAGCAAACCTGCCAGGCACTGGCCAGGCACAGGGCACACAGCCCACACTGCTGGTATCTCCAAACATTTGAGCATCATGCTCAGCTTGGCTCTGCTTTTTCTGCTGGGTCTGTCTTCCACTGGCCAAGTAAAGGGCATAGAACCCTAGGATGTCCTGAGCTGGAAGGGACCAATGAGGATCACTGAGTCCAACTCCTGTCTCTGCACAGGACAAACCCAAAATCACACCATGTGTCTAACAGCACTGTCCAGATGCTTCTTGAATTCTCTCAGCCTTGGTGCCATGACTACTTCCCTGAGGAGCCTGTTCCAGTGCTCTACCACCTTCTGGGTGAAGAACCCTTTCCATAAGCATTTCCCCTGGGTGCTGGAGGGCAGTGCCTTTGCCAGGGAGCACACACTGCTGTTGGTGCAGGCTTCTGAGCAGCTACAGATCCACACCTGTCTGCTAAGCTAATGTGCTGATGTGCCCTTTTATAAAGGGAAGAAAAATACATGTCTCCTAACCTTGCAAACACTCTGTTGTTTACTGAAAAGGGCTAAGGGGAGAAAAAGAAAGGAGATACAAAGAAACAAGAGCATTTAGATGAAAAGAAAATAATTAACTTGGGCAGTGTATGAAATCAAGGACAATATTTTTCCTCCCTGATATGGGTGTTTATTTTTACTAGTAGAGTGCTGGGATAAGGAGACATTGTTCTCCTAACAGAGTCAAAACACATGTGAGATCCTCCTTCTGACACTGAAAGTGACTGGTGCTTGTGCAAGAGACTGGGCAAGGGCAAGCCAAGGTCTCTTTCAAAGGACACCTCTCAGCTGGTTCCAGGATATTTCCATCTGACTTGCTACATCCAAGTGCTAGTCACAGTCAAGCCATTAATAAGGTCAAACTTGGAAAGAATTGACTGACTCAAACAGAAAAGCTTTAAGAGAGTTACTAAGGATGAATCCCATTTTCATGCCATCCCAGCAAGGCAAACAGCTTCATTAGGGCTGACTTCTAATGCCTGCAAGGTCAGGGGAGCACTCCCTGTGTATGTTACTAAATCTTTACAAGCTGACCCAAAGGAATGCCTATACAGTGCTCTAGTCAACGTTCAGAGCCTTCTAACAGGACCCAGAACAGACAAACCCTCAGCAGTTCCCAAATGTAATGTATGGCTAGGCTTCGCAAATGAAGATCCAGGGAGAGCTCCATCCACACTCCTCATCAGCGCCTTTTCCAAGCGCGCTGATAAAAAGAGGATAGCGGATAGCACCCTCGAGCCTGTGCAATGGATTTTTTTTTAGGTGAGACACAGCATGCACAGAGCTGGACCCACCCTTTAGTCCTAAGGTTCAGCTGCCAGGGCCTAGCAAGCTTGGACGCTGGCAGCCAAGTCCTTAGGATGGAGGTTTTATTAGAGTGTCCTTCTCTTAGATGGAAGGCCTTACAGGGCTAAATGAGCTCCATCTGCCGGTATTTGGAATCAGAGTTGTCCTTCTCCTAGGATGACTGCCAGAAGGCTAATGAGCTCATCCTACCCATACAAGGATTATAGGAACATGGGTGTCACTCCCCACACTTTACCATGGGCAGTGAGTTAAATGCTCCCTCTGCTGTCGGCACAGTTATCACACCAGGGGCCACAGAAGACCCCAAGTGATTTTCAGACTGTGCCTAAGTTCCCAAATAACCTGAATCAATCAGCCTGATGGCCACGTAAGTACAGAGGGAGCCCAGGCAAAGTGTTAGTGCAACATATCATGCAAAGCTGTAAGTGCAACCACAAACAGGAATGAAGCTGTTTCATGGGCATTAGCACCAGCTTCTAAAATACAAAACCCACTGGACTCTGGGCACATTTTCTTTTCAGATCCATATATGCACTGGTTTCTTATGAAATGCCAAGCCAACAAAAACTATCTGTTGTGTTCAGGTCAAACCTGACTCACACCTGCAAGATATTTGGGTCACCAAAGGTGGTACAGATCTACCTGATTGTAAGCAGAGTGGTTCTTGGGGATCTGAGAGCATGCAGCTCAGTGGGGATAGTCAAATCTTCACTTCCTGCAGAAGCTACATGCAAAGAAATGGGGATTATTGCTGCTTTCTTCTGTATCTGCTCCTACCTGTGTTGGACCAGGCTGCCCAGGACAGTGGTGGAGTCATCATCCTTGGAGGTATTTAAAAGATGTGTGGGTATGGTGCTGAGGGACATGGTTTAGTGGTGGGCTTGATGATCTTAAAGGTCTTTTCCAATCTAAATGATTCTGAGTCTACCTGCTGTTAAACTGGTACCTTTCATCTGGATTTAGCTAGTGCTGACATTTGATTATGAGTCTGCATGATAGAAATGGCTTCTTTAGTAGTGATTCTGGTGTTTCCCTACATCCATGAGGCCTGTACTTTGTCTCTTGAGGTCAGCTGGATAGTCCTTTATGTTGATACCTTCCCATCCCCTTGTGTACCATGAGCTTCATCTTGGTGTTCCACCATGTGTGGATGGGTGGCTTTGCACAGTGCTCTGGGAACTGCAGCTGGACCACAGGCAGAGATGGCTTCTCTCCTAGTCAGTGAGGCAGGGAAGAGCAGTTCACAAACATAAGAAGAAAGAGAAGGAGAGTTGTTTGCTGAGGGAGGTGTGCTGGCCAAAGCTGTACCAGAGAGGTTTCAGGTCCAACCGGAGTTGCTGGGGTTCAAATTCTCATTCTGCTTTGTGGCAGAGTCATTCATTTTGCTGTTGGCCTTGCTGCCTCTAACCTGAGAAGATCTTTGTGCTCCTGGCAGGTTAAATGAATACCAGTGCAGGCATAAGAGAGGTCACTTTGGATTTCCATACAGACAACTTTTTTCTTTAATGAGATTTCAGGAGAGGGTGAGTGAAGGTGGCTGATAGCACATTATTATGGAGCTTGTAATTGCTTATAGTGCTTTCTAAGCTACCTGTATTAAGCAGAGCCTGATGGAAGAGAGGCAAGGGGCTGGCTGCTCTCTGGAGCATGGCAGGGAAGGGCAGGGATGCACACAAGGCTGGTGGAGGGCTCTTCTGACATTGCATCTGTAATCTAATCTAGACCATAATGATTTCCTACTGGCTCAGCATCAGTCATATAGTTAGCCTAACACTGAAATTAGATCTTGCCTGTCAGTGACATTTGCTTTCCTATCTGGACCATCTCTGGACTGCAGTACTTCCTGGCTCAATTCACGTGGGACCAGCAATCCCAGTTATGTCGATCCAGATGCAGCAGAAAGCTTTGGCTGAGCACTCCCTGCAGACCAGGGAAGCCATCAAAGTGAGTGTTTCAATATGCCACTGCTCTCTGGTGTAAAATAAGGACAACTCCCTGTTACAGCTTTGGGGTCTTATTCCCTTCCAGCTCCCAATGTCAATTGCAAGCAAACAGCAAATAATAAAGAGATAGGTGAAGCAGATCCCTTATCTAAATCCATACTGTATCTATCCTTAGACCATGTGCAGACCAGCTGAGCTAACAGAGGTGGTGGTCCAGGTTCCCTCAGCTGTTGCTTGTCTTCCTCTCCTAAGCACCAGGAAATAGAGATACAGGATTTGCAGCACCTATATCAGGCCTCTGCTCATCTTAGCTTGTGCATTAAACATGGTTTAGCTGGTACAGTGCTCAGCTGGGCAGCCTCAAAGTGTTCAAAAGTTGTAGCAAGGAAAGAGGAGATGTGCTCTCCTCAAACCAGGGTTGCCAGAGCCACCACCCTAACAGTGCTGCAAACACTGAGTTTTTCCCTTTTCCCCATGCACCCAAAATGAGATGGCATTAAGAGGTCCTTACAATAACCAGTGAGTCCTTCATGCTTCTGAAAAACTGGAGAAACTTGGAGAAGTTCCTGTGTGGGCCACAAAGTCCTGCTGCGTCTCCTGTGCTTGCTACTGATGGTGGCACCTCAGGAGTGTCATCTGTGCTCTGAGCTCCAGCTGGAGTTCGCCATCTTGCCCTAGGAGGGCTGCACCCCATAGAGTGCTGGTTCTGGGGCTGTGAAGAGGAGAGGCTGGCCCTTCAGGCCCAGCCAGTCTGATGTCTGAGCTGTAACACTGCACGGGAGATCCCTCTCCTCTTAGCTCCAGATATTCCCAGTGCTGCTCTTCCCACTAAAGCCAGACCTCATGGGTTTCTTTCACATTTGATGGAGAGCAATAGGCACTTCTGTGGGTTTAGCTCATCCTGAAGCAAATGCTTAAAAAGCCAGATGAGCCCTCGAGTGCTTTCTAGGAGGACTTTATCCTTGAACAGCTTGAAGAATGTTAGTCATTGGAAAGACTGAATTTTGGACACACTCCAAATTCCAGATTACCATTTAAAACTATAGCATTTTAAACAAACATTTTAACATAAGCAAACATGCTTTTTACTCATGTTAGCAAACACAAAATGACTTAATTCACAGGGTGGTTGATGTTTGGGTGTTTTTTTTTCCCAAATAGCAGCTGAGTTCCCAGTTAGGAGCCACAAGCACCATATAGATAATCTTCTCCTGATGTCTTATTGCCTTGCATTCCCAGAGAGCTTAGTAGAGATAAGATTGTTCCTTTCTTCTCCTCTTACCTCAGTCACAAAGTCATGTTGTGGTCAAGGCCATTTTTCAGGGTGTTTGAATTAAGGATCCTCAGAGTTCAATTCCAGAAGAGTTAATTAAAGATCTGGCTCTCAGAAAACTCAGTTTTAGGTTAGGTCTGATTTTGCTCTGAAGGTTTTAGGATCCTGGCTGCTCTTCCATCTTGTAGTTCTAATGCCTTGCCTGCTTCTTTTCCCATAAAGGCATCAATGTGAGAGAGCACCAAATATTTCGTGGAAAAGACAAATTCCCATCTATGCACATCAAAGGAGGCTTTCCTGATGTTTGTTTTTCATAACCTCTACTTTTAAAACAGATGTTAAACCAGTGGCATGAGTTAAACTCTCAGACCCCCAGGTGGCTTAGGCACCATACGTTGTGTAACATTTCACTTTGGTTGGGGATTTTCATGCATGATGTAGTTTTGTGGCATTGTTCTGCAAATGAAACTAAATTTTCATCATCAAGGCATATCAAATTGATATTTGTTAGAACCTCTTTAAGGGACAGCAAGGAACTGAGCTACTGTGGTGCTGCTAAGGGATGCGTATCGATCTGGGCATTCACTTATTGATTATCTACTTTACTGCCAAATAATCCTCTCTGTTAGCTTGTCTTCATCTACTTTAGATTCTGGAAGCAGCCTGGAAATTCCACACACTGCTCATTACATTAATGGAAAGTATTGATATGCTAATTGTCCAAGAGGTGATTGGAAGACCTGGGGACAACACAATCGTCTTGCTGTTCTACATGCTGTCTGCCATCACTTGTTTTGAAATCATTAGCTGGAAATATTGGCATGTTAGATAATGAATAAAGCTGATATCAAAGAAACAAAATTACTTTTTGAATTACAGAAGAAACCAAACAAGAAACAAACCCCAAGCCTGCAAATGCAATGGATTTCTAATGAGTCTCTCCAGAAAAAAACCCCCAAGGACTCAGGAGGTCAAGTGTAATAAAACTGTGACCTGAACTGGGGGTGAGGAGCTTGCAAACAAGAACTCTATCTGGATTTTGTAGCTAGAGAACTGTAACTGTAGAAGTGCCTAATTTATATATACATTTATAAATGTGTAAAATGGGAAGGATGCCATTTTTTTCTGATAGTGACTTTATTTTGCAGTTGAATCTGCTCTGTGTAGCCCCCGCAGCTCCACTGAGGAGGATTGAAAGGTAGAGCAGGCATCAGAACTTCCCACCAGTATTTCTGATTCCAAACTTCATTTTTTTCTATCAGACTAGCTGGAATTGGGAATTGGCTTGGCTTGAGCCAGGGATGTGGAATTGTCTAGACAGGCTGGGGCAACCACCTATGTTGCAGGGAGTGCAAGGAAAGGGATCCCAAGGAAAGGTGCCCTTCTTTGCCCAGGTGCTGGAGCCCACCATACAGAGGGAACGGGGGAAGCTTGTCTCACTCCTTCTTTGAGCTTCATCATAGCTCAGTTTGCTTTCTTTGAGAAGGTTACCAGTGTAATTGCAAATGTCTGAGAGCTGTTTCTTCTTTTTTAGTTGATGTTCTCAGCTGGCACAGTGCTGAGACCCCCTCAGTGCATATAGTTAACAATCCTTTACAGGTTAAGATGTTGTGAGAGAAGCACATGAGTGGCATGAGGGAACTGAACTGCCTCTTGTGGTGATGTCCAGCTCTATTTTCTAATGGAAGTAATGGTGTAGCAGTCAGGAGAGCTTCAAGCTTGGTGCAGAGCTAAAGATCAAAATATCGCAAAGCCATCATCAAGGTGAATTCTAACGGATAGATGGATACAGGCTCATGGGCTAATAAACCTCTTTAACTTGATTATGTTAATGATGATGAATAATTTATAAATGTATTTGGATCTACAATTATAATTTTACTCATGTATATAAAAAACAAGAAATGAAAAAATCTGAGCTTCAGCTTACAATGTGCTAAGCACTGGCACTTCCTAGGGAGGTCGAGTTCTCCTTTGCCCACAGAGTAAGAACCAGCAGGTCTGCCAGGAGGAGCTGAAGACACATTGTTGTCTACAGTAGCGTACCAAGAGCACGCTTCAGTTAGTAATTGGCAGAGATTTGTTTCAATAAGCAGCTGGATAATTTTATTTTACTTTTGATAAGAACCCCTTTATGTTATTAGTTTTCTTTCAGTTGGGCATCTCCAAAGGATATCCCACAATCCTGGTGGCAGCTTTGCATAGCAAAGATGAAATGCCTGCCCTTTGGCAGCACAGCAACATGGGGAGAGAACCTTATACCAAAGCCAGATATCCTCACACCTTTTCTTCTGCTGCCATTAGACACCCAAACTGTTACACCCAGTTTAATTTGGAAATGGAAATCCAGCAGCAAAATCCTACTGCTTTGAAAGTGGTGAAGGGAGCCCCAGAAACTTTGGCTGGTAGCAGTTGTGCTAATATCAATGAGCCTTCTCTGACAAACTTGGCTCTGAAGGAAATTTCCCTTTCTAAGCCCTTAGCCCTAGTGCACAAAGCTGCAGTCAGGGGCTTTCTCCTAGTGATCCTGCCAAGGCCACAGGCCAAGCAACAGCTCTCATAACTCCAGCATCATTTACTATGAAGCTAATAGAAGCAAGAAAATAATATTTTTGCTTTCTCTCTTTTTGTTCTTCTTCCCCTCCCCCCCTTACCCCCCCACCAGCCTATTCCTTGTTTGTTCTGATCAGCACCTAGCCACCTTCTGAGCAACCTGAAATGATGCCTTTATCCTTTCAATACCTCCACGGTCAGGCACAGTCTGAAAATCACTTGGGGTCTCCTGTAGCCCCTGGTGTGATAACTGTGCCGACAGCAGAGGGAGCATTAAACTCATTGCCCATGGTAAAGTGTGGGGAGTGATACCCATGTTCCTATAATCCTTGTATGGGTAGGATGAGCTCATTAGCCTTCTGGCAGTCATACTAGGAGAGGGACAACTCTGATTCCAAACCTGGGCAGATGGAGCTCATTTAGCCCTGTAAGGCCTTCCATCTAAGAGGTGAAACCTCTGTCCTAAGGACTTGGCTGCCAGTGTCCAAGCTTGCTAGGCCCTGGCAGCTGAACCTTAGGACTAAAGGGTGGGTCCAGCTCTGCGCATGCTGTGTCTCACCTAAAAGAAAAAAATCCATTGCGCTGGCTCGAGGGTGCTATCCGCTATCCTCTTTTTATCAGCACGCTTGTAAAAGACGCTGATGCGGAGCGTGGGTGGAGCCCTCCCTATATCTTCGTTTCCGAAGCCTAGCCATGACGACCTCCATGGTGCAGATGGCCTGGAGCTTCCTTGGGACTCAAAGGATGAGAAGATAGGAGTGACTTGCTCAAGGCCACACAAAGTCTGCAGCACAGCTGGGAACACAACTTGGTTCCAGATACAAAAGCAGAAATCCACCCTGGTGAGAGGAAGGCAGTTCACACCAGGGTAAAGTGTCTACTGTTGACCCAGGGTCTATGATCTTGCTTGGTTACAGATACTGTCACCTCCTGTTTGCTGGCTAATCTAGTTGGAAGTTTGCTAGCATTCCCACATGGCCAGGAGAGGTTCAGGTTGGACATTAAGAACAGTTTCTTCCCTGTAAGAGTGGTTAGGCATTGGAAGATGTTGCCCAGGGCAGTGGTGGAGTCACCATCCCTGAAGGGGTTTAAAAACCATATAGATATGTCACTTGGTGACATGGTTTAGCAGTGAACATGGTTGTGTTGGGTCAGCAGTTGGACTTTATGATCCTAGAAGTCTTTTCCAACCTTAATGATGCTGTGATCCACTTGCTTCCACTCTTAACCCCCTATACATAGCCAGAGTGAGCTGGCCGGAGCCTGCCGAGCAGTGGGATTGGTCCACACTGAATCCTCACCCTGGCAACCCAGGGAGGAAGGACAGTGGCTGGGGATGGGAGTCCTGGCAGGCAGAGGAAATTCCCACAGCCACATCCCTCAGGGGTCAGAAACCACTCCTCTGTCTCAAATCCCCTTCTGGAAACTAGTTCCCAGGCTGGCTTCCACATGGGAATTAGCTCTCAGGGGTTAAAAGATCATGAAAGAGCTAAGTGAAGCTAAATCTAGATATTCAAACTAAAGCCTTATTTTAAATATGAAATTAAATCCATCTTTCCACATGAGGTGGAATCTTTATCAGTGTATCTCCCTGAGCTCCTCTGCCTACGTGAAATGCCAATTGTAAGAATTCTGCTTGACACGGGATTTTTGTGCAGATTAGCTGAGCACAGTTTTTCAGAAACCATTTGGCAGCTCTTTTACTGTTATAAACTGCCTTTAATCCTCAGCTAAAATACTTTCTGCACTAGGCCTTCCTCTTCAGCTATTAAAGACAGGCTGCAAGCTTTTTAGTGAGTTAAACTTTATTCTATAGACATGCAGATCTACTTATGCATTTGACACACACAGGGGGGAATCATTTACAACCAAAAGGTACCATTTAATGAACAGGCAGTGATTTCCCCATAAAAGGGGAATGGCTCAGGCATTAATGTGGATTTCTTCACTCCTGGTCATTATAGACCAAAAAATAATGAGAAAATGGCCTCAAGTTGCACCAGGGGAGGTTCAGGTTGGATATTAGACAGAAATTCTTCCCTGCAAGAGTGGTTAGGTATTGGAAGAGGCTGCCCAGGATGGTGATGGAGGGGTTAAAAAAATGCTTAGACGTGGTGTTTGGTGAAATTGTCTAGTAGCATGAGGCTGTTGGGTCAATGGTTGTACTTGATGATCTCGGAGGTCTTTTCCAACATTAGTGATTTTATCATTCTAGGTGTCTCATGTAGGAGCATCCTGTCCACTGGGGTTCAGCTCTGACACAACCCCTTCCAGGCATCCCTAAAGAGCTCCCTGAAGTCCTGCTGCTACTGGGAAAGCAGAGGGTTCATCATACGACACGCTGATCCTACCACAACCCTCCACGGTCCTCAAAACCACCTGTAGATATCTGATGGGCAACAACTTAAGAGGAAGACGAGGTGGCTCCCAGCGCTCAGCTGGCGGCTGGTTGTCAGCAACCCTCTCCAGATGCCTTCCATCAGCCAGGTCGGCACGGAGCTGTGCGACCCGATGCCAGAGACCACCCCCATGACCCTGCTGCTGGGTTGGGGGTGTCCCGCCTGGGCGAGGGCAGGCAGCGATCCCTGCAACCCCAGAGGCTGAGGCTCGGTGAGGGCCGGGGCGGTGGCGGCGGCGGGCACCGCCCTCGAGCCCTCCCCTTAGTGCCCGCCTTCCCGCCCTGCTTCTCCCACCACCCCCGGCTGCAGGCTCCGTCGGGGCCGGAGTGGCGGAGCCCAGCCCCGAAGTTTGCGGAGCGGCGGGTGTCGGGGCCATGTGGCTGCTGTGGCTGCTGCTGGGTTCGGCGGGTGAGTGCAGGGCGGCGGCGGTCGAGGAGGAGGTTGTTCCCCGGGGCGCTGCCCGGCAGCGAAGGGGGCGGAGGAAGGCGCAGGGGCCTCCGTGTCTCCCTTCGGCGGCTCGCTGCGAGCCGAGCCGGGCCGGGCCGGGGGCACTGCTGGCCTGGCCTCCCCTTCCCGTGGTGGGCCTGGCGCGGGGCACTGCCTGCCCCGCCGCTCGCTGGGTGGGCCGGGCCGGGGATGCCCGCGGCGGGGGCGTGTGCGCCTCTCCCTCCCTCCTTCTTTCCCTCCCTTCAGAGCGTTCTCGGGGTGGTCCCGGCGCCCCTCCGCCGCCCAGGGGCTATGTGGGGCTGGCGTGAGGCAGACGAGGCGCCGCGGAGGGGTTCTCGGGGCCGAAGGGGCGAGGCCCTGCCGGGGCAGCTCGGGCCGACCTGAGCCCCCTGCTCCCTGCCGAGGCCTTCCCAGGGCGGAGCAGGCCGTGGCGGGGACAGCCCACCCTCTCTGCTTCCCGGGCCGGGCTGTGGTGGGCTCTGGCTCCGCTCCTTGCAGCCAGGCGAAGCGCTCGGATCTTTGCCTGCCTTCACCTGAGGCATTGAAGGGAGATTTCATACTTTTTATGAATATTGATCTGTATAGAAACTGGTTTTTCCCCCCTTCGCGGTCAGCGTGTACCTGTGGGAGCCGGCAAGGGGGTGATGGTTTGTGGAGCTTTGCCGCAGGTGTGAATGGTTTCAGTGCAGCCTGGCTCTATCTTTCCTTGTCCCTTGCTTGGGTGATGACAGACAGTGAGTTAAACTCTGGTTATCGACTTCACTTTATTGTTAATTTTAAAAGAGTATTTGTCCTCATGAAGAACTGTTAAGTCTCACAGCTTCTGTGGTAAAAGTTGGATTTGAGTTTGGCGTAGATGGGCAGGAAGGAGTGAGGAGAGGAGCAGGACTTGCACTGATGGGAAGTTTGCATAACTGCAAAGTTCAGCTGCTCCGTTCTTTAAGTCTTGTGGGGTTTGGGTGTCTTTGTGAAACTGTTTCAACAGTTCCCTTTTTGGAAAGCTTCAGGCATATTGTAGAGTCTCCAAGATCATTGAGTCCAACCATTGCCAAGTCATCACTGAACCACATCCCTCAGCAACACATCCACGTGCTGTTTGGACCCCTCTAGGGATGGTGACTCCGCTACCACCCTGGGCAGCCTCTTCCATTGGATAACCCCTCTTGCAGGGAAGAAATTGTTTCTAATGTCCAACCTGAACCTCCCCTGGTGCAACTTGAGGCCATTTCTTCGAGTCCTATCACTGGTCACCTGGGAGAAGAGACTGACCCCCACCTCACTCCACCCACCCCAGTCTCCCCTTAGCCTCCTTTTCTTCAGACTAAACATCTCCAGTTCCCTCAGCTGCTCCTCACAGGACTTGTGCTCCAGACCCTTCACCAGCTGATGTTTATCTGGATTTCATTGCTTTCTTCCTTATTAATTTCCATTTTACTACAGTAATGTTGCCAAATTTTCACCTAATTACTCACAGCAAGGTATGAGTTCCCTATGTTGAAAACATTTGTTTGTAGAATCACCCTTAGATGAAGGCAGAGGGTTCTGTGCTAGAAGATGCTGATCTTTCCATGTGGAGATTTCCGAGTCACCCACCCACATCCTACGTTCCTGCTCCACCTTGGCCTGGGGCCAGTGACCAAGGAGACCTGTTTCTCATATGAAGTTAGTACTTCAGCTTTTTGACTGCAAACTCCCATTCTTGCACAACAGTTCCCCTGCAGTTGTTCAGCCAGAGGCTCCAGCTCACTTTGGGGCAGATTCAGAGAGTTTTCTGAAACTTTATTTTTTTTTAAATTGTTCTTGTTTTTCCTTTGAAGAATACAGGATTTTGGCACCCTGCAAGCTTCCCATAGGGAGAATGAGCTTGACTTTACCTGGCCTTCATTCTGTTTTGAATGTTAGTTCTGCTAACTCCTGAAAATACTTCTTTTCCTCTTGAGCCTGTTTTGGGTACAGATGGGAAACCTGGAAACCCTGGGGATCCATTTCTGTTAAGAGAAAATAAACACTCTGCAGTGTCTCTGTCTAAACAATTGTTCTGTTAGCCTGCAGAAGGAACTGGTGACTTGGATTGTGTCACTGAAGATTTGCAAGACAAAGTTTCAGCTCTTATTTGCATCTTTATTCTTAAGGTTTGATCAAGTACTTTTGTTCCTGAAAGACCGTGGCTGTGTGGGAAAGGTTTTATCTTGTTATGATGAACAGGGTCAACTTACATCAGGGTGGTTTAGTTTCAGTTTGTAATTGGAACTGTTAATCGATCAGAGACTGTTGGTTAGAAGCTTTAACTTCTGTTCCCTGCACAGGAGTTCCCCAATTCCTTTGCTTTCCTCTTCCAGTTCACAAGACTCATCAAGCTCTGAGGCACAAGCGCACACATGCGCTCTGTTCTTGCCAGTGTACACAGGTCATCCTCCTCAGCTCAGATCCCTTCCTGCTGCCCTGCACAGCATGCCATGGTCTGACCCAGTTCCCAGCTCTTTACTTTGGCTCACTGTCAGTCCAGGAGTAGTCCCTGGATGGAGGGTAGGTCCTGCAAGGATTCCAGTTACCAGCTTGGACTGAAACGACATTATCAGGTTAAGTTAATGAAGAGGAAGGTTGGTTAGTTAGAAAGCAGACTTCTATGTTTATCTTCCACAGTTTGTATTACTTAAGTAATACAAGATGGTCTACACACAGTTTCAGGGAGTTTAGGAAAGGATTGCTTCAGAGAACTGCAAGTCCATTATAGCTGAATAAACCCATAAAATGTAAACAGTCCCGGGAAGAAAAATGAACTCTCTGTAATCTTGACTTCCACTCTGCTGGATCTTCAAGACATTTTTTTTATTCAAAGAAACCTGCTGAACACCTTTTGAGCATAATTTTTTCTTCAACCTGTATTTCATCCATTAGGGAGAGAAATGATGTCAGGGGACACAAAATATTTAGCTGATTGAACTGCTTTTAAAAAGTATGATTGCAAAGTGATCAGAAAAGGAAGATTACTTTCTTTTTTCCAGACAAGGACAAACCTTCCTGTTTTAGCTGTGAGGCAGGTCTTGAAAATGCCAGTCTTCAGCTGGCTGGAGAAGCAGTGTGCAGTGCATAGCTGGAATTCCTGAGGATGGTCCCCAAGATGTCACAGAAAGGACCTTTCTGATGTATAAGCCAAATTATATACCATAGATTATACATGTATCTATAATACATAGATACTGTACCTCTTTAAAAATATATTATACCTCTTAAAATATAATCAACTTGCTCTGTATTAAGAGGAGGCTTTTGTTTCTTGTTTCCTCCAGTCTTTTGGTCTCTTGGAATGGGGACTCTGTTCCACAGACAGCACAAGCACACTTGTGTGCTTTCAGTCTGCAACTACATCTCAAAAGCTTGGAAAAAAAAAAGCCAACCCAAACAGGACATCCTCATGATTTTGAGGGCTAGAAGCTGCTGAGAAAAGTGTTACCAGGTTAATCTATGTCATGTAATGTCTACTAGCTTAAAACTTCCACCTGCTATGAAGGAAACACCTAGCGTTGCCTTCCATGGGTCTTCATTTGTACTGGTGTTCAGAGATCCTGTTTTCAGTAGAGTCTGCTGAAATCTTCTACGTGCTGCATGGGAAGAGCACTGCTGAATGCTGTTCTGCTCTGCTGCTGTGCATGTAGAGAGAGCAAAAACTGCTCTCTGCTTGGAGACTTGTCTGTCCTCTGTGTGTGGTAGATGTATTTTGTATGTTTGATGCAGTCGTCTCAACTCTTGCACTGGGTCCTGTGCTCCTTAACTTGTGTTTCTCTCAGTATGCAAGCCAGCTGGGATGTAGCACATCAGCCTGTTAGAGGTCAACAAGGATTCTTGGAGGAGCTTTGGCAAGTCAAGAAACTTCCAGCTTGGGAAAGCCCTAGGAGAAATGAGTGACAGACAGCAAGCATCAGATGTTTGCTGATGGTTGTGGGAAGTACTAACCTTAGTGCAAAGATAGAATCATAGAACAGTTACAGCTGG
>VWZO01018499.1:216860-229272 GCA_013396975.1 Bucco capensis | reverse complement strand
CTTCCAACCCTGACAATTCTCTGATTCTGTGGTTTGTGTTGTGGGACCTCAAGGAAAACAACATTTTACTAACCTTGGAAGACAATGGGCATCTCTGGGGACATTGTGTATGTGATCACACATACTCACTCAGAAGATCTTTATAGCAAGATCCATGATGACATTAGATTACATTAGAAAGAAGTTCCTCCCCACGAGGGTGGTGGAACACTGGCCCAGGTTGCCCAGGGAGGTGGTTGAGTTGCCATCCCTGGAGGCATTGCAGGTGAGGCTTGCCAGGGCTCTGGGCAAGCTGCTCTAGTTGGGGATGTCCCTGGCCACTGCAGGGGGGTTGGACTAGATGAGCTCCAGAGGTCCCTTCCAACCCAAACCAGTCGAGGATTCTAGGATTCTATGAATAAAGAGGTTTTGCAGCTAGCCAAAACCCAGAAAGCCTTGTGTGCTCTTTCACCATAAATATGAGCCTTTTCCCCACCCTGAGCACCACTGAGACTCATCACTGCCTGACCTTAAAGCCATGCTCTCCAATTGTTTTAAATGGCCATTATTCAGAGGATAAGAAAGTCAGGGATTTCCACTTTGGTTTAACCAGCAGGACTTTCTGAAATGAGCTTTTAAGCTTAGCTGGAATGCACTTACTTACAGAAAGATGTTCATTTTATTCTGAATAGCCAAGGCATCTGTGCTTCAAATATGCTTCAAATGCTACTCTCCTCTTCCCAGTGCATGGGAAAGCAGTTTTCAAAGCCCTTGACTCGTGGAAAAAGAAAAAAAATCCCTGCTTCCATATGCACTGGCATGCTGATTGAGATGACCTTCCATATCTGCAGCCCATCAGCCTTTTCTCCTTTCTCCTGGGAAAGAGACTTGTTTATGAAATGAGGTTTTCAGTAGCAGTAGCCAGCAGAATTCTGATGAGGCTAGCAGTTTGCCCCTTGGAAAGAGAACAAGAAGGACACAGGAGCCAAAGTTTTAATTGCTTTGGCCCTTTTCCCCATTCAGAAAAGTTTAGGAGAAGGAAAGGTTCAGGATTGTGTCATATCTAAGTGTGCCATGTATAGGCAGAGCTGGTGTGTACTCTGTTGGTTAACAAATTCTGTTGGGGTTTTTTGGTTTGGTTTTTTTTTTTGTTGTTTTGTTTTGGGGTTTCTGTTTGTTTGGGTTGTTGGTTTTTTTTTAAATTTCCATTGTTTACATTTTATTTGTATATTTATTATATTTCTGGTTTATTTGTTTTATCATGATGACGACGATGATGTTTTATTTGTATATTTCTTTATCTATTAATTTTGCTTCATCAGATTCATTTTATTGATATATTTATTATAGTTTGGGTTTCTTTTTGTATTTATTTCTAGATTAACTTTATTTCTATTGCATTATATTTCTTTCTATTGTATTAATCCAGAAAGCATCTCTGTGAGGCAGTCAGAGACTAACAACCTCCAGTCCAACAGACAGCTCATGAAGGTTACATTGCTCTTCCTTTCACTTAGCTGTGGTTAAAACCCAACTTGTATATCATAGAATCCTAGAATGGTTTGGGTTGGAAGGGACCTCTGCAGCTCATCTAGTCCAACCCCCCTGCAGTGGCCAGGGACATCCCCAACTAGAGCAGCTTGCCCAGAGCCCTGGCAAGCCTCACCTGCAATGCCTCCAGGGATGGGAACTCAACCACCTCCCTGGGCAACCTGGGCCAGTGTTCCACCACCTTCGTGGGGAGGAATTTCTTTCTAATATCCAGTTTAAATCTACTCTTCTCCAATTTAAAACCATTGCCCCTTGTGCTTTCCCTGCAGGCCTTTGCAAACAGGCCCTCTGCAGCCTGCTTGGAAGTTCCCTTCAGGTCCTGGAAGGTCACTAGTAATTCCCCTGAAGCCTTCTCTTCTCCAGGCTGAACAATCCCAGCTCCCTCAGCCTGTCCTCAGAGCAGAGGTGTTCCAGCCCCTGAGCATTCTCGTGGCCTCCTCTGCACCTGCTCCAGCAGCTCCATGGCCTTTGTGTGTTGAGGGCTCCAGAACTGGACCCAGTATTGCAGAGGAGGTGTGAGCAGAGCAGAGTGCAGTGGCAGAATCACCTCTCTGGCTCTGCTGGCCACGCTTCTCTTGCTGCAGCCCAGGATGCCATTGTGCTTCTGGGCTGCCAGCGTGCACTGTTTGCTCATGGCCAGCTTCTCAGCCACCAGCACCCCAAGGCCTTTTCTGCAGGGCTGCTCTCCATCATCTCATCCCCAGCCTGGATTGATAGTGGGGATTGTTCTGACCCAGGGGCAGGACCCTGCACTTGCTCTTGTTGAAGCTCCTGAGGTTCACCTGGGCCAGAACTTGTCCAGGTCCTTCTGGATGACATCCTGCCCCTCCAACTTATCCCCAGCACCCCATAGCTTGGTGTCACGTGCACACTTGCTGCTGGTGCACTCAATGCTGCTGGCCATAGTGTTTACACAAATATTAAACAGTCCAGACCCCAGTACAGAGCCCTGAGGGACATCACTTGGCACTGATACATTGTGCTCTGCAACTATTTCTTATTTCAGGATGGCATCTATGCCAAAAAATATGATGAAAAATGCAGGGGAGATGGAAGAATAAAGTGGCTATTATATTCTGAAGAGAACTGAGTAAGTTTACTCTTTCTGAAGGAAGAGTAAACATCAGAGCACATTTGAGCATCTTGAGCTCAGGTGTCTGCTAGCTTGTAGCCTCACTGGATCTCCAGTCCAAAAGATTCACTCTGGGACAAAGAGAAACCAGTTTCTTCTGTGAGAGCTGGATGACAAACTTACCTTCTGATGACCAATGCAGAAGAGGCTGAAATAGTTTGTGAGGAGGCTTTGAATCTCTTTACACAGAGCTGTTCTCTGGCAACACAAGAGAGGAGGTGGACCAAGGTATGAGAATGAGCAAACAGTGTTAGTTGTCATCATTCAAGAGAGCTCTCAGAAAATTCCACCATCCCTGGAAGTGCTCAAAACCCATGTGGATATGGTGCTTGGGGATAGGGTTTAGTGATGAGCATGGGAGTGTTGGGTGGATGCTTGGACTCAATGATCTCAGAGATCTTTGCCAATCATAATGATTCAATGAAAATATGCATCCAGTATCTCTCTTGAAATCATTATGAATCAGTGAATTACTCCTAGAGCTGCTGTTGTTAATAAAATATCAACAAGCAAATGCCATTAGATAAGGTCTGGAAGCAGCAGTGTGTTATAACCTGACATGAAAACACCAGTTATTTACAATATAGTTAAGATTCCAACATGGGGCTTAATGTGATTAGTCAAACTCATTTTGAAAAGAGCTAAGAATCCCTAGGATGCCTCAACAGGCTAAAAGAAACCTAAGCAGAGTTAAAAAGTCACTCTTAATGACCCTGCTGTGATGGAATAAAATAGAAGCTGTTACTCTTTGCTAAGCAAATGAAACCAAAGAAACATTACTTATCCCTGCTATTAATTCCATGCTCTTAATTCCTAATGGAAATTCTCTGATTTCCTCTCCCATAAATACATTTTCCCTCAAGTAATTTGACTTACATCTTGAACAAAGTACCAGCTTGCTTCAAATAGCTCTGTACTGCTTCCAGGTTTCTCTGTAATTTAGTCAGAGCTGTTATACATTCCACTTGGAATGGGTTAGTTTTTTTTTTTTTCTATGTTTTGGAAAACAAGCATTTACTTTTTGCATTATGAATTCAGGTAACTGAAAATTTCATTCATTTTATATGTTTCTTTGGGGGGGTTGCTAATTACAGAAATCAAGGGATGTGTGGAGAGAGGCATAAAAGGTCAATTTATAGGAAGCTCTTGCTTCAGATCATTCTCTGCACTACATTTGAAGATTTTAGTCTCTTGTTAAAAGTTCTGTCTTTAGTATGAAGTGTTTTGGAGGGGTTTGTACATTATCCAACAGAGTTAACTATATTTTAGGGGAGCTTTCTGCCTTCCAGTAGGGTTTGTGGGACAGGTCTGGTGCCAAGGTGGCAGTGGTGAGAATGGTGAGCAGAATGCTGATGGGGAAGAGAGGATGCAAGTCACAAGTCACATCACTGGGTTTTCATTTTAATACCACCCACCACTTCTTTTTGTCCCCTAAATGTTTGTGTTCACTAAGTCAGCTCCTTTCTTTCCAAGGAGTTAGGTTTTCTTCTCTTTTTTCATTTCAAGAGGTCTCTATGGGGAAACTCCTGTTTCACACAGAGTAATGAACTGAACTTGTCATTTCAGCTGTCAGCTAGAACTTGGCTCTGACTGCCAATAACCCAAAGATGGCACTAGATATATTAACTCATTCTGCACCCTTTCTGCCAGTTCCTGTGAGGAACAACTCCTCTCTGGGGTATATCCTCATTCTATCTTCTATCACAAGCCCTCCTAGATTCACCAGATAAATGCCAGGGATGTTTAGATGACCTTGTTCCCTGTTTTTTGGGGTTTTTTTGTTTGGTTGGTTTTTTTGCATTTTCAGATCTCCCTGTGCAACTTCTCATGAAATCATTCTCCAACCAGTTGTATCCAAAAAAGCCCAGATTAGAAAACCCAGTAATTTCAATCCCTGAGGCACAGTTAAGATGGAGTGAAATTAGTAATCACTTACCCATCTTGAGTTGGAGCATAGCAGTGCAGCATCCCTGATCTTTGAGTAACTTGCCTGTATTTTGTGTCTTTTAAATGTATGTGTGAGCATAGCTGAAAAACTTAGTCAAAAGCAAGCTCAGCACCAGAGGGAAGTGACCATCTGCTGTCTTTAGTGAAAAATCTGTCTTAACAAACATTAGAGAAGCTGCTTTTCCCTTTTTCATATGTGTGCTGGACAACCTAAAAAACCACAGCAACCAAATGTTTCTGAGTACATATTCCTGGCAGCTAAGCAATGTGCTGTATTACTCAGATGATAAATGAATGTTTCAGAAACTTGACATGTATATAATTGCACATCCAGACAAAACAATCAGCTGCTTCTTGGTTCAGAAGGGATGTTGCAGACACAAAATGTTACATGGGCATGGATTTTCTCATTTACGATGAGACCTTTAGAACTTTGCTCTTCCAAATAGTCTCCAAACATCTGGAAGGTGTCCACAAATTGCAGCTGCCATCCACAGCAAGACTGTTTACATTGATTTTTCCCTTCCAAATCAAGTACCAACATCACAGCCTAGACCATACCTACCAGGATGGGAAAGATGAAGCTAGGCACCCAATGATCATATCTTGTAAGGAAATAATGCATTAATTTCCTTTAAGGAATGTTTTCTGAATTCCTCCTGGGCCTGCAGCCTGCTCCAGAGCACTCTGAGGCACTCTTAAAAATCAACTTCCAATCTGCTGAAGCCTTATTGCCTTTCCAAACTTTGAAATGAGTGAAACTGTGTGCGAAATAATGGCACTCCTATCTGCACTAAAAGCCTTTCCTCCCCTAAAATCAGCCAATAATTGCAGAACATCAAATAAAATCACTACCTGTTCTTCCTGACAGAGCTTCAAAGCAAAGTCTTCCAACTTGCCAATCTGTGTTAATGAATCACAAGTGGAATCTCTGGGCCAGATTTGTAGCTGGTGGTGGATTCAGTCATGCTTAGCTGATTTACACCTCCTCAAGTTCTCTTCTCCATACCACAGATGGGTTCCAAACTTAGTTGAGCATGTCTAGTCTCTCCTCATTAATATTAACACCTTCCCACACTACAAGGTGAGTGTCTGACCCCCTCTGTGCTTTCTTGACCTTAATAGATAGTAATAGATGACTGTGGTGTTTGTTCCTGATAGTATCCANTTTAGCTCATTCCTATAGGATATAGGCAGAGACATTTCCTCTTTGGATAGACAGGAAACTGAGGCACCAAGACCTAAGTCATAGCATAGATTCCCTTTGGAAATCGCTTTGAGTTCCATCTTAAAGTATTGAAATGTTCTGTTTTGTAAAGAATGTGTACCTTATTCTTCTAAAACCTCCTTTCTTTAGCAGTTGGCTTGGTTTGAGTTCAAACAGAACTAATTCTGTTCAGGGATTTGATTTTCTAGCTCAGTCTCTCCTCAGAGACTCTTTTTGTTTGGTTGCTTGGATGTTTGGATGGGGGTTTTTTGTTTTGTTTTGTTTTTTGGTTGGACTCAGTGATCTGAGAGGTCATTTCCAGCCATGAATGTTCTGTGATTCTGTGAAATGCATCTCTGGTGTTTGGGGATCTTCATCCTTATCAAGTGATATGTTAGTGTGTCATAAGCACTGAATTGGTGGTTGTTATTTTTCCCTGCCTCTTTAGTTTTCTTCCCTCTCAGTCACCTTCCTCCACTGCTGGGTCTTTCCCTATCCAGAGACAAGACAAGATGTGATCTGGATGGTTTAGTTTTGGTTTCCAGCATATATTTTCATCTATTTTCAGCTGGCTTTGGTCTCTGCAGAGATTCCTAGAAGAGGGTGATAACAGTGGATGGGAATAGTTGAAGACCATATGTTGCTCTAAAACTGAAGAGTTAGACACAACCTGGCATGCAAGTCTGCTGCATGGTGGGCAGACTTCAAATCAAAACTGAGGTATTGCCCAATCTTCTGGGCAATTTACATCTTACATGTAATATTTACATGTTAGTTTACCCATTTATATGTTAAATTGGTAAATTTACCAGTTTTCCCTCCAAAATGGCACCCCTAACCCCTCTAAACTCACCTCAGCTCTGTCTGCCAACAGGGCACCCCTAACCCCCTAAATTTAACTCAGCTTTTCCCTCCAGAATAGCACCCCTAACCCCCCTATTTTTACCTCAGCTTTTTCCTCCAAAATGGCACCCCTAACCCCCCTATTTTTACCTCAGTTTTTCCTCCAGAATGGCACCCCTAACCTCCCCCTAAATTTACTTCAGCTTTTCCCTCCAAATTGGCACCCCATCCATCAATCTCACTTCAGCTTTTCCCTCTGAAAATTCTCTCCCCTATAGATTACCTCAAATTCTTTAGAGCCAGCCCAATTAACTCCAGATTCATCCCTTTTAAAAAAAAAAAATCACAGTTAGTCAACTAAATTACCTCAGTTTTGCCCTACAATATTTGCCCTGGGTTGGGCCTAATGGTCACTAGATGGGGAGCTCTTTTCCTGGAGGAAAAAAGGGGAATATTGGAAAATTCAGGTTTGTGCTAGCCATACGTCTCAGAACAATGTGTCCTAAAGCTGTTGTGTTCACTAAGAGCTTCATCTTTCTCAAGTAGATTGGTAATCCATGGGATACATCACCAAAGAAACTCTGAGTCAAGTCTGTTTTCTACTGTGTGAAGGGCATGAGAGGGATTTTTCAGAAGCTAAGATACCATTTTAGTGTCATCCCTCCACATTCCACCTCTGTCCTGGCTCATCTGCAGCAGGCAATGTATTTTTAACTCAACAAGTGTCTGACCAAAACCCCTTGATAAATAATAAGGAATCACTCTGCAGTTCTTAATGGACTTTAGGCCACTCTTATTTTAACAGTGAATAAATGTCTATGGAAATTGTTACTGTTAACATTTAATCCAAATCTGGCATCGTTTAGGAAGCATTCAGAAACACTGAAATGTTTGTGGGTAGTTCTGCTGTCTATCTTCTCTTTGATTTAGAATCTATGAGTCTTTCCTCATGTGCCTTATTCTTCTGCTCTTACCAATTCTGTGTTCTTCCTCTGCTGCTCTTGCCCCCATTTAACAAGCCTGGAAATAGTTAGGTTGTCTAGAAAATTCAGTCTCATTTCACACATTACCCTCTGTAGAGCTGAACCTATTTCTTTTTCTGTGGCTGTATCATTAACAGTAAAATATTTCATCTTTCTCCTGGTGGATATCCAATACAGACATGGTTTACCAGCTCTCTGCAGAGTTATAAAAAGCCTTCACTTAGCCCTTGTGACCTTGTCACCACAAATTGCTTTCAGATTCTGTGCCATTTGAACAAACACAGCAATTCACTTTCATGTTCCTCCAAATGCTAAGGGGAAAAAGGAAAGGAAGGAAGGGAGGTAAAGGTACCCAGTCTCCAGTATGCAATGTATGGCCAGGATCATTCTCACTTTGATGATTCCAGTTCTCTTATTGTTACCACATCAGGACCAGTCCAGCTATGGAGAAAGTGGACATGGAGATGTATTTCTGGCAGTGGAGTCAAGAAGCCATGCAGCTCTTCTCCAAGTTAATCATAGAATCCTAGAATCCTAGACTGGTTTGGGTTGGAAGGGAGCTCTGGAGCTCATCTAGTCCAACCCCCCTGCAGTGGCCAGGGACATCCCCAACTAGAGCAGCTTGCCCAGAGCCCTGGCAAGCCTCACCTGCAATGCCTCCAGGGATGGGAACTCAACCACCTCCCTGGGCAACCTGGGCCAGTGTTCCACCACCCTCGTGGGGAGGAACTTCTTCCTAATGTCCAATTTAAATCTACTCCTCTACAATTTAAAACCATTGCCCCTTGTCCTTTCACTGCAGGCCTTTGCAAACAGGCCCTCTGCAGCCTGCTTGGAAGTTCCCTTTAAGTACTGGAAGGTCACTAGTAGCTCCCCTGAAGCCTTCTCTTCTCCAGGCTGAACAATCCCAGCTCCCTCAGCCTGTCCTCAGAGCAGAGGTGTTCCAGCCCCTGAGCATTCTCGTGGCCTCCTCTGCACCTGCTCCATCAGCTCCATGTCCTTTCTGTGTTGAGGGCTCCAGAACTGGACCCAGTATTGCAGAGGAGGTGTGAGCAGAGCAGAGTGCAGTGGCAGAATCACCTCTCTGGCTCTGCTGGCCACGCTTCTCTTGCTGCAGCCCAGGATGCCATTGTGCTTCTGGGCTGCCAGTGTGCACTGTTTGCTCATGGCCAGCTTCTCAGCCACCAGCACCCCAAGTCCTTTTCTGCAGGGCTGCTCTCCATCATCTCATCCCCTAGCCTGGATTGATAGTGGGGATTGTTCTGACCCAGGTGTAGGACCCTGCACTTGGTCTTGTTGACTTGGATTTCTTCTTGGTGCTCCCTGTGTTTTTAAGACTATCTCTTCACTGGTTGTAAAAGTGCAGTGTAGAAGCCCTGGAACTGGCAGAGTCTCTTTAAGCTCTCTGAGTGACTTTAATGAATGCATTAATTAGCCTGCTAGAGAGGAACAACTTAATAGGAGCAATGCTGCTCTGTGCTCATCAGCCATATGGGTATCTGTGCATACTTCCCTGCTCTCTGTGGACATTGCAGCCTGAAGCTGCTCAGGAATCAACTCTGTCCTCCACTGTCTAGTGGAGACAAAGCATTAGTTCCTCATCTAGAATAAAAACCCATGATGATGTTCCTGTGCTCCCTTTGACTGTGTTTCTGGCTAGATCAATTGCTTCTGATGTGTGCTCAAAAAGATCCCCATCAGGGACTGATTCTTTCCCTTTTCCTACCACACTGTCTCCTCCTTTGTTTGTACCTCCCTGACTTAGGCTAAAGTCACATTCCTGTGAGTTTCTGGCCCTTCAGCACTCAGGGGTTGCCTAAAAGGGCAAAGTTCAACCCAGATTTTTTGACAGAGAGATATATCTGCAGGTGCCTGAGTGATGCAATGCACCCCAGAACATCTCCTGAGCCTCATCAGTAACCTGTCTAGCCCCACAGTCTCTGTGACAAGGGGAATGGGAGATGATATCTAGGGAAAACACATCTGTCTGGCTCCTTTTTGTCATTAATTCCCCTTGTGTGCTCTGAGCATGATGTATTAGGGATGCTAGAGGGTCTGTCTCTGCCTAATCTTTTTAGTATCCATTTATAGACCTGCTGTCCATCAATTTGTTTCATTTCATTTGGAACTTCTGCTCCTGTCTGCCCCTATTCTGTGACAGCAAACTGCAGAACTTCACCTTCCATTGCATTAGAAAGAACTTAGTTTTACCTCCTTTACCTTTGTTTTATTGAGTCTTCCCAGCTCTAGCATTGTGGGATTGGTTCCATTCAGCTTATCTTCCATCTTTATGATTCTGTAATGTGGAATCATTTCCCTTCTCTGCTGTGTCCATCCTAAACTGAAGGATCCCAGGAATTATAGCCTGTCTTCTTAAGGCATCAGTCTCTGTGAGGCTCCATTTCCTTTATCATTTCATCATCTATACTTCCCATAATTCCACTGAGATGCTCAGACAAGAACCACATAGCATCCAAGAAAAAGGCACATCAAGTGTTTATACAGAGACAAAAAGACATCCTTAGACCTATGTTTTGGGAAATATTCAACTGTGCTGCAGCTCAATGATTTCAGAGCTTATTAATTGTAACATCAAGGTCTTTCTGGGTCTTGAATTCAGCATTTTGTAAACATAGCTTACATTACTTTTTTCCCCTAGATACATGTCTCTTCATTGTGTTGGGCTTATGTCAGAAGGCTTTGGTAGTGGAGGATCTGCAGGGGTGGCATCTATAAGGAGAGACCACAAGCTGCCCCTGTGTTGGATACAGCCAATTCCAAGCAGCTGGACCTGCCAGTGGCCAAAGCTGAGCCCATCAGTGACTCTGGTGATAATATACTTAAGAAAAAAGCAATCAATGCTACACAGCATCTCTGAGAGAAAGGAGTGAGAAAGAAAGGGAGAGAAACAACTCTTCAGACACTAAATTCAGTGAAGAAAGAGAGGGATGAGGTGCTCCAAGCACTGGATCAGGGTAACCTCTGTGATGGAGAACAATTGTGATGCAGGTTTTTCCCCTTTGCAGCTCATGGAGCAAATATCCCCCTTGCAGAAATCAATCCTTCCTTAGGTCTCTTGAATCTTGAAGGTGTTCTCAGAGCAGGGAGATGAAATCAGGCTCTCCACCTGGGACAGGAGGTCAGAGTCATCAGGAGGTCACATGTGCTTAACAAAGAACACCACAAAGGCTCAGTGCTTCCATGAGCTATCCCAAACACAAGGAAAAGTAGCACAGGAAAAAGGAAGAGGGAAAAGATCAGACTGTGTAAAAGCAAGGTAAATCCCATTGTTTTTCTTCCTCTTTGGTCCTGTTCCTTTCTTCCCATCTTCTATCCCTTGCTCTTCCTTCTTCCTCCCTAGGCTTACCACTAGCTCTAATTCCTTTCTTTTATTGCTGGGCAGAACTATATTTTATTACAACTAGAGCTCATTAAAGAGGTCAGAGAACATAATTGATGATAAAAAGCCCAACAACTCCCCTCAACCAGCAAAAAGCACACAGTTAATTTGCCTCTTACCCAGAAGTACTTAACACCTGAGAATTGTTCTAGCTTCAATTCTGATGCTGAAGAGAGAGACTAATCTGGGAGCCCTTGATCCTAGCTTAATTCATGCTATTTAACTAACTATTAGCATTAACCTTTGCCTTTGTTACCACAATTAATTGAAATATGAATACATGGATTAATCTCTATGGAATAATGTTTTAAAGAGTAATTTGAAAGGGAGGTATTTAACCTTCTCTAATATGCTGAGGAAATTATGTTGCCCCTAAGTGGTCTCTGAATTGCCTAGGAGGAAGAAAGTAATTAATAGCTGGTTGTGGTGGTAGGGAAAGAATGGCTACTCCATGCTGGACCAGGTGCCATACATCACATCCTTCTTTCCTGTGGATATTTTCATAAGATAAAGTGAAGCAGAGATTCTCTGATCTCTCCAGTTTGATCTAGTTAATGTTTGGACTTGATCTTAATGGTCTCTTCCAACCAAAATGATACAGATGAAGGGGAAAAACCAACCAAACAAACAACAAAATCATTAAGTTGTTATTAAAAAACCTGCTTGGATTATAAAATTGACTCTGAAAGCTGTTAAAATGATTGCAAAGAACTGGGGGAAGATTGCCAGAGACGGATCTTGCTGCAGATGCCTTGTATTTATACCCACTTACTAAAAACCAGCAGCTAACTGTAGCTGGAGATTGGATTAGGAATATCCTCAGTCTTGCCCTGAGTTTCCTGTAGCTTTAGGACAGTTTGTGTGTCTCAGCTATCCTAGGAGAGATAGTGGAAAGTCACATTACAAAGCATCTGTCTGTAGTTGCTCTTCAGATGCCTGCCTTGCTTCTTGAAGCATTTTCAAAAGGTTTTATGGAGTGTTATTGCAAATATTTTTCTTATCTCTCTGCCTGTAGTATCGGTTCCCCTTGCAGCCTTGGAAACTCTGCACAGTTCTGGGGAAGAAAAAATGTCAAGCGAAACGTTTCAGAAAACTCTCTGTATCCTCATTGTCCTCCCTGCATCTCTCCACAGCTTGAAAGCAAACTGTGAAGCTATGGAAATGGCGAGTGCTGCATCTGCTTTGCTCGAACTCCTTTTCATCAGCACTTCTCCCCTTCCCCTTCCCCTTCCCGCACCTTCCCGCACCTTCCCTTCCCTTCCCCGCACCTTCCCTTCCCACACCTTCCCTTCCCGCACCTTCCCTTCCCGCACCTTCCCTTCCCGCACCTTCCCTTCCCGCACCTTCCCTTCCCTTCCCGCACCTTCCCT
>VWZO01018499.1:195953-209635 GCA_013396975.1 Bucco capensis | reverse complement strand
GTTAAACACTGCAGAGCTACTTCTGTCTGGGCAACAAGGGCAGCATCATAATTGACAATAGATGGAACCTAAATAACCATTTGCAACTGGTTCCTGAAGGAGTGCAAGCATGTCACTACCTTTGTGAAACTGAAGTGCAGTGCTTTAGGCTACGGATTTTTTCCCTTGTACACTACATTTTCTCTTATGTGAAGCCAAAACATTCCCTAGAGTCTGAAGGCACAGATTTGCACAGTATATTTCTTTCTTTATATATATATATAAATACACTTTATAGTCACCAATTATAACACAGTGGTGCTCCAACACGCATCCTAGTCTTGTATTGCAGTGCTAAAAGAAGCACCAAGAAAACCTCTGCATGTTAAGCAGCAGAAACAGAGGAGTCTATGAATTCCTTAAGATAGAAATGGATCTGTTTCTCCTGCTTGCTTGAGAAATGCTTTCCAAAATGAGGGAAAAAAACCCAAATTTCAATACAAGCTTAACTCCTTGTTCAAGGAAGTATTTAATGGGGAATTATTTTACTGATCTTTTTTAGCCTGGTTGCCTTCAGGAGAGCTGAGAAACATGCAAAAGTTAAGTAAATGTCAGCATAGTAGAATAATACATCTCTTTAAATTAGGGAAAAAGAAACCATGACTCTAATTGATCAAACTCCTCTCAAAGGTCAAATGCTGCCAAGCATTGGTATTTGGGGGGTTTGGTTATTTCTTCAACTGTCTTTCCTTTTATTTGTAACCTGACTGCTCAAAATGTCCTTGCAACATTTTTAATTCACAAATGTAATTAGAATTCAAACACCTGCAAGCAGTTATTAAAATTCCCCTTTCTACTAGATTCCCTTCTATTTTATGCTCTTCATATCCACACACACACACACACACACATCCAGCAAACCTTAATTAAATCCTGTTTGTTTTTATGCCCAATTTGCAACTTCTGATTTTCACTCTCTTCATTAATTAGATAAGGAAAAGCCATAGGGTTTTAATTACTCAAGCTATGTGTGAACACATCTTCATTTTCAATTAAAGGTGAGATAGGATGTTTGAAGAGATATTAACTAGCAGAGTAATTCCTCTTTTATTGTCCTGACAGATAACATATATCTCCTGAGATGCTATCAGCAAGCCTGTTTGCATTTCTTGGGGATCTCTTGGGCAATGCCTTCAACTGAAAAAAAAACCAGTTATAAGAGGAAGGCATCAAGGCTTAAATCTCCAGCAAGACCTGTGAATGATTGCAGCCTTTCTGACTTCCTTTATCAGGATCATTCCCAGTTACTTATAGCCTAAGTGGATGTTACTGGAGCAAGCTGGCATTTGGTGTGAAGAAAATACTGATTTCAGCGAGTTCCAGGTCAGTTTTAACATCTACTGGTAGTCCATCTTCCTAATTTGATGAGCAAAATATGCATATGAATGGCTCATAAAAGAAGTCTTTAAAGAAAATCAATGGGATGAGAGAGTAAGGAGAGAATAAATATACTGGGAAAGACCACAGGCAAAGTCCATAACTGAAGAACTGAATGAACTGGGGATCACAGAATAGAATCACAAAGGTTGGAAGAGACCTCTAAGCTCATCAAATCCAACCATGCCTCTCACTAGAATCCCACTAAACCATGGCCCTAAGGAGAGCATCTAAATGCCTGCAGGGATGGTGACTCCACCACATCCCTAGGGAGCTTATTCCAAGACTTAACAAGCTTTTCAGGAAAGAAATTTCTCCTGACATCCAATCTAAACCTCCCATACTTCAACTTGAAGCCATTTCATCCTCTCAGTGTTAACCCTGGAGAAGAGACCAAGCCCCATCTCACTCCAGCCTCCTCTCAGGTAGGTATCTAACAGCCCTTTGTGAAGAGCCAGCTCCCTGAATCAGTTCTACAGTCACATTGCTCATCATTGGCTTGTGAAGAGCTGTTGAGGGCCAGATCCTGGCAATCTGGCAAATTATATAGCAGCTTCTCTGAGTTATTTGTTTGTCAGGAGCAACACTGCCTCTGCCTTGTCTTCTTGTCCTCCTCTTTTACTGAGCACTGTACAAAGCCCTTCAAACCTGTCATCTGCTCTCTACCCTGAATAATGGAGAGTTGGGATGTCTACACCAAAGCTGTCAGAGTCATTTAGAGATAAACTAACTACAGCATAAAGGGGGAAAAAAACCTGTCTATGTTATGGATTAATTTAACCTGATTTTAGGGAATTGCAGCTCTAACCCTGATGCTAAACATGTTTTCCTCCTTATAAATTATGCCAAGAAGATAACACCAACTTTAATAGAGTCAGCTCTCCAAAATGAAGTCATCTCAAGTCATCACCACAGGTCTATGGCTATTATCCCAAGCCTTCTGAAGTGGAGTTTAACCTTAGAATTGATCATCATCCTAGAATGATTTGGGTTGGAAGGGAGCTCTGGAGCTCATCTAGTCCAACCCCCCTACAGTGGCCAGGGACATCCCCAACTAGAGCAGCTTGCCCAGAGCCCTGGCAAGCCTCACCTGCAATGCCTCCAGGGATGGGAACTCAACCACCTCCCTGGGCAACCTGGGCCAGTGTTCCACCACTATCCTGCTGAGGAACTTCTAATATCCAGTCTAAATCTACTCTTCTCCAATTTAAAACCATTGCCCCTTGTCCTTTCACTTGATCTTGATTCCACTTTTTAGCTAGAGGCAGTCAAGTTAGTTACCTAGACAGTGCTCAAAAACCTTCTAATATCTAATAATAATACAAATGTGTGGCCAGTAACACAATTCTTAGCTCTCTTCCTTAGTCTAAAGGCATTTAGGATTTAGAAAGTCCTAGTCTGGACACAAAGGCTGTGTAAATTTAACAGTGCTTGGGCACAGACCCAAGGAGATGAAGTATACCATTGACACTCTTAAACTATCTGAATGGTCCTTGGCAACCTTTAGGTCTCATCTACCTTAGAGCCTCCTCAAAACCAGTAAACTAAAGAACTAGCCCAGTCAAAAACCAGACCCAAAGGGAATGACACCAACACAATGGAATTTAGTTATTTAGTTTTCTGTAATGCTTTTCAAGCTTAAGGTAATCAGAAGCTTTTTTTTTTTTTCCCCTCCCCTTCCTTTTAACCAAGTAAATTCATGAACTGCATGCTTAACTATCATTGAGTGTTGTAAAAATATTTATGGATTTATTTGGCAGTTAACAACATGGCCTGTAGCCATTAATACTTTTTATTTACAGAACTCAGTGCTGATAATGGACAACTAATAGGCATGCTTAATTGGCTTTTAACTACTGGTATCTTATTATATAGTATTTTCCACTTTACCCAGTGGCAGCAACATTCCTGAGGATTTCAATGTGAGTTGAATATGGTGCTGATTTTTAATTAGCTTTTCCTTTTTGTTGTTGCTTTTGCAAATGAATATTCGCTTCTATGGCAAGGCAGGAGTCAGGAACAAGGATAGATCTGGCAGGTTCCTCTCTTCCACAAGGTTTTATCCTCTTCCTGCTCACTTTTCCTTCACAGAATCATAGAACTATGATTCATTAAGAGATCTCTAAACTCATCAAGTCCAACCATAGCCATCACTCCCATGCCACTAACCCATGGCACTAAGGAGAGCATCTAGATGTTTCTTCAACCCCTCCAGGGATGGTGACTCCAGCACCTCCCTGGACAGCCTGGGCCAAGACTTTACAACCCTTTCAGGGAAGAAATTTCTCCTCAAATCTAATCTAAACCTCCCCTGGTACAACTTGAATCTCTCATCCTCTTCAATAGGGAAGAACTGGTCCCTTTTCCAGCTCCTTGCTCAAAGTACCCAAACACCAGAAGAGTTGAGGTCAGGAGTGCAGACATCCTGACTGATGGATGCTGATGCAAGCTTTGATTGAATTATCAGGGGGGAAATGGTTCTTTTTGCAGGCAGCAGCTATAAAGTAAGGCTGGCATCACCTTGAGTTTACCAGCTTGTGTTTATGAACTGACCTCACTATTGCTGGCAGATGAAAAAACATTGGCCAGGCAGAGGCAGAAATTGCCAGTGAGGTTATAGATCTCTGTCCTGAGAGCTGAAGGAGCTCAGACTATTAGCTTAGGCTCCTATTTTCTGTTTCCTTGCTTTCTGGCAAGTAAAATTCTCACTAGCAAAGACAAACCCCAAACAAACAACAGGACAGAGGATTGCTTTGGTCACTGCTGCAAAAGCAATCCCCTCTTTTAAGTCAGCAGCCAGTGGAGGTTGAGATATGTCTCCAGAAACCTCTGGAAACACATCAAAAGCTTGGATGTAGAGTCAGAAGGCAGAGAGAATGGAAGTTTAACAGGAAGCAGGAAAGATATTTGGGAAGCTGAGAGATCTCCATGGTCAAGAGAAGATTCAGGTGGAATAGGCATCTTGTGCCAACAGATTGCCATTCCCTGAAAGATGTAGTCTGATCCTGAGGAGTGGATAGTCAAGAAGTCCATCAGTGGTGACTTGCTTGCTCCTGAGGAATGGAAGGAGGAGATGACTTGGTCTGATGTCAGTAGATGGCACTGTTTCTATGAACTACTCACCACACAGCACCCAGAAATGCAGCTCTGCCTCCTTCATGGCTTCTACATAGGCAAGAAAACTAAACAAACCCCCCCAAAATAAATCAATAAACAGAAAAAAAACAACCCCACCCCCAAAATGAAAAGCAAACAATAAAAGAATTCAATAGTAAAATATTTGGAATAAGATTTGTCATGATATGTTTCAGGTTATAAAATGAGTACCTCAAAGTCTGAAAATGCTTGAATTCATCTCAGTTTTCCCTTTCCCTTGCAATCTGTGTGCAGTAGGAGATGATCTTCTATAAGATTCAAGGTGGCAGCTCCATCCATCCCTGGCCAGGCTGGCTGGAGTTGGGAGCAAGATGCTCTAGTGCCAGGTATCCCTGCCCAGGGCAGGAGTTTGGGACTAGAGGAGCTTTAATTTCCCTTCCAACCCTGACAATTCTATGATTCACTCCTCTCCTCATGTTTTCCATCTCCCAAGGATCTCTGCCTCAGTTAATGCAATGACTAGAGTTGATTTGAGGATAAGACAACTGCATGGTGTGAAGAAGAATATCCCTTATGGAATTCCAGGCTTCATTGGTCTTGAGTATTGAGGAAGGGCTGAAGGCACTGAGTTTCTGTCTGAGAAATGCTTCTGGATGCTCACTGAGTGGCACAGCAAGAGTGAACTTGCTCATGCCATGCAGTGGCTGTTCACCTGGTGATCTGATCCACAGCTGCAAATATCCAAAGAACCAAACTCCTGAAATACTCACTGGACAACATTTTTGCATAGAAAACAAAATGAAGGATCTATTCAAGGAACAAGCTTTGATGGGAATCCCTAACAGCATCATACAACAAGATCCATCTCCTAGAATCACAGAATTGTCAGGGTGGGAAGGGACATTAAAGATCATCTAGTTCCAACCCCCCTGCCATTAAGCTATGTATTATAGCTCCCATTTAATTCCATAAATCTCCTTTGTTTCTGCCCTCACCTGTTTTTTCACTGCCAAAATCTCCACTCTTCAGTTTCAGCCTACCTTAGACAGATTTCTTAGCTGAAACATTGCCTTTTATCTTAACTAGTCCTGACCCTTTCTTCCTGGCTCAGTTCCTTGTCTCCCTAAATCCAATCCTCCATTTCCATATCAATGCTTAATCTGTCCTGCTCATTTTTTGCAATAGGACAGGAAATAATAATATCCTCTGCTTCACAATTTCTTATGAGAACTTGATGTGGGAAGGGATGTAGCAAAGTCAGGGATGCTGTGAGGACAGATAGAAAACTGTTCTCCTCTAAGCAGCAAAGTTACTTCAAACTTAACCTTTCAAACTCCAAGGTGGAAACACCTCTTTGCTGTAACTTACACAGGAAAAAGAAAGAGGGAAGAAATGAATCACTTCACCTGCTGCTTCCCAGCTCTGACATTCAGAGCCTCTCAGGGACAGCATCTTTCTAAAGAAGAGATCTTTCCTTGCCATCCACTTTCTGTTTTCTACTCTTGCTTTAAGGCCCTGGCAGCCCCACCAGGAGGTATTTTTCTCTCTAGAGGCACTAACACTAGGCTGGAATGATCCCAAAGTGCTCTTTGCATTTTGGCAGCTGAGATGCCACCTTTGGAGCAGTCTCCTTTGGAAGCTGTCACACCTCTCTGCTGTTGGCCTTTGCCTGACTGATGGAATGAAATCATCACCAGGAAAAAAAAGAAAGAAAAGAGAAATAAAAAAAAAAGTCCTTAGCTGATAACTTGGGATGTGTTTTCCTTTAGTTGTTGACAAAAGAGCAGCAGAACCCTAGTGACACCACACAAGTTTGCTTTATCTGTACTAAGAGAGGATGCCTTCAGGCTTAGCAGATCCCCCTGGGAGACCCTGAATCCTGTTTGGATAACATCCTCAGAAGCTACCACAGAAAACACCAGGCTGAACTCATTATCCTGATGATGTTTCCTAGAAACAGAGCACTTTTAACTGGAGCAGAGTCTGAGCACAACCTGGGGACATGATGTTTGCCTGCTTTCCCCTGAGGGTCCAGCTCTTGTTTCCTCCACTAAACTCAAGAGAACTTGTTGCTTATACCTAGCATGTGAGCAACCTGTGCTCTGAGGGGTTACTGAAAGCCACTTTTCTTTATCTGAGGCCCAATTCTACTTGTAAAACACCTGAATCTTCATATTTTGTATATATAATGCACAAACTAATTGGGGAAATGCAGTTCCCATAACATCTTGCAATTAATGCTGCTTGCAAGGATTCTGGGGCTTCACTAAATCCTCCACTAACAGTGTCAATAAACCACTTTGGGATCCTTGTAGCTGATCACAGCAGCCTTTTGAATCACTTCTTTCTTTAAATGAGAGGCTGAAAGAAGGAAATGCTCTGCACTTTCCTCCTTGTAAACACTTTGGGATCTCTGGATTTGCAGAGCTGAGCATTGCTGTTATCACTGTGGATTGCTACCAGGGATGATGCTGTGCAACTGATCTCTTTTTAATGATGTTGTACTCATTTACCACCTATTCTAGTCTTTCTCCTTACTGTGTTTCTATTTTTGTCTGGTTTTATAAAAGGTGGTGGGGGGTTTAGGGAAAAAGAAAGGAATTTTCCCTGGTAAATCAATTAACTTCTCCAATCCAGTAAACTGTGAAAAAATACAATAACTCTCTTTAAATGTTCCATTAGGGCCCAGTAACAGCTCATTAGATTATACAAGGTATGTGTAATTGCCCAGAAAAGATGCACTACCTTCCTGCAATGCTTAATTTAATCTCTACTCTTTACATACAACTATAACCACCCACTAAACAAGATTCATGGCCTCTTGCCCAGTGGTATGTGTGTACCAGGCTGTGCTTTAAACATAAGAATGTGTTTAAAAGTCACAACTGGCATGGGCTTTGTTTTCACTTGCTCTAATCTTACAGCACAAGGCTCTGCAGTTTAGCTATTGGCCATGCAGAAGCTTTTCAAGTTCATTGGGAATCCCTCACTAGATTTTTGGTTTTCCCAGTGGGATTTTCCAGCCCTAGGACTGCTCATGTGAGGTCCTGAAGACATCAGGAAGTGTATACGGACAATAAATCTATGAAAATATCTGTTGTATGGATAATTTTACTGTTAGATTTCTATGTACTGAAGGTGTTATATTTTGATTTTTTATTTTCTCTTAGGTGTCATTGTAGAAGGCTGAGGTTGGATGAGATGAACTTTAAAGGTTCCTTTCAATCCAAACCATTCTATGCTCTAGGTTCTCCTGCTTTTCCAGAGGGGTTGGACTAGATGATCTCCACAGGTCCTTTCCAACCACTAACATTCTGTGATTCTAAGATGCAAAGACTTCAAGTTTCCCCACAAAGCCTTGACTTTTCCCCTTTCTGGATGCTTCCTCTTAATATTTAAACATTAAATACTAAATACTGTTCCCTTCCAACACACCAATGAGATCTCCATGACTAGCTCTGCACTTCCACTGATAGCTCAAAACCAGGCAAAAAAATAAGATACAAGTTCAAAATCTCATGGAAACTTGTTGCTGTTGGAGCTTCAACCTTGCTCTGAGGATCTAGAACATCCAAAGGCTGCAGGTGGATGTGGGAGGAATGATGTGTCCTGGAGTTTATCCTGGGCTACTGAGTCCAGCAGGCAATGCATTATTAAAACTATATGTATTCTTGAAGGATTAATATCTAAAAGACATAATCCACCAAGACAGCACAGTTATTTTACAGACAGGTAGAGCTCTTTGAGATGCAAAACTAATATCACCAAATCTCCCTAGTCTATTTTTAGGTGAGAATCTTGTTGCTAATTATCTCCCAGGCAAACCTTTTTCTACATTAGATCAGAGAAGAAAAGGAGAAACAACTCAAGCTTGGGAAATCTCTTCCTGCAAGAGCTAGAAGTTGAACTAGTTTGGTTTCTTCAAGTAAACACATTTCACTAAAAATAAACTTTCAGTATTTGCTGCTATTTAATTTGCTCTCATTTTGGATAGCCATTGCTCCAAGCCAATGCAACAAGGAATGCAACTTCTGTTTCATTCCCAATTCTTTGAACAGTACCAAGAAGAGTTTCACCAGGAGAGGTTTAGATTAGATAAAAGGAGGAATTTCTTCACTCAAAAGGTTGTTAAGTCTTGGCCCAGGATGGTGGAGTCACCATCCCTGGAGGGGTTGAAGAAACATCTAGATGCTCTCCTTAGGCCCATGGGTTAGTGAGAGTTAGATGGTTAGACTTGATGATCTTAGAGGTCTCTTCCAACCTTAATGATTCTGTGAGCATCTCCTCTGTTGCTCTGTTTCTTTCCATGTTTCTCCCTTATTGATGCAAGGCTATATTTCTTTTTGAGCCAGGCTGCACAGCACATCAATCCTTATTTGTAGCTCTCATAATTTCCAGACTATTGGTTTATAACAAACAAAAGGAGGTTTCAAGTTCTCCCTGATGTAAGCTCTGTTGGACAGTCATTGATTTTTCCCTGGGATTAAGGATGTTAAAATGGCAGTGGGACAGAAAATAGAGTACTTTTTAAAGGGACCTGCTAGGCATGTCTCAGCCATACAAATGGGGAAGGGAAATTAAAAGAGGGCAGAAAGTCTTGCTTTACTCTCCACAAAAACTATTCCAGAGAAGCTTAAAGCCTTCCTACCATTTATCATGCAGTGATGGAGCTGCTGTGAAATGTTGCTTCTAGATGACTGAGGTTTGCTGAAATAAAGCCAAGCACCTGGAGAGTAACACACACTCCAGTTGTATTTGGGGAAAAATGGAGGGAAAATGAACATTGTGCATATTTTCAGGTACCTCTGACATTTTAATTTACAGATTCTATATTGAGAGGTAAGACATAAGGAGAAGGTTGACTTATAGACCCTTATTATTCTGTCTGGGTACCTCAATAAAATTCCTATCATTCAGGGAGTACAGATGTTTCTAATTCCCCACTCAAGCTGAAAACACAGGAAAAGAGGGAGCTGTATTGAAATAGACCCATGGAATGAAAAGGCTTGGCTGTTCAATAGTCCTACAGAATGAGCTCTCTGATTTCCCCAAATCCTTTTTATTTTGTTGTTCAAATCCAATGGAAGCATCTGGGTTTGGTGTTGTTTTTAGAGTTGATAAGTCTTGAAGGGAATCTTGGAAGGAAAAAGAATCATTTCAGAAATGAATTACTGAAGAACTTCATGATGAAAAGTTCTTTCCTTCCTTCTCCTCCTCCTCCTCCCTTTCCTTTTAGTCTTCTTAATTTCACTTTTTCTCTCTCTTTCCTTAGCTCTTTCTCTTAATTACTGGCAGTTTGTTAGATATATGCACAGAACTTTATGCCTAAAATAATATGCAAAAAATCCCACCCAAAATGCTCTGAGATGCAATGTGGCAGATAAAGGCCAAACTGATGTGTAGAGACAAAAAGAGAGTTGGTAAAATTGACACAGGAAAGAGCAGAGAGGCTCAGTTCTTTCCAGTTTGATGTTCTCCTCCCTTTCTTTTCACTCTTTTTACATAACACAAGAGCAGCACTGAGTGAACTGGAGAGGGATTTTGGAACTCAGTCTTTCCTGAGTCTGTTGAGCTGCAGGAGACAGATGTTCATCACCTCTACAAGGGAAGTGCTGCTCTAACTCCTCACTACAACACTCTTGGAGTCATTTCTGCCTAAGAAGTGCCCCAAGGCTGTCAGAGAACTTCCCCAAGTACTCTTGTAGTGCTCTGCTAGGTGACCACTGCTCTCCTGGGAAGAAGTTCACTAAGGCCAAATGGCAGGGGCTGCCCCTTGGCCATAGCAACCCCCAGCAGTGCTCTAGGCTTGGGGAGCAGTGGCTGCAGAGCTGCCAGGCACACAGGGACCTAGGGGTGCTGAGTGACAGCTGAACAGGAGCCAGCAGTGTGCCCAGGGGGACAAGAAGGCCAAGGGCATCCTGGCCTGGAGCAGGAACAGTGTTGGCAGCAGGAATAGGGAGCTGATCCTGCCCCTTTGCTCAGCTTTGGGGAGGCCTCACCTCCAGTACTGCATCCAGTTTTGGGCTCCTCACTCCAAGAGGGACATGGAGGTGCTGGAGAGGGGACAGAGGCTCCCAAGCTGCTAAAGGGCTTAGAACATAAGCATGAGGAGGAAAGACTGAGGGATCTGGGCCTGGTTAGGCTGGAAAAGAGAAGGTTGAGGGGAGACCTCATTGCTCTCTCTAACTCCCTGCAGGGAGGTTGTAGAGAGGCAGGGACTGCTCTGTTCTCCCTGGTGGAGAGTGCTAGGACAAGGGGAATGGGCCTGTTTAGCTTGGAAAAGAGAAGGTTGAGGGGAGACCTCCTGGCTCTCTCTCTAACTCCCTGCAGGGAGGTTGTAGAGAGGCAGGGACTGCTCTGTTCTCCCTAGTGGAGAGTGCTAGGACAAGGGGAAATGGATGGAAATTGCCCCAGGGGAGGTTCAGGCTAGACATGAGGAGGAATTTGTTTGCTGCAAGGGTTGTGAGCCATTGGAACAGGCTGCCCAGGGAGGTGCTGGAGTCCCCATCCCTGGAGGGGTTGAAGAGCCAGGTGGATGTTGCATTGGGAGGCATCATTGAGCAGGTTGCTAGGGCTAGGACAAAGGCTGCACTGATGATCTTCAAGGTCTCTTCCAGCTGGAACTGTTCTAGGATTCTATGATTCTAAGCCTCCATGAATTCTGCCACAAAATGCAGTGTTAGAGAGACCTTCCGCAGGAGGAAGTTTGTGGGGTTTGGTTTTTTTTTCCCCATATATGATGATTTTACAGGGCTTATTAACAAAAATGCAACATCCTCCACATCCTCAATGTGGATCTGAGTTAGTATGTTTCTGTCTCTGGAGACAGTCAAGTGGAACCCCCTCTGATTTCTCTGTGCTGTGGAGATGTGAATTGATTCAGGAAAGCATCCCTCTTCCAGACCACACTTAAACACACTCTTGAAAGCCAGAAAATGCCTAATCAGTAGAATGCCATGATAAATAAGAGCGTTGTTTGGGGTTTTTATTCCCTTATAACTGAGTTATGAATGAATTTACTAATGTAGATCTCTTTACTAAGGCATAGCTAGATATTGGTCCACTAGTACAAACTGATCTAACTCCCACAAGAGCTCTTGGAAGAGCTAAGGCAGCTCTTCTAAGGTCAAGTAGCTCTTGATAGTTTGATACTGGTTACCAAAATCCCTCTGAAGTTAACTCATGAGCCTGGACAAATAGAAATCTAGCATCCTGCAATGAGTGTTTGTGATGTTGCTCCACTTGAAGCCCAAGTTTCATCAGAAGTAATCAAGCAGAGCAATGGAGAGATTGCTCTCTGTAAGACAAGTGACAAGCAATCTCTGAGCCAAACTTATATTTCCATGCTTGGTATCAAAACACAGTGATGAAAACAACAATAAAGAGTGGGAGCACAGTGGTGGCAAATTGAACAGCATGGGGAATTAAATGGTGAGGAGAAATGGGAACTGACACAATTGAAATGAAACTTTAAATATGGCTTTATGCACTGCAAGAGGTGTTGGGAGCTAAATCACTTCTTCCATCATATTTACCATCCCCTTCTTTCTGCAAATGGTTGGGAGTGAGATTTCCCAACCTTATAGCAGCATCAATGTGTCAAGAAGAAAGTTTAACATCTATGTTTGGCTAAATCCTTCTAGAACACCTCAGCATCTTTATTATTTACCAAACTGTGAATAAGTTATTTGTTTTTTCCTCCCTTTTTATTTTATTATTATTGTTTTTCTTGGCAGAAAACAAAGCCCCAAATCTGCTGAAACCTTGGAACATGATATGACCTAGGATGAACAGACAGATAAAGCAAAGGATCTTATGGGAACAGTTTTAACAAGTACTAAGACTTGCAACAATTTTTTTCATAACAAGCCCTATCCTCTACTCCTAACACTCCTAATACAAGCACTTATGGTAATAATAACCCAAATTTAATAACAAGGCAGCAGCAGCAGTAGTGGTTTGCTCTGTGTATGTGTTCAAACCACTTTACATATATTATAAAGTCATGGATCACTCGAGAGTGCCTCAGGGAAAATCATGTTGTAGATGTTGTTGTAAGTATTATCTCCAAGTGTTGCACCCCTTTGCTATCAGCTGATGCCACTTCCAGCTCATTTTCCAGCTTAACTGGTAAAATAATACACAAGAAGAAGGAATTTTAAGTGGGACTTGCATTACTTTAGGTGCACATTTGAAATCCACACATGGAATTAGGGAGCAGAAATGCCACAAGTGACTCTTGTCTCATCAGCAATTCAGACATGGAGATGTTGGATGGGAAAACCTTGCAGTGCTACTCCCCAGTGAGCCAAGAACCACATTACAAATCTTCCTAAAGCACACTGTTCCAAATCTAGAATACCTTTGAGGCTGTTAAATCACCATTTGTGATGAGAAGGAGGAAAGCAAAAAGAGTCTCAGCATCAAATAAATAAACCATTTGAACTGGGACTTCTTGATTGGTATGGGTGGAGGGAACCTGTTGCAGAGGAGGAGAAGCTCGGGTATGACAGAAAGCAGCTTTTCTAGTTAGGTGAAAACACTAAGGACTCCCTGAGAGCTATAAAAATCTCTTTTTTTGCATCACTGGAGAGCAGGGAATTAATGCAGCCTAGGTCTCCCAGCCCTGAGCTCAGTCTATCACTCACAAGAACTAGATACTTAACTTAGTCTAATTATTTCTATTGGTGTCCTTGAGCTTGATTAAGGTCTGAGTTATGACTTTATAGATTCTCTGCTCAGCAGGGGAGCATTTAAACAATCAGCACTAGGCTAGGAGAGCAAATAGATGATATTTATGGTGTGAGTGGATGCTAGTTTGCAAGGGAGGGGTCTTATCATTAGACTACAAGACGGAGTCATCATGGCAGAATTTGGTGACCAGGATGATATCTACAATAGATATTATACTGATGGAAGCCTGTTTAACCTAAGGTGTTTGAAGGCCCATACTAAGACCATAAACCATCTTGTCCAGGAGCTGCTGCTGACACTGCCCTTGTTGCCCAGACAGAAGTAGCTCTGCAGTGTTTAACGTCCTGCTTTGCAGCCACTGCTCAGCTTTTTGGGCTGGAAGTTAGCTTAAAGAAAACAGAAGTTTTATATCAACCTGCACCTCAGGAAGTTTCTCATCATCCTCATATCATTATTGGCAAGTCAGAACTTAAATC
>VWZO01018499.1:163006-195791 GCA_013396975.1 Bucco capensis | reverse complement strand
TTTGTTCGCAAAGCCTGGCCAGGATGATGATGACAACACTGAGTCTGCAGTACACTGACTAGTGAGTAATGCACAAACTCCTCCAGAAAGACAAGGATTCCAAGGGAAAAAAACACAGCATGTCCCACTTTGGCCCTTCTGGAATGGATGGTATTGGTTTTAATTTATTAAGCAACAGGAGAGATCAGATGGAAGCCTGGGTGAGAGCTCTAGGACAAAGCTTGTCTATAGCAGCATGGATTTTGCACTTGAGTGTGTTCAAAGAATTAAGAAGCCATCACTAAATTTAGTAAGGGACCTGGTCCTCAGCATGTCTTGGCTGTGCTCTGAGAAATTGCTGAGGTGCACAAGTGTCCTAGTTTGAGTCCAGACAAGGTACTCCATGTCATATAGGTCATATTCAGTCCTTGAAACTTTGACATCAAGCTTGGACCTTAGGGTGTCTTACATAAGGCCTAAGATCCAAGCAAGACAGGTGCAAGATTAAGCTATTTAGCACCTAATTAACAGCCAGTACAAATAAGGAAAGGTTTGGGTCTCTTCCTTACTTAAAGGCTGAGCATCTGAGCCTTGTGAGGATCAGGTCAACTCTGCTGCTGCAGGACTCTGTTCTGCCTTCCATCTCAATCCAAGAGTTGCTGAGTTCCAGGATCCAGCCTCTGAGTCTGATTCCCATCTGCTGGTGAGTCCTTCTGCTACAGCATCAGTGGTGTGGTAGTTGCTATTAAGGGGGTTTTGGATATTGGGTTTGTGTCTATGTGTATATATATATTTCTATTTCATTTTCTTGTTATTATTGTTATTAAAGTAGTTTAGGCTCCATTTTCAATCCACAAGTGTCTCTCACTCTCTGTTAATCTCCCCTTTTCCTTCCTGGAGTGGGGTAAAAGAGGATAACAGAGAATATCTGTCCCTGGATTAGTGGTTGGACCAATGCTAACTCTTGACAACAAGTCCTAATTTGGATCTGTCCCTTTCCCTTCCAGCTTGTGCCCATAACTTGTTTCCTTCCTAGCCAAACTCTTCGAACAAGAAGTTATATTTGGATTAAGGTGCTGGATGTATTTGCCCTCTCTTTCTCTTCAGTTTGGCTCTAGTCCTCCTTTTAGTTTCTTCTTGCGTGTAGATGTGGGCATAGAGGATAAATCAGTTATGTCTGTGTTTTGTTCTGTATTAACCTGGAGAGAATGTCTTGGAGTTAACCTTAAGGTTTCAAGAAACTTCATCCATATCTGGATTGGAATTCATGTACCTACCCAGAAATGTCTAAAGGCAATTTAAAAGCCCTCAGAATCTGCTAGTAGCTATAGTATGGAAACTGCAGGAGACCTGTGCTCTGTTGAGTTAGCAAATGAATGTCAGGCAGAATTACACTGAGATATTTCCAATGGCACCATAAACCAACAATGAGAGACTCCAGTTTCTTCCCTGGAGGAACAGAGTCACAGAATATCTATTTCTAGCTACCTAAGCAACAATAGAAACTAAACTAGTATTTCCAGTAAAAGAGGTGAATTATTTCTGTGGCAGTGTATTGCTCTGTGTGATCTGTGAGAGTCACAGAGGACATACCTTGAATGAATCCCACAAGTCTGAGCTACTCAGGTGAAATGTAACTAAAGTAAGATGCCAGGGAAAGGCTTAATTCCCTGAAAATCAAGTAACAACTGAAAGTGTGACTAGAGCTTGTTGCTCTATTTTATTTCTTTTTCCACTTAATCAAGTCTTTCCATCTTGGTGCAATTAAATAGCCAATATTTGATTTTATTGAAGCTATCTTGGCACAAGTATTGCCTTTGTGATCTTTGCTCTCTGAGCTCTAACTTGCTGTGGGTCGGGATGCAGATGCAGAACCTCTAGCCCACTACATGATCATGGTCTTTATTTTAACATCAAATAGGAACACTTCTAACTAGGCAGTAAAATACTTACCTACTGCATTAAGAGCAGCTAGGGATGAAAACAGGGCTGTTGGGAAGCAGTGTGGTTGTTGGAGGAGGTTCTCCCATGGGATTTCTTTCTTCTGTTTGTTTGTTTATTGTTGCAGAAACTTTTTGTGAGGAAAAAGTACTAGGGAAGAAGAAGGGGGAATGGGGTGAGCAGCTCTTGGAAATGCCACAACCACTTAAGATGACAAGGTCAAGCTATATCTGCTCCCTTTCTTCCGTTTGAGCTCTGGTTTAATCAGCTGAATCTAAGCAAGGGGAAAGAAAACCTCCCTGCCACAAACACTCAGTCTGTAAACTCCTTCATTTGCTCTCAGCCCCCTGGGAATGCTATCTGAACTGATAAGGACTTTTCCAGATGCCAGGATGCATGTTGTCTTTGTTTTCTTTGGCTCCATGTCAGGAGGGAAAGAAAGGAATGAGGCAGGAGCAATGGAAGTACCTTGTGGCCAAGGAACACTCCGTGAGAGCTCTCAGTGTTTGCCTACAATTCTGTTTAGCTAGAGTCAGAAGATATTGAGGTTTCTGTTTAGGCTGTGGTAAAATCACTTTTACTCCTCTTTTCACCCCTGTAAAGCAGAGTTTCAGGTTTAGCCATGAGAAGTAGCCTAGATTCATCTTGTTGCAAGGTCTGGTTAATGGGAAATGTTTTTCCTAATGATGTGAAGTAGAATTGATGTATTTTCCAGAAGTGGGGTTTGTAGTATTTTCCTGAGAAGATCATGATGAACTCCTACACTTCAACTTACTATCTTGGCTTAGTCATAACTCGAGTAAAACAAATACATTGTGGGTTGAACATGTCATTTACAACCTTTAACATGATTCATTTGTATAGGTAAAATAGGAGATGAATTCTTGGAGATATTCCTCCTCTCCAGGCAAGCATTGAGTGTACCAACTCACATCCTTTAATACCTCAGCATGAATCTGGGCTAGCCCATCATTGATACCCCATCATCAGCATCTTTTAGGTTGCAAGGAGGAACCCAAATTTTTGATTAACAAGCTTCACAAGACTGAGGAGACATTCATACTTTCTCTGTTCTCACTCAGGTCTTGAGTGAATTCAGTCCTGGGTTTTTCTCTACAGTACACAATGAAAATACCTCCAAGTCAGTCTGTGTCTCAAGAAGAAATAAATCCAGATATATCCTGATGATGGCTTCTTGTTGTTAGGACTTTCTACCCAGTGCAGGAAGCCAGCAAGTTACAATGAAGAGGTCACCAGAGGTAGTCATGGAGAGCAAAGTTGTGAAATAGCAATAGGGAGCTCTTCTAAAGGAGTCTCTTCCTCACAATTAATTCATGAATACCTTGTCCTTCCATAGACAAACACCTTAATGAAAGGTGACAACACTGCACCTAAAGCACTGGAGCAAGAGCTAGGGCAGATGGCAAGATTAGAAGCAAGTGAGCAGCAGAAAGTTGAACTTTAAAGTCTATTCCAAAAGATGAGAAAGTTTGGTGTAGGAGAAGGTGTACAACTCTTCTGTGAGATAAGGAATATCAGACTGTCAAGAAGATGAGGAAAGAACTCTAGTACAAGCAGAAGTGGGATTCATCTCTTCCTTCACGGGTGAGATTCCTGGTTTGTGTCATGTTGGAGAGACATCTACACTTGGTTAGTTGAAATGAAACCTAAATAACACAGATTTGACCATCAAGGTCAGTAATGGACAGCTTGGCACCTCAAACATCTTGATCTGCATTGAAGCTATTGACAGCTAAATACAATAGAGAGATTTCTGTTAGCCATCCTGGAGTCATCATAAATATGTTAGTTTTAGTTATATTTTTAACATCTTCATGCAATTGTTGTCCAAATGATTCAGGGGATAAACAGGGACATATTTTGAGCTCTGTGACAGCTCTAAAGGAACTGAAATCTAATTAGAAGACAATGATTTGCCAGCAATATGGGCTCCTGCTAGCACCATAAGGCAATAAAAAGATGGATTTGATTGACCTGATAGAGAGGAGATGATCTATTTTATAGATGTTAGGGAGATGCTACCAGTAAAGATAGGAAGGACTTGGAAGAGACACTTCCCTAAGGTCAAGGTTAATAGCAAATCAAAGGAAGAACCACATTCAACTCATGAGTCATGTTTAGTGGAGTGGAATGGAAAGGAATGGCATTTCCTGGGCCATTTGTTTATTTTCATCTCTCCTCCACCCTCTGTAAGTTTTCAGCCTGAATAAATCATTCTGGAAGTCCCAACAGCAGGAGAGTGATGAATGGGAAGGCAGAATTTGCCTGAAAATGAGCTAATCTCCCCAACACATTAGAATAATAATTCTTTGTCAGGCCCTAACATAGAATGAAAAATGACTTTTACTAGCACATTAGTCTAGAGAGGAGGGTTTGGTAGTAGAAGAGTGGAAAGCTAAGACATTCATCTTGGAGTTGAAGGAAAGGAGAGGATTAGAGGATCACTTAGAAGACTTCAGATGTAATGAAATACAATTCAGAGCAAAAACTAGCAAAATAGCCCAAATCAAATATGATTTAGGCACAGTTAGAAGTAGTACTTTAATTACTGGCAATTGATTTAACTAAAGAGATTCCTGCAACTTTCTTCCAGAGTGACAAAAAAAGATCTTTTATTTGTATTTATTTATTTACAATGACAACCATGCTTTTCCAATGGTTTCTTGGTGCCAAGAAAGAGAAGTAATAGTTCAACTGGGAAGCTTTTAAGGAATCAATCAAAGGCATTTTGCCATCAGTAAACCATCAGGCACAGAAATGTGTTTTCTAGTAAGTGGATTGAGCTTGTACATGGGGAAAAGAGTGTCCTCAAAGGATAGAATCAGAAGGGTTTGGCTTGGGAGGGAGCTTAAATATCATCTAGTTCCAACAGCCCTGCCAAAGGCAGAGACATCTTCCACTTGATCAGGTTGCTCAAAGCTTTGTCCAATTTGGCCTTGGACAATTCCAAGAATAGAGCATCCACAACCTGTTCCAGTGTCTCACTACCCTCACAGTGAAGAACTTCCTCCTCATAGCTAATCTAAATCTCTCCTCTTTCAGTTTAAAGCCATTATCCTTGCCCTATCACTACATGCCTTAATAAGAAGTCCCTCTCCAGCTTTATGTAGACTTCCTTTAGATACTGGAAGGCTTCTATACAATTTTCTCAGAGCCTTCTCTTCTCCAGGCTGAACAACCCCAATTTGCTCAAGCTATCTTCATAGAGGAGGTGTTCCAGTCCTCTGATCATCTTTGTGGACCTCCTCTGGAATCACTCCAACAGATCCATGTCCTCCTTAAGTTGTAAGCCCTAGAGTTGGACCAGGTGAGGTCTCATGAGAGCAGAGTAGAGGGACAGAATCTTTTCCCTCAACCTGCTTTTAAGTCTTTTCTTCATGAGCTTAGCAAGCCTATGACTGGAGATGCTTTGACAGTAGAAATCAGTGTTGTGAAGAAGATGATAAATGGGATAACCTTCCTGGTTTTATCCACTTCAGAGCTCTTTTCTTAGGTACCACAGATTCATGAAACCAGGTTAAGTGGTGTGACAACTTCCCAGAGGCTAAGTGATTTGAGTGTGGAGTTTGTCATTGCTGCTACAGTGCCCTGAGTTGTAGGAAATCCCCCAGGAAGTATAAAATATCTGCAGGGAGACAGGCAAGAAGCCTGCAGGCCTAATTGTCCCCTGGTGTATAGAGCTTAAACTAACATGCCTTACTCAATTTATGGGAGCCTGGCTGCTGCTGCTGGATGTCCTCACTGTGAAGAAACCAGGGAGTCTTTCAGAAAGGGATGAGGTAGCAGAGAGCTGGGAGACTTTCACCTCCATCTCATATCACCTAAATACACAGCATCTACATTGTGGATGCCTAAAGATAAATGATGCCCTTTGCAACCTTGAATTTAGATGCACTCAAACTTCAGAACACCAAGCAGCTAAGCAACTTGTATTCTTAGCCCTAGACCTGGCAGCAGCTGGGGTAAGTGATCTAAAAGTCTTCCAGCTAGAAGAAGCAATTTTGAATGCTTATAGCATCACTTGAAACAACTTGGTACTTAACTCCTGAGATGAAGTGTCCTGGGAAATTTGTGCTTCTTTAGTATTGAAGAGAAGAAGCATATATGTACTTTGAAGGCCACTGAGTGCTCCACATGAGCCACAGCTTGGATAGCAAAGCCTAGTGGTCTTTTTCCAATGGATAAGCCACCAGTGGGACCCGAAAGTAATGAAAATAATTATTTAACCTAAGGCATTTGAAGGCACATACTAAGACCATAAACCATCTTGTCCAGGAGCTGCTGCTGACACTGCCCTTGTTGCCCAGACAGAAGTAGCTCTGCAGCATTTAATGTCCTGCTTTGCAGCCACTGCTCAGCTTTTTGGGCTGGAAGTTAGCTTAAAGAAAACAGAAGTTTTATATCAACCTGCACCTCAGGAAGTTTCTCATCATCCTCATATCATCATTGGTGATTCAGAACTTAAATCAGTCCAACAGTTTAATTCCCTAGGCAGCCTCATCTCCTCAGATGGTAAGATTGACAGAGAGATAGACAATAGGCTAGCAAAGGCATAGAGTGCTTTGGGAAAACTCTAGAAAAGAGTCTGGTGAAATAAACNCTTTGCAGCCAGCAGCGCTTGGAAAAAGTGTGGATGGAGCCCTCCCAGGAGCTGCGTTCCCGAAGCCTGGCCATGATGATGATGGTAGAATGATGATGCATAAATGCTTGTTATTGTCGCACATCATTGGCCAACAGAAGAGAATTAGAAACATGATGTTCTTCCCGTGAAGAGAGTTCTGAGAGCACAATAGTACTTCCAGATATGTGTAAGAAGGTGAGAGGATATGTTGTGTATATCGCATCATGGTGCTAACAGGATAATCTTCAGGATGTGTCTCCCTGACCTCAGTTTTCACTTTTATCACAAGCTGTTTGAGTTTTGCTGATTTAATCCTTGGGAAAAGCATTTGGCATTGCTCCTCAACCTTCACTCCACACTGACCAAGAGTTTCTGTCATTGGAAGTGGTTGTTCCAGGCAATCTACATTCACACACTTGCTTGATCAAAGGTACCCTTCCAAATAATTCAGCTGCCAGAAGCCACACACAAATGGCACCATTTCAAGGCTTCTATTAACCTTCAGTGTTTCCTTTTAAAGAAGCAAGAAGGTAGCTAGAAGTGGGCACCTCTCCTTTGAGCACAAGAGGAAGAAAAGATCAAGATAATTTCCAAATTGTTCTAATCTCATGCCTCAGTGCTTTAAAGGAGCCCTTTAAAGTCAATTTAGTCTCTGACCATTGACTAAAATCTAATCACTTTGGCAGCAAATGAGGTGTGAAATGCTGTCAAAAGCTCCTCAAGAATACCTTGTGTGGTACTAAATATTTTCATCTCTGGTAAGAGTCTGTAGCAAAAAACCTGCAGTTTAAGAATTGATGGCTTTAGAGATCAACATGGTTTGGCTGTGAACCACACCTTAGATGTTTTTACTCTAAATCAAGGAAAAAAATCCTACATGATGACAGGTTGATGGACCATTCTCAGGATTTTGCTTTCTCTTTTGCCCTCTAGAACAACACATGCAGCCTGGAGAGAAACAAATGCAATGCTTTGTCCCCTTGAGTCCCCTGATTACCTAGGGACTGCCAGGAAGATATTGAGTTGCTATTAATATCTCAGGGGTTTTTTTTGCTTTATATCTCATCCCCAAAAAATGGTTAAGTGTCCTTTTAATTTCAAGGTAGACACCAAGCAAAATCCAGGAGTCACTCCATAGTCTTGCTCTATATCTAGAATTATCTCTTGGGGCTATAGCCACCAATGGATGTGTCAGCATGGAACATGGGCAGAAGATGGATTTCTGTAGTCAGGTTTCCTACCATTCTTTGTTCAGCTTTTTCCTCAACTGTAATGTGTGTCTGAGTGCATTCTCTAACGTGCTCAGTTGTCAAAGCCTCTGAAACTTGTCTGCCTGCCTGCCAGAGGTGCTTTCTGAAAGATTTGCTTAAATACATCTGGCTGCAGCCATTCACCCAGGTAGTGTCTCCAAATGAACATTTTCATAAAGGTCCTTCGAGTTTAAAATTGTTTTTAATTAAAAATGAAATTATCCAATTATATATACATTTGATTTCTTTTTCTTCCACTCTGACTGGAAATATTCTTTCTGCAGAACCAAAATGTGACTGAAAATTTACATCCTTTTCCCTCTCTTCTCTTCATTTCACATTTCCCCTTCTTTTTACACAGGTCATTAATACTTGATACCTCTTTCTGAATGACTATGAGCTCTTTGAATGTAAGGCACAATGTAAGCATGAAGTAGTAGCTCATGTATATTACAATTACAGGATCAGGCAGAACTCAATAAGCAGAGGGCATAGCTGATAATGTCTCATCTTCTGTCAGAATAAGGAAAAAGTATACAATAAAAAAGCCTAGAGGTGACCCAGAGGGAAAGTAATAACTTCCAAGAAATCTGACATTTGTTCCCAGTAGAAAAATAATGAAGTGAAGAAAGAGATGAAGAGAAATTAAAGGAAAAGTTATGTCTTGTAAAATATTTAGAGAGGCAAGTTCAATTTGCTCTGAAGAGGAGAGAAGCTTTTTAACAGGACCTGCATTGCACTCCTAGTTCTTTGGTTGCAGGATGAACAAGAGCTCTCTTTCTCCCTCTTTGCCAGTAAAGGCAACACAAATTTTGCGCCAGAACTGGGAATATAGCTGGAATTTTCTCCACTTCACTTCCATATCTGAATAAATAGGAGTTTTGGAGAAACACTGAACAATGCATTTCTTTTTTACACTGACCATAATCAAATGTCTCTTCTGAGTTTCTATAGCATAGAATCATGGAGTGACTTGGGTTGGAAAGGACCTTGTCCACTGACAAGGCTTTCTCTCTGTTGCTGGTTGGTACATATGAGGAAGGGGAGTGAGATGATGTCCCATTCCCAGAGGCTATCAGAGACCATCATTCCTCCTTCTCCAAACTGCTGTTTACTCCTTTTGATAGTCCTTGGAGCTCAGTGGCAGAAATGTATAGATGCTCTATTTAGGGATATGGTTGAGTGACATGTTAGTGATAGGTAGATGGTTGGATTTGATGATATTAGAGGTCTCTTCCAACCTGTGATTCTTCTTGCAAGGCCTCAACTAATCATGCAACTTTTGCCTGAGTGGCTCCACACTGCACATCTTGCAGAGTTAGACCTTCTACTGTCCTCTGCCCAGGAATATCTCTGGGGATATTCCAAACCCATCCTGTGCAAGCTGCTCTAGTTTCTCCTGCCCTGGCAGGGGGGTTGGACTAGATGATCCCTTCCAACCCCTAACATTCTGTGACTGTGTGCTGCTTCAGTGAGGAGATAGCTCAGGCTGCCTTGAGGAATGGAAGTGGCATCATCGGGTGAAACACTCTGAGCTTTACAGTTATGTTGTTGTTATTAGCATGAGGAAGGTATTTGGAGCTAAGCACAATCTCTATACCCACAGCAGTCCAGGACAGGAGGGATGTAACTCTGCTGTGCAGGCCAACTACTCATTTTATGGCCTTTATTTCAGTCCATGAAGCTGTCTCCTAGCAGCATTCATTCTATTTTGTCATTCCTACTTGTATCACCTTGGAATGTGCTTTCAGCATTTCCTTATGCCTCTTATTAGTGCATTTGGAGATGGATTCAACTCATGCTTTGCTTTTGAGGAGCTGGCAAGTCTATTACATGAAGCTATAGTTGTATGAGATAGAAAAGACCCTGGAGGTCAGGCTGCTGCTTTCCTATCCCTTCTCTCTTGCTCCCTGGAATAATTCTTCTATTTTTAGAAACTTTGGGGTTTTACTAGTTTCCCAAGTGGTACCACTGCCTCTGCTCCTCCAGGGAAGATGCTTTATGGTCTGTCAGGCCTTACCAGCTGGGAACACTTCCCAAAATGTAGATGGCATTTTCTCTGCTCTAAATTCACTCAGTTGGTCTAGACTCCTATTTCTAATGCATGAATTTTTGTTTTTTAATAGTCAAAATAATTTGTGTGTCTCTCTGGTATATTCTCCTTTCAAGTGAGTCTTTTTGAGTGATTAATCCATTACACAGACTCAGGTTGTGATCTTGCTAAACAGTGAAACTATTGCTTGCATAGGAGAAGCTGAGGAGTTGCCAGATTTGGAGATGTGGATACAGGTTCTTGTTACTCCCTTCTGGGTCTAGCAGAGGATGTAGGCTCTCTTTGTTCTTTCTTTTGTTATTAATGTATTTATAAAAGCTTTGCTTGCAATCTTTAACTTTTGAAGCCAGATTAATTTCTAGCTGGGCCTTGGACCTTCTAATCATTTCTCTACATAACCTAACAATATCCTTATACTCACTAGGAGTGGCCTGCCCTCTTTTCCAGAGGTCATAAACTCTATATATACTCATAAATTTCATATCTTATCTTAGACTACAATTAAGATCTAGAACATTAAATGAAAGCATCATGTAATATCACATTAATGATGGAAGGAAGATCTCCTAACACTATCTGACTGTTGAATGACTCTTATTTTTGTTGTCCCCTGGGGGCCTGTGAATTCTCCCTTATGCTGTTGGCTTTCCCTTCTTAACCTCTTGAATTCCTTGATGGTACATCTGTCCTGAACTGTGTATTCACCTCCTGTGCATCCATTGAGCAAGAAAATTGTACTATTTGCTATTCTAGCTCCTCCACAAAAAGTGCAATAATTAGGAAATCACAAAGAAATCACAGAAATGTGTGTACTGGTCAAGAAATGCTCCTTATAATCTGATGTCCTGGATGCTTGCCAGTGTGAATACATCTTTGACTAGAAGGTGAGAGTGAGACACTTTAAGCATGAAATATGACTGCTTATCATGCTTCTCTCATGCATGAACCTAGAGCCAGACAATCCTGCTCCTCTGAATAATGCAGACCTAACTCAAATAGAAATTTAGTCACCTAGTCATGCATTACCTGCTACCATTCCCATTTGTCATGTGATGGTTGGTCTCTTTCTGAAGGTCTCCTCAAGAAAACAACCATCCATTGCACTCTTCTACTTGATGATCATCTTATTCTTGCTTTACCTGTATGCACTACTCTGAGTTTAGTTCCAAAAGGCAAGCTGAAGGAAAGACATGTTATGTGCTTTTGAGTGGCTGATCTTATTTTTCACCTTTATTGTGCTTGTGGGAATTTGTCTACCTCATCACAGAGGATGGTGAGGAGTTGGGATGGACTTGAGTTCCTGGGAGATGTGATTGCTCTAGAAAGATGCTAGGAAAAAAAACAACCCTTCACTGAAAGGGTTTTTAGGAGTACAATCTCTTTGAAATGAGAGCTGATCCACTGCTGGTGGTCTGAATTATTTCCTGAGTTATTTGCCTGTTTGCAAAGGCCTGGAGTGAAAGGACAAGGGGCAATGGTTTTAAATTGGAGAAGAGTAGATTTAAACTGGACATTAGAAAGAAGTTGCTCCCCACGAGGGTGGTGGAACACTGGCCCAGGTTGCCCAGGGAGGTGGTTGAATTCCCATCCCTGGAGGCATTGCAGGTGAGGCTTGCCAGGGCTCTGGGCAAGCTGCTCTAGTTGGGGATGTCCCTGGCCACTGCAGGGGGGTTGGACTAGATGAGCTCCAGAGGTCCCTTCCAACCCAAACCAGTCTAGGATTCTAGAAGTAGATCCAACCTCTATTTCCGAGGAGAACTGGTGAGCTGGGAATTAGAAGTTAGTGCTCTGAGTAAGGGAATAAAAGACTTCCCAAGAAGCCAAGTGGCACATGGGACATCTTTCACCAGCACTTTGAAGTTGTGCTGATACTGGAACCACTGGAAGAAGTGATACATCCTTCCAAACTTCAGCCATGCTAAGGGTTCATAGAAGCCTCTCTCCTTGTTCCCAGAGAGCTGGATAGTTTCCTAGTAACACAATAGACTACTTATGAAACTTGAGCTTGAAAAACACAACCCAACCAGGTTTTGAAGAACTCCTGAAGTGTTTCCAAAACAAGAACTGCTCTGTGGCACTTTGATGCTGAATAGCATATTCCCTATGCAAACTCCTTCATGAGACTAGTCTGCCAAATGTTCCCTCTTTGACCTTAGGCTTATCTGAAAGCTGGAGTTATTTGAAAGGGGGGAAAATATCACTGTTATACCCCTTCAGTGATCAAAATCACTGTTTGGCCATGGGGCTAAAGAAAAAAAGGAACAATTTCTCAAGAGGCAATGGGAGCAGGATGCAAACATTGTTCCTTTGCCAGCAAGACTCAATCCTTTTCCCCAAATGCTTCAAAAGGGAGAAGAAATTTTCTTGGAAATGAAAAGAAAATGCCACAAAGCTTTATTTAATTTTCAACATTGTACATAAATAATCATTAAAAATAAATTAAAAGGAAAAACAAACAGGCAAAAATGATGTTAATTCCATCCAATTTAGTGGTAATAATCAGGCCTTACAGATCTGGATGCCAGAAAGTAGTGTAGATATAGCTACCCTGAATATACAATTGAGGACAACATCTTCTTTTCTATTGAGCTAAAGGCTGGCAGTGCTTCCACATACTGCAAGCCAAACAGCCCTAGAACATGTGCTTCTTTGCTATAATTTAGCTTGCAAAATACCTTGAACCTTCCTTTATCAGAGATGTTTTATAAACATGACCTAATCTCTCCACTCAGGAAAAAAGAAAAAGTGAAGTAATAAATGTTTATATTTGCTGTATTCATTTCATCATGTGAAATATTAATGCTAGGGGGTTTTAGTCCATGGATATAAACATTTGCTTACAAATATTTCTCAGGCTTTCTATTCCAGCAGCTTTTGAGTACACATGCTGAAGTGGCCAAGAAATTTATCTGCAGCAGTTGTGTTTGCATGAGATGTCAGTCAAAGTCTCTTAATGCAGCTAAATTGTATGAATAGGGAATGGGAGATTAAAGTGTTGATATAGTGGAGCAAAGCAGGAGAAGACATTCAATATTTAATGCATTGGCAGAAGGACTTTGGGGACTTTTCCCTCACTGAACAAACTCTCTGCCTCAGCCCCTATGNAATTGGAGAAGAGTAGATTTAAAGTGGATATTAGAAAGAAGTTGCTCCTCACGAGGGTGGTGGAACACTGGCCCAGGTTGCCCAGGGAGGTGGTTGAGTTGCCATCCCTGGAGGCATTGCAGGTGAGGCTTGCCAGGGCTCTGGGCAAGCTGCTCTAGTTGGGGATGTCCCTGCCCACTGCAGGGGGGTTGCACTAGATGAGCTCCAGAGCTCCCTTCCAACCCAAACCAGTCTAGGATTCTAATCTGACAAGCAATTCTTTCTGAGGAAGCTGTTGCAACATTCTGATCAAGTGCATAGCTCTTGGGAAGAGTTGGTGGGGAGGTCTTAGGGTTGGAGTTTCCAGCTTCATTCTCCTATGTGGAGCAGAGTATGATGAGGTTCTTGAGTGTTTGCTGCTACCACCATGCAACCTTGAAGGAGCAAAGCATGATTATTGAGTTCTCAGAAAGCTGGATGTCTGGGAAAGAGTATGAAAAGTAGATCCTCATGCTAGTCCTGAGCATGGCAGTCTTTGGTAAGAGCAAGAAGAAAAAGTCAGTATTGTGACTTATATAGACCAAGAAAGATTGAGTTGCTCCACTTGGATGAACATCTCATAGGTTTTATTCCAATGGAAGTGTTTGATAAGGTTTTCCCTGCTGTTTCAAGTGCTGCTATAGGTATCCAGTATGAAGTAGCTGAGAGATGAGGAGCTCCTCTTTCTCCACTAGATATTTAGGACATGAGTTCTATCCAACACACCTAATTGGAGTAGACAAAACCACACAGGTTACTCTGTTATGAGAACATCAGAAGCAAGAACTGTAAACCACAGACTTGTGTAAACATTTTATTCTGAAATCAGAGCTCTTCTTCCTTTCCTCTAAATTCTTCCCTAAATGACACAAATCAAGCTGACAAAAAAAAGACATTTCCATACAAGAATTCAAGCAGCCCCCAGCAAAATTATCCTGCTTTTCTGTGAAAACAAGGACTAAAATGGAAAATGAAATGCTCTAATGAATGGCTTGAAGAAGATGAGCAGTGTAGAAAAGCTTTAGACACCTGGTTTAAGTAGCCAAATATACTTTTAAGTAGCCTGATATTTCTCCTCCAGCTCAAGTCTAGGACATCCTTGTGCTGGGAGATGTAGGCACACAGCAGAACACAAACACAAGTGAAAGGAAGAGTCTAGGATGTGGAGCAAAGGAAACGACCTCAGATAAAGTTCCTTGGAGCTTCTAGAAGGATATATCATGGTTTTTCATCCTATGCTAAACACTCTGTGTAGGAGGACAGAAAAAAAAACAACAGATAATTGAGCCAATACTTTGAATTATCTGAGAAAAGATGCTCTGGGATTCTGAGCTGTGGCTGCAGCTCCTGGCCCTGCCACAGACAATCCATGGGAGCTTGGGCAAGGCACTATGTTTTCTACATGTCTTAACTGCTGTAGCTTAAAATAGGAGTATTGAAACTTGATTTCCTCCCTGTTTGTCCTCTTTCCTTCCATAAAACATCATCTTTTATGATCCTGCTCCACGATGTCTAAAAAGGAGATTAAGGTCTTTCATGGAGCTGCCTGTCTGTTGGGAACTGTAAGAAATAAATACACATTCTGTTCTATGAAAGAATAAGCTTTATCTTCCATATTATGTTGCTGTTCAAAAAGTCTTATTGCTGTTTCAACTAGGAAAAGCAAGCTTAAGTTTTCACCCAGTGCTGGGGCAGGGATCTTTCCTATATTCTGAATAAAAGGGGATATGAGACATCTGTGGGTTCTGAGGGCTGAATGATGCAAGATAGACAATTTCCAGAAGCACTTTTCTATCTTCTAGGTTAACTAGGTGCAAGAGGGTCATGGATGCTGAGGCTTTCCTTCTAGATTTAATTGTCCCCCCCCACCAAGACTCTCATAATGAATGAGATATCACAATGAAAGAACTGTGAATTCAGCCCCAGGATTTTCCAGCAACATCCACAGCTCCCACTTAGAATGGCAGAACTGTGTCCTTCTAGCCCTGGATTCTTCTCCATCCTCCCTCCCTACACACATGGCACCAGCTCATCCTTCCCTTCACACTCTCTCTTCTCCACCTCTGTAATTGAAAGACTCAGAAGCTTTCACTGCAAGTCCCAGTAAAGCCTCTCATTACTCAGAGCATCCCTTAGCTTTTGTTCAGCCCTGAGGCTAGATGAAGGTGTTTGGAAACACAGAGCTGTGCTGGGCTCTGATTCTGTCACATCCAGCACTGAGCACAGCAGGAAGGCACAGAAGTCATCCCCTGCAACTTTGGTCATATCAAGTTCACTGAAGAATTCTCTTATTTTCTCTGCCTTACCCAGCAGCTTCCAGACTTAGTTCCTCTGCACGAGCTTTATAACCAATTCCCTAGAAATTTTTCCATGGTAACACTGAAAAACCATCCCAGTGAATTCAGTAGCCTTGCTTGACTTTGTTTTGCACAGAGGCAGCATCACTTTGCAGTCGTGTTCCCTTTTCCCCAGACATTTGTGGCTCAGCACAGGATGGGGATGGAGAACTTCCACACTGCTCTTGGCTCTGCCACTGATCTCTGGGACAACTGAAAGCAAAACTGAGTGCAGTAAACATTGGTTTGCATCACATATGTAATTTTGAATGGCATTTCATTGCTAAATTAATCTTGGGCTGTGTAACAATAAAAATAACAAATTCTAATATATTGTTTCATATTAGTAGCTAAGCACAGGTATCTGGAGATATCTGAAGTACTTTAGGCTGGTGGCTTCTAGTTCTAAAGCTATGTGAACATCTCCTAGGACCTTTGTCACATCTGCCAAACCCATGAGAATGTTTTAGGGACCTTGAGGCACCTCAGATCACACTGGATATACTTAGTTAAACAACTGGACTAGGATCTGCAGCTCTTTTCCTTGCTGGCTTTAGCCTGATCAGCATAATGCTGAGATCTACAAAACTCTGCTGCAATGCACAGGAGAAGGAAAGGACAGGAAGAATTCCTTTAGACAATCTCTGTATGCATCAAGTCCAATCAGGCTTGGCTCTATCCATCTAGGATTAATTAGTTGCAGTGAGATGCTGTCTTCTAACTTAAATGCTGTCTTCTAACTTAACATCCAAATGTCCTCTCTCCATTCACCAGGCAAAAAAGTCCACTGCAGTGATGCTAGCATCAGCAGCTTGCTTGTTAAAGCACTAGATCTAGGTGACTAGTCTGGAGCATTGGGTCCAGCTCTGGAGTTCCTTAGCACAAGAAAGATATGGACCTGTTGGAACAGGTCCAGAGGAGGTCACAAAAATGAGCAGAAGGCTGGAATCCCTCTGCTGTGAGGACAGGCTGAGAGAGTTGGAGTTGTTCAGCCTGGAGAAGACCTTGTTGCAACATTTCAGTACANGAGAGGGGAGAAGAACCTCTCTGGCTCTGCTGGCCACGCTCCTCTTCATGCATCCTAGGATGCCATTGGCCTCTTGGCCACAAGGGCACATTGCTGCCTCATGGGCATCCTCCTAGCCACCAGCACTCCTATGGAGATCAACTACTTAGTGAGGCCTGTAACAATAGGACAAGAGGAATGGTTTTAAACTAAAAGAGGGGAGAGCTAGACTAGATCTAAGGAAGAAAATTTCACCCTGGGAGTGGTGAAATACTGGAATAAGTTGCCCCAAAAGGTGGTAGATGCTCCATCCCTGGGGATTTTGGAAGGTCAGGTTAGATGATCCTCTGAGCAACCTGATCTAGTTGAAAATGTCCTTGCTCAGTGCAAGGAAGGTTAGACCAGATGACCTCTACAGGTCCCTTTTAACCTAAACTATTCTATGATCTCCTCTCAGCAGAGCTAGAATAAACCTCTTGAAACTGGAGCCATGCCTTACACGCTTTAGATCATCAGTAAATAATTCCTTCAGCAGACATATTAATATGGTGCCCTGGAAAAATCCTCAAAGACATCTAAAATGTGACATTGCTCTTTTCCCTCTGGCTCTTAGCCTCTTTTTTTTTATTATTATTTTAGAGACCACATGTGCTCTGCTTATTCACTGCTTATCAGTGAACTAATTTATTCCAGCCTGCCCATTCCATCACGATGCCAGTCCCTTCCTCATCCCAGCTCCCTTAATTATTTTATGCAAACTCTGATTGCCCCCTGGAAATGCTCTATTGAATCAAACCACCTCAGCCTTGTCTTCTGCTCTGAATGTGCTGTGGCTCACAGGAGGTGAAGAGAGAAATTGGAGGGAGGGAGGGAGATGTAGGAGAAAAAGAAAGGAGAGAGAAAAGAAAACCATATTACATCTGGTTGATTTTGCAATAAGGCAAATGAAAAGGAATTAAAAGTGTTGCTCACTGGTAAAGGAGAAAAAGTGAGAGAGGTCATGTGCTGTTTCATGAGTTCCTCTTGGTCATTAGCACTGTGTTAATTCCTTTTTTTCCCTTTTCACTTTGTCTTAGCTCGTTGCTGCTCCCCAAACTCTGCAAACTGGAGCAGTGGATGATGGGCACGTCCCTCATTTAGTCATGAAACACCTCAGCCTAGCTCTCATTAGATTAATGTTTTCAAATCCTATTGCAGCCAAGTAATAACCTCAGCCTGCTGGTAGCTTTTCCACATTTTAAGTCATTTTTCTCCCTTGTCAAGACATCAAATTAACATTGTAAAGGAGAAATTTAATGCCCATGCAGTATTTAGACAGAGAAACAGAGAAATGATGTCTAATCAGTCCTGGGAGTGATTTCATTAATCCCTTTTAGAGCAGTTTCAGATATTTCATACTATCAATCATTTATTTCCTTTTAATTTAAAAAACAAGTTCATTAGTTCTGCTTTTTTTTTTCCACCTGTTCCAGGAACTTTGAACCCTGCAAACTCTTTCTCTTTCCCTCTCTTATTTAATTCCTGCTTCACTGCTTTACCCATGATTTTTAGCATTTATTCCAGCTACAGTGTCCACTAGTGAATGAAAATCACTGCACACTGCTAGGCAAAACAAACTGGTGACTGATCATTGCTTGATTAATTACCTTGGTATTGATATCTAAATAGCATTAATGGAAAGTTACAGTTGTGTGGCACAATTTGGTCAAAACAATTCAGGAAACATTGCTCCTGTCTCTTAATGAGGTTTTGGAAGGCCAAAACCCAAGCATCAAAGTGTCCTTTCTCATTCATAAGCAACATCTGAAACAATCTGCTGGATGAAATGGAGAATTTCTCTTATTCATATTCTCTAAAGCTAATAAATTCCTTGTGGAGCCAGTTGGAGTTGTTCATTTTTTTTCCCCCTATGTCCATTTCTTCCCTAGAGTCATTTCTTTATTCTCCTCTATTCTTCCCAAGGTCACCTGAAGGTTTTCTCAATACAAGCAATGAATTCACTTGGGTTTATTACTTCCCTCAAAACCAGCCAGACCAAAACTACTCCTTCCAGAAATCAGCTTGTCCCTGCCTTTACTCAGGCTGAGAAGCAAACTTGCTCAACAAATAGCTCCAATTTATGTCCATCATTCATGCTCTAAGGTAGTTGTCAGGGGAGGGAGAATATGATCTAATAGAGCTCTGTCTGCTCTCTTTCCTCAGCCCTAGGGACCTTTTTTTTTTGTGTGTGTGGTGCTATTGACCTTGGCAGAGCTGTGAAGTTTTATTTAGTGTTGCTGTTTCCTTCCCTGAAGTTTACATATTTTAAGAGGGAGGTGTGTGTGTGTTTCAGACAAAAAATGACTTGAAGCATTCTGATTCTATCAGTCAGGGAGATATATCCTCCCCTGCTCTGAAGGCTACTACATTTTAGAGTGAATCAGTTGAAGATATTAGATGCTGCTTGTACTCTTTGACAGATGTGTGCTGCTGGGAGAAAGTGGAAATGCATATTATTATTTCAAGTTTGGGGTCTTTTTTTTTGTGTGTGTGTGTGTGTGTGTGTCAAACATTCAGTGGAGGTTGGAAAGCTCTGCTTTATGTGCACACAGTGCACAAGTAGGTGACTAATTCTTAGAGTTATTTTGATACAAGGAGAGGAGGGTTGTAAAACTAAATATCTAACACATAAATAGCTTCTTTTTTCCCCCAAAGATTAGGTAAAATAAAAAATAGAGGGGAAAAAAGTGCTTTTCAATCATCTTGTATGGAAGAGCATCCATGGCCAACAATTTCCTTCCATGGACTTACTAGTGGAGGGATTGTGATCTCCAGATCCCTCTGGAGAGCCTCAAGCAGATCGACACTGCCACCCAGCTTGCTGTCATCTGCAAACTTTTTTGTAGCTGTGAATAGAAGTGAGGCAAGGTCAGTAGAAATAGGAAATATCTTTGCCAAAAAACACCCACAGGTACTTTTAAGCCCCTTTCTTCAGATCTCAGAGAGAAGCAGCAGCCTTCCAGATAAAATCCAGCTTGAAAACAGAGGTTCTGAGTTTCACTTGGTCTTTCATTTCTTTCTGCCTCTAAGGCTTTCTTGTATAATTGTGCAACATACCTGGAAAAGGACATGGTGCTCAAGAGGTTTTTTTTTTCTCCTACTGTAAAAACTTTGGGGTGAAGATATATTCCTCTTGTGAGACCCAAGGCTTGATGTTTCAGAGCTTGGATCTTTCTCCTTTCTTCAGTTTTCTCTGTTTACTACAATCCTGAAAACACATCCTTCTTCACTTTCTATTTCTAGTGTGGTGATGTTTCCATCAGAGTTGAATCATCTCACAGACAAAACAGAAATAATGGGGCTTTAGGGTCCAAATCTGCTGACTTATATGTCTCTTTGGGGGATGAGATGAGTCACACTTGATAGGTCTTATTTTTCTCCATGTATTGAAGAAGGAGATCAGAAGACTACATCAAATGTAGGTGTCAGGGTGGAAAAATTGATAACCACCATTCCAGGCTACTTAGGAGACTTAGCCATCCCTTCACATTTAGGTGTGCCATATGTGTTCAGGGATCACAGCAGAAGCTACTCTGCTCATCCTTCATTTTCAGGAGCTGGGAGAGCAATAAGATTTGTTTTCTCTTGCAGGTTTTTATTTGCTACTGCAGAACAAATGAGAAACCATTTCACTGTCTACTTCATAGAAAGGAAGTGCCCAGAAGATTTGTTAATAGCAAGTACACATGCCATAATAGCTTCAGCTCCATCTGTGGCACTAGGAAGCCTTTGGAGCTGCTTTCCCATGTAACTTCAGGGATGTTGTGTGGATCATCCAGATCCTACTGGCAACACAAACCATGCTGGAGCTGAAGGAGTTCTCAAGATGCCATCTATTTGTCTTGTCCCTTCTTTGTACTTCTTAGATAAGTCTTTCTCCATGAGCAGTGTCCCTTGTATGCCTTCTGTGGCACTCAGAGGTTAGTTGGGCTACCACATAGTGCAGATTATTAGCCATTCAAAAGAGCATATAATGACTACAACTGTGGTTAAAAAAACAAGCCAAGTTTGAGTCCTCCAGGATAAGCCCCAACAGCAGGAATAGGGTAACTTGTGTGTCTTCTACCTCTATTCTCAAGCCTTTATTTCATTAAGATCTTGTGACAATGATACTTCTCAGCTTTGTGCCAGCCTGTTCGTGAGTTTGTGTGTTTCAAGTTGCACCAGGGGAGGTTTAGATTAGATAGAAGAAGAAATTTCTTTACTGAAAGGGTTGTGAAGTCTTGTCCCAGGCTGCCCAGGGAGGTGCTGGAGTCACCATCACTGGAGGGGTTGAAGAAACATTGAGATGCTCTGCTTATGACCATGGTTTAGTGGTATAGTAGTGATAGGTATGGTTGGACTTGATGAGCTTAGAGGTCTCTTCCAACCTTAATGACTCTCTGAGCACTGGAGGAGATGTTTTGCTGTTAGGGCAGCATTTGATGCCTAAACACTTGTACCAATCCCTCCTGGGGAAAGGGTAGAGGAACAGATGATAACATCTACTTGACCGTATCTGGTCTACATTTTGCTTGTTGCCCACCCTCCTTTCTCTTCCTCACCTTGTATTGAAATAGCATCCTGCTGGACAAAACCCACACAATTCCATGCATCTTCTGCTAAAATCAGGAGTCTATAATTGAGAACCAAAAGGAAATAATGCCACAGAACCCTTCAGCTCCAAAGTTGTGTCATTCAGGTGACAAAACCCACTCCCTCTTTCATCAGGAATCTATTCCTCTAACTTACTTTCACTCTCAACTCGCCAAACAGAGAAAGAAAAAAAATAATTGTAAGAAGAAAATAATCATTTTCACCTTGAATTTGGCTGGCTCTGCCTCCTCCCAGCCCAGTTTTGGGGAATAGCTCAGTACAGAGCCCCCTGGCACCAGTTCAGAGACTATCTTCCCTAAGATAGGAGCTGTGCTGCAAATCTCTTAGCACTGCACACCACAATGCCATGCTTCCTCCCAGATTTTAGCAGCCCCTAATCTTGATGTTATGCTTTAATTGAACTGAAATGACATTTACTGAGAGCTTGAAATCTCAGCTCTGCTCAGATGCCTTTGTTTTCACACATGAAGCTCCTGCTCTGTGCTGCTTTTTTTTTTTCTCCCCTCACCCTTTCCCCCTTGAATTATTTAGCATTTAGAAAGCTGAGCTTTGCCACTTTTATTTCCATCCCCACTTTTATTGCTAAGTGATTTACAAAGCCAGCCTCGTGCCTAATGGCACTGTGCATTTCCATTTCCAGTGCTCTTCTTTACTGTCTCTTCTTGTTGGATGGGGCCAAGCTCAGACACAAATAACCCAAATTAATGTCAAATTGCATCATGGGCAGCTTGAATTTCAATTATCAAATCTGAGGGGAAAATGCATGTTTGCAGCAAGCAGCAAATATCACCCTGAACCTCCTGGCCCCAGAGAGCACATTGCTCGAAAGCATCCTGCTCAACTCAACACAAAGATGCAAGGCTTCAAAGTCTTCAAGCAAATCTGCTTGGCATTTAGTTAAGGCCAATAAGTTCTGGGAATGAGCAGTCATGCAGGCCTTCAGCTTTTGGAGCTCCTGCTCTGTGGTGTGCCCGTGGCTGCTTACAGCCTGAAATTAATCATTTTCATCCTGATTAATATCACAGAATCATTCAGGTTGGAAGAGACCTCGAAGATTGTTAAGTCCAACCATCTACCTGTCACCCCCATGCCACTAAACCATGTCACTAAGTGCCACATCTAGATGTTTTTTGAACCCCTCCAGGGATGGTGACTCCATCATCTCCTTGGGTAGCCTGGGCCAATGCTTAACAACTATTCCTATGAGGAATTTTTTTCCTAACATCCAATCTAAACCTCACCTGGGACAACTTGAGGCCATTTCCTCTTGTCCTCTCACTGGTATTCCAGGAGACCAACCCCCATTTCACTCCAACCTCCTTTCAAGTAGTTGTAGAGAGGTAAGTTCTCCCCTGAGCATCCTCTTCTCCAGCCTAACCAACCCCAGTTCCCTCAGCTGCTCCTCTTAAGAGACTTATTCTCCAGATCCCTCATGAACTTCATTGCCTTTCTCTGGACATGCTCCAATGCCTCTATATCTATATTCTATATGAAAGTAGCAGGGATTAATCTACCTCCCAAAGGCCTAAACATGTCAAACTTTGCATCCTAGGCTTGGTGCTCAACCCATCTCTAATGATGTAGTCACTGAAATGCCCAGTAAAAGCCTATATGTGTGTGTGTGTGAAGACACAGGGGGAAGATGCATTGCTCTTATAGTTGTCTGTGCCTCATCTGGTGACACAAAGAAGCTAAATTTCTTTTAGGCCCCTGTTGTAGTCCATGGAAAGAAATAGATGCTTTGAGGGGAAATCCATTTTAGCTTCATGCAGATGTCTAAATGGGTCAAAGAGGTCACTTTCTCACTTGCCTTTTCCTCTCTGTTGTCTTCAGAGGACATTGAGGCACGAGGTTATATTTAGAGTCTCCAAAGTGCAGTGTCCTGTCACTGCTGAAATTGATGTGGCTTCAAAAGCTTCAGCCAACTGAACGACCTACATATCCCCTCCAAACAAGCCTATTGCAATGCACCTACATGTTTTGCCTCTTCAGCTTCCTGAAGGAAAATAATCCTTTCCATTAGGGACTGGGTTGAAAGCTTGGGATGTTCTGGCCAAGAGAAAAAACCTCATTATCTCACACAACCTTTACTCTGTGACTGTTTACCTCCAAAGGAAAAGGAAATAACATTCTATTAGCATAAAAATTAGCTTTTTTTTTTTTTCAGAATCTACACACTCATGTCAGCTAGATCATGCTTATCTTCTTTGTGCAAACACCCATGGAATCATAGAAGGGTTTGGGTTGGAAGTGACCTCTAAAGATCTAGTCCAACTTCCCTGAAGTGAGCAGGGACATCTTCAACTAGGTCAGATCACCATCCAGAAACTGATGTCCTGGTTTAAGTGAGAGCAGTTTGGAGTGCTGGAAAACTGCTCTCTTGTAATCTGATGGCACATCTTGTTGTCACAATCAGCTCTAAAGAGACACTGAGTAGCTTACCTAGCACTTGATGTGGTCAGGTGAGCTTTAAATGTGTTATTACTCGAAAAGGCAAAGTTGTTGTTCATGGGGAATGGGAGGTTGGTTTGTGTTAGACTCACAGGGATTAATCCTTCCCTTTATCTGCTTATTAGAAAGAACAAAGTTAGATTTCTATAATTATTCCCCTGAAAAGCTATTTTAGGCACAGGAAGGAGAAAGCAAGTCTGCTTTCACTAAGTCTGTTGGCTCCTAGCTTAGGATTTTGACTCTTGTTGGCCAGATCTGAACTGAAGCCACAAACTCCATTTTTATGCCCCATCAGATGCTTACATCTGTAGAATTGGAAGGCATGAGCCAAGTCCAGTTTCTTTCAGAATCAATCACAAAAAAAAAAGGTTGGAAGAGACCTCCAAGATCATCAAGTCCAACCATAACTACCACACCACTAAATCATCATCCTAAGTACCACATCTTAGTGTTTCTTCAACCCCTGCAGGGATGGTGACTCCACCACCTTCCTAGGCAGCCTGGGCCAAGACTTAACAACCCTTTCAGGAAAGAAATTTATCCTCATATCTAATCTAAACCTCCCCTAGTGCAACTTGAAGCCATTTCCTCTTGTCCTCTCACTGTTAACGCTGGAGAAGAGACCTACCCCCATCTCACTCCAACCTCCTTTCAGGGTGTTGTAGAGAGAGATAAAGTCTCCCCTGAGCCTCCTGTTCTCCACACTAACCAACCCCAGTGCCCTCAGAAGACTTGTGCTCCAGTTTCTCTCTCCCTTTAACCACATCACCTCACCCCTGCCTTTCATGTGCTCTAATGCTTCTGTGTGCAAGCTGTGCACACTCTCATCTCCTTGCAGGACACTGAAATTGCTTGGAATGAGCTTGAGCAAGCTGTAGATGTTCCAGTTAGGGCTATGTGTTTGGATATAAGTTTTTCCCCTCCTTAATTTTAAGAGTAAAGTGCCTAGTCTAAGTCAGTGAGCTGTGTAGCTGCTGGATTGACAGAGTCAGCAGCAGAAAGTGCTGCAGCCCATTGGGAAGCAGAGCTGAGATGTCTCTTTAATAAACACCCAGGAAGCTTAAACAACTGGCTCAGATGAACTATTCAGCTTTTACATAGTAAAGTTAGGTGAAAGCCAATTCAGCCTCAAAGATGAGGCTGCAAAATTGCTGACAGCCAAGATTAGGCAAGTTAAAATCAAAAGATGCAACTGTAGCAAAAAAAAAAAACAAACCAACCCAAACAACCAAACCAAACTCCACTCAAAAAAGGACTTTATTCTGATAGTGTTCCTGTGGAAAAAAAAATATAGTCCTTTACAGGAGAGGCAAAGCAATATGTAAGAGCTGTTTTCCATGGGCAAATAAAACCCAATGTCAAGGGCAAACCCAAGCCATCTATATTTCTGCCAAGTTGCCTGGTTTATTGTGGGGCAAAGAGCTTCTGAAAGTCAGCAGGAAGGTTACCAGCAGGATGGGTTTTTTATTAGAAATATTTTGGCTGGCTTTTATTACCAAAGGTAAATGAAAACCCATTAGATAATCATATGAAATGGAGGGAGAGGAATGGCATTAACTCTGCCAGGTTGTAATGATCATTACCAAGGATGTGTATTGTCCAGTTACTTGCATTGATAGAGAGAGGGGGGAAAAAAACCCAACCAAAATTATGTTTCACCTTTTAACTGCCTTTTAAAGCCTTGCAAAATTGATTTCATACAGCATCAAAGATACACTAATAAAACAAGGGGGATAGGAAAGCAAAAAGTGGTTAATAGCCAAAGGGTGATGTACAGCATCTATAAATGATGGTCTGGAGGGGGAAAAAAAAGAGGCTGTTTTTCTATTTGGGGAGATGGGGTAAATTAATCCTGCTCTATTGTGACTATGAATCCAGTGCCAAGTTATTGAAGTGGTGTCTTGTACCCATGGGGTACAGAAAAAACCCTACAAAAATATTGATGTATCCAGCAGCTGATCCCTAGGTCCCAGTCCTTCCCAGAGGTTTGTTCTAGGATTCTCAAGCCCCTGAGGCTGGTGGCCCCAGACCTTCTATCCTGCTCACAGCCAGCCTGGCTTGCNTCCCTTCCAACCCAAACCAGTCTAGGATTCTAGGATTCTATGTTTATAGCACCTCAGAATTGTGAGTGCACTAGCACAGGAGATGGCAACAGGATTTTGGAAGAAGATCAATGATGGTGATCAAATGAAGGACTCAACCACATAAACATACTGGCCAGTTTACCCATAAGCTTTTCTGCTCTCTTTTCTCACTCTTTTTTTCCTCCCTGACCCATCTTGATTCCTCCCTTCCCTTGCTTTTGACCCTTCTACTAAACATCCCATCAGCAGTCTTACACATTGCCTCAACCTCCTTAAAACCTCCTAGAATAACCTTTACACCATCTCCCGATTCTTTCTACCTCTGCATCCCATAATAAGCCCTAACTCCCTTCAGGCAATAACCTCTCCAATGTGCAGGGCATTCCCAAGAAGGTGTTTCCTTGCTAGCTCATCCAGCAGGAGATGGATTCACTGATTAAGTTAGGAGGGTTCATCAGCCTCTCTGGGTCTTGGTGTTCTGAGAGATAATCACCTAAGCTAAAGAAGAGAAGATGACATTTCTTTCAGCTTCTTTCCTTTTCACTTGCCCTTTGTGTTGTTCTCTGTTCCTTGCTTTGTCTGCCAAACAATAACCAAATGTCAGCAGTTTCTGCAACAAGGGGAATGTTTCCATACAGGTTAACCCATCCAAGGGAACTTTCCTCCTGTGCTATGGATCATTGTGACATCCACTTGGGTCTCTTCAAATAATGCCATTAACCCATGTGTACAGCTAGTTTTTATTTGGCACTAGGTTAGCTCATGTTTCTTAAGAGCAAGCTCAGCAATGAGAGGCTCACAGAATCACTCAAAGCAGAGTATTTGGGATGGAAAGTTTGTTTTCCTGTTAGCTTGCAAGGGAGGAGAACAACTTGGCCTGGTTTATATTTGGAATGAGTGCTCCTTAGGGGGGGTCCCAAATTGAATATATGCTTATTTAAGTGTAAAATCCTACACAGCACATCACTATATTCCCTCAAATTCATTAACATTCCTTTGTAGATGTGATGCTTGGGGATGTGGTTTAGTGGTGTGGGGTGGATGGTTGGACTTAATGATCTCAGAGGTCTTTTCCAACCTTAATGATCCTATGATTATGAATATTCCACAGACCTGTCCACATTTCACTACAGAAATAGTTATCAATTTATTTTGATGATATTATTATTTGAGAGCCAATTAGCTAAATGGGGTTGGGGCTTTTTTCTCCTCCCTTTTAATTCTCTATAGGTCTCATGCTTGCATGATTCTCTTAACTCAGAGAGAGTTTTGCTCTCTGCAGTGGGAATAATCTGCCTTGTAGATCAATGTAAACTGGACATTTAGTGAGATTCAGAGAAAATCCAGTTAGTTTTTGGGGCTTCCTGACACAGAGATAGCAAGAAGTATATCTTCTGTTGAAAGGATTATGATCTAGCCTCAGAATGATTTTGGGGGCTGTTTTTTTGTACACTTTCAACACCAGAACTCACTTTGCTGTGGCTTAGGAACCACTATGGCTATGGAAGTATTTCCCACAAGAGTTCCTGGTTTAGCTGGAGAGACACACTAATGACTCAGAGGAGTTGGAGAGAAGTTTGTGAGGTGCCACAGGTTGCTTTGGATGGATCAATGAGATTACCTTGGACTCTTAAGCTCTGTCCTTATAAACTGCTCCCATATCAGCCAGGCAGCTTGACAAGCCAAGACCCCAATTGCACTCCTAACTTTTCCTCAATTGCAGGAAGGGTAAGGAAAATATCAATCTCTACTCTGTTGTGATTTAGAGCCTGGCCTGGCCTCCAGACTAGGCTAATCCCTTCCACTCTATTAAAGGAAATGGAAAATCCATTCCATCTCTCCTAATACATTCCATCTCTATTAAAAGAAATAGAAACTGGTTAAACACAAAGATTTTTATCTGTGTTTGAAGTCAAGTTTTTAGTCAAGCTTGCTTTTGGGGCTAGAGGAAGCCAAGTGAAATGTGGAATCTGTTCTCTTTCACACTCCTTTTCCCCTTCTTCCCAGTGCTTATTCCTGCATGTCAATACTTTAACTGTAATATCATTTACTTAATGACAGGGAAGAATATGAGGCAAAGGACTAGTAATGCTTAAAATCATAAGAGCTCTTCTTAAACAAATGGTTCTCTTGTAACAGAAATTCATCCTTCAGCACATGCCTTGAAGAAAGGTCAAAGGCAAACCTTTTAAACCCAACTAGGGAACAGATTTAAAGACAGTGCAACCTTCCTTGTTACTTGCATTATAGGGGACATGAAGGATACAGGTTGTCTCTCTAGTGCCAAAGAGGCTTAACCATGTCAGATTTCCTTTCAAACCCTTTCATCTGTGGAGACTTAGTTAATTTAGCCAAGAAACAGAGTAAAATTGCTGCAAGCCACAAGATTCTTGCACAGGACAAGAGGCTTTGTCCCATCCTTTACATCCCATCCTTTACATCCCATCCTTTACATCCCATCCTTTACATCCCATCCTTTACATCCCATCCTTTACATCCCATCCTTCATTCCCATATGTCCTGATCAGGACTCACCACCACCATTTCTCATGTATTTCTCCTGACTACCCACCCTAAATAGTAATTAATCAAATTAGGGTTATTTTCTTCAGTATACAGGAACTTCACTGCTGCTATTGGTCTTTGCCTCTTATGAGAACTCAGCTTAGAAATATCCCTTTTTGTTTTCCTGATCTCATTAGATGTTGCATTCTTTACAAAACAGTTAGCATCCTCAGGGGCAATTAAAATACAAAATGCTGAATATTTCCATGCATCCTCTTTTGTTTTCCTGCAGACAGTAAAACACAGCTCCAGCCCAAAGGCTAAAGAGAATTCATTACTCTGCATGTTGTTATTCTCTAATGTCATCATAAATTAGTTGGAAGCCTTTCCTCCCAAGCCTAAAGATCAAAAAGTTCTGTTGTGGTTAAAGTTTTGTTAGAGTAAGAAGATGTCCTCAAAGCATTTTTGTTTCAGATGCTCTACAAGCTTGGAAATGCTTATACTTCCAAGGTTCCCGTTTTCAGTCATCCACATTTCCCTGGACAGTGGGGAAAATCAGGAATATTAAAGGCTTCCTTCCCACCTTCTAAGTCTGCTCTTAATAAGCAGAATTCAGAGAGCTCAGCCTCTTCCTTCTTCACCCATTCCTCCTCTATCATCATGTTTTATAATGATTTAGTCATTAGGCTAATAACATGTTCTAAACCACATTTTTATTGCCCACATTGACTGAGAATTGCAGTCACTCTCTGCTTCAGAGCCTTTGTATTGTCTCATTCACTCTATATCCATTGTGCTAGCACACAAAGATCCACCCAAGAAAGGAAGTTTAATTGTGTGATCTAATATATAATACTAGGAAATCCTTTCTCCTAAAGGCAAATATTAGCACAAGACAGAGGCTGGAAAAGGGCAGGGTGAACATTTCCAGGAGCCAGGGACCATGCTATTTGAAGCATGCTAACTTGTCCTACCTGAGTTCCAGCCACTGCTCCAGAGAGGAGTAGCTCTCTTGTGATCCACTCTTGAGTTTAATAGCATTCCAGACACATCATGGACTACCTCCTGTCTAGAATGGTTCCTGACACCTACACTTAGGAAGAGTGTACACCTACATTCCTCTAAGCTTGGAGGAGTGGCTGGAATGATCCCAAGCTTGGANCAGCCTGGACAAGAGGAGACTGAGAGGAGAAATATGGTTGTATGCTTAGAAAGATGTGAAGGGTGAGTGTGAGGAGGAGAGAGCCAGGCTCTGCTCCATGGCATCCAATGGGAGGACAAGAGGGAATGGGAGCAAGTTGGAGCACAGGAGGTTTAGGATTAAGCTGAGGAGAAACTTGTTTGCAGTTCAGGTGCCAGAGCACTGGCCCAGGCTGCCCAGGAGCCTGTGGAGTCTCCTTGTCTGGAGCCATTGCAGAGCTGCCTGGACACATTGCTGTGTGAGCTGCTCTAGGTGCTCCTGCTCTGGCAGGGGGGTTGCACTAGATGAGCTTTCTAGGGCCTTTCCAATCCCTGACATTCTGTGATTCTGTAATTGAGGCCCTAAGGTGTGATGCCATTCCACTTGAAGATATCTAAATGGAAGTGTGTATATGAAGTTCTTTCTATCTATGTGAGGTGTCCAACTTCCCATTACAACAGATGAAGATCTAGTCAGCACAGTAAGTGTAATCTAAAGACTAACTCAGCTATGAACCAGTAGGTATTTATTTAACAGTAAGTGCAATTCTCTTTAGTCTTTATTGGCTATTTTCATTCCAACACATGACATCCTCTGGGATATCTTCCTTGGCCTCTGGCCTTGCTCAGCTTGGACATTCATCTACTGAAGCTCTTTTGCCATATCTGCCAGACTCCTGTGGAAGTCTCAGGTATTCTGGGATGGTTTCAGAGATGTCCATGGGAGCTGTTGCATTGAACCCTGAATCACTATGGACTTAGATACCCACAGGCAAACTGAATCTCACACAGAGTCTCTAGCAGAGAGGAGAACTCCATCCTTCTCTACTCATCCCTGGTGTCCTAATTATCAGACTTCAATCTTTAACTTAGCAACACCTCTAAAGTTCTGTCTAGACAGACAGAGCTAGGCAAGTTTAAACCTATCATTTCAGTTACACTCTCTAATAAATCTTTTTGGCAATTATGACACCCAAAGAATATACTCAGTATCTTTTAGGTGTTTAAACAAAGCTCCTTGCAGTGACAGAATGCCTTTTTTTCCCCCCAAATAGTAATCTATCAGCTGGGGGTGGGAAGGCCTTATCAGGAATTTTCAAAGCACTGCTGTTTTGTTGTGCTCCTGAGGGTTTGTTTTTTTTTCTTCCTTTCTTATGTGTAATGTAAATCAATTTGGAGAGATCTGATTTTCAGAAAGAGTGTGAAATCCATCCCTCTCTTCAATTTGGGTGCCAGCATTATTATCTTGCTGATGTCTTTGATGGGACCAGCATAACAAAAAGGCACTGAAGGACTTTCTCCTGTTTCCCATTGACTGAAGCACAACACTCAGCCATTCAAGAGTGTTTCTGCTCGGATTTAAGATCTTCTGCCTAGAATTTCAGATCATATCTTCAACTGAACATAATTTCTTATCCAAGAAAATGCCTTCAGAATTACAGTTTGAGACCAGGAAATAATAATGAGAATAATGGGCTGGAAAAAAAAACCCCAAAGCTGAGTTATCTGTAGCTATATCCATCACACGGACAAATGACTTTTAGACTCTGATGTTTGGGATGTTAAGTTTCTTCAGTTATGCTGCACACATTGCATTTTCCTGTGCTTCTAGTTGGAGGTAAGAAAGTAGGGAGCATGCCTTGAACCTGGAAAAAATTGTTCCTGTGATGGTAAACTGTAAGGATTTTTTTCTTCCTGTTGTTGCTGGGAGCAAGCTGCTCTAGTGGGAGATGTCCCTGCCCATGGCAGGGGAGTTGGAACTGGATGAGCTTTCAGGTCCCTTCCAACCCTGACAAGTCTGTCATATTACTTTAATATTTTCTTCTGAAAGAGAGGTGTTACCCAATTATTTTTGCACTTTGCATCCTTGTTGTTGCAACAAAGTAAGCTTTCTTTTGATGATGATGATGATGTAATTATCATCATCATCATCATCATGGCTAGGCTTCGTGAATGAAGATCTGAGGAGGGCTCCTGATGTAATTAATATGTATTATTAATATCTATATTAATATTGATTATTATGTACTATATTATTATTATTATGATGTNTTTCAGGTCCCTTCCAACCCTGACAAGTCTGTCATATTACTTTAATATTTTCTTCTGAAAGAGAGGTGTTACCCAATTATTTTTGCACTTTGCATCCTTGTTGTTGCAACAAAGTAAGCTTTCTTTTGATGATGATGATGATGTAATTATCATCATCATCATCATCATGGCTAGGCTTCGTGAATGAAGATCTGAGGAGGGCTCCTGATGTAATTAATATGTATTATTAATATCTATATTAATATTGATTATTATGTATTTTATTATTATGCAAGATCTCAGTGCAATCACTTTAGTATCAGGTGTTTAAACACTTTGGTCCTCCCAATCCAAAGCACCAGGATCATTATTTTCTAGGTGTCTGGCTACTGATGTTCTTGCTTTTAGCACCCAAACTTCAGATATTTCCATGATATTAGAAATAACTCATCAGAAGCTTTTCCATCTATTCTTCCTACATCAACCCTTTCACCCTGATGTATTATATTTGCCAAAACACCAATATCTTTGGGGGGAAAACAAGGATTTCTGTATGGCTCAGACCTTTGGCAAGAAAAAACATGGAGCTTCTCACTTTTTCCAGCTGTATAGAATATTTCAACCCAACAGCTGCTGAAAGTCTAAAGCTATTATTGCCATATATATGTAAAATAAATCAACAGATTAACTTGCTATTAAGGCAAAACAACTTCTAAAGTCATTAGGAATGATGTGGGGTTGGTTTTTTTCCCTATCTTGATGTGTTTCTGAGCTTCAAACCCACTCTATTTTATTTTTTTTCACCCAGAATTAAAGGAATCAAGAGGGAAAAAAAAAAGAGGCATTTCTGGGATGTGCTACATCTGCCTCAAGTAGACCTCTAAAATAGATCAGATGTGCCACGTCTGTTCCTATCCATTGGCTCCATAAAAGGAGCTGGAGCTGACTGCTCAGATGCAAGCTTCTGCACTGCTGAATTTGTTTCAACTAATTTTAGCAGCTTAATCCATTTTGAGATGAAGATATCTCCATGTCTAGGAGTGTATTAGGGGTCTACAGCAAAGCTGAACCTGTAGGGTAAGGGAAAAATCTCTTATTAGAACATCAGATAGGGGAAAAAAACAAGAGTTTCTGCATGTTCCCTTTGTTAGGCTTGAAGCAGAAGCAGCAAACTTCAGGCTAAAGGATAAATTGCTGTGACAACTTAATTCTGTTAATCAATTAGACAATTCAACAGAAAAAAAAAGGAAAAAAGGTGATTGCTGAAAGCTGACAATGTGCTGCCTACAGAGAAAGACATAAAAGCAAACAAATAACAATCCCTGCCAATTTAGCCTTGAGGGAACCACTCACATTCTCTTCTGACCCTGAATCTAAGTTAGCAGTTGAACTTTGAGCAACAGCAGCAAGACACAGCAACCAGCTGCTTGCCATTCCACCCAGGATCTCACTTTCCAGCTTCCTGTCCCTAAGCCTGAAAGATGTGAGGATCTACTTCCAGCAGCCATCCATCAATTGCATCCTGGGCTGCAGCAAGAGAAGCGTGGCCAGCAGAGCCAGAGAGGTGATT
>VWZO01018499.1:142059-162957 GCA_013396975.1 Bucco capensis | reverse complement strand
TCCCTTCCAACCCAAATGATTCTGTGATTCTGTGAATTGTTTGCCACTCTACTGCAAGGATGCACAAAAGGCTTGCTTCCTTGTTTGCTTATTTTGATTCCATCCCTATCCAAACTAAAGAGAAGGAATTCAGCTTTGTTCAGCACCCAGCCTGCCAAGCCACTCACCTGAAGCATCATTGGGAGGCTGAGAGACCTTTATAGCACAAGACATTCTGGCTCCTGTTTGGAGCAGATAATAGAAGCCATGGCAGTGAGGAGGAAATTCCGAGTGGCACTTTTCCTGGCAGCTAATCTCTGGCAAGCTGTCAGGTGCAAAAGTGTGTGGAGTGCTTCCCCCAGCTTGTGAGCAGACCCCACTGACTCTTCCAAGTGCTATCCAGAGCATGCTGCTCTGCCAAAGCCTGACATGCAGGGCACTCTCCTATTGACTGGTCTGATGTCTGCTAATTGTGGACCAAAAGTATTAAATTAGCAAGGCAAGAGCCTGCCATTTGCTGCTTCTTCTCTCTCTCTCTGTGTTCTAATTTGCTTGAATCAGGCACTCAAGAGGAATTCTGAGAGGAGGAAGCTTGTTAGCTAAAATATACTTCTCCATTCACTTGATTTCATCTGCCAAAAGCCTCAAGCAAAAGTGCAAGTAAGGACAGATAAAAGGGTAGTAATTAGAGCATATCCTGATTATTTGCTTTTATTTGTTTCAAATTATTTATGTTTGAAGCTCAACATGACCCAGCAATGTGTGTTTGCAGCCCAGAAAGCCAACTGTATCCTGGGCTGCATCCAAAGGACTAGCAGGTGGAGGGAGGGAATTCTTGCTCTCTACTCACTCACCTGGAGTGTTGTGTCCAGCTCTGGGGCTCCTAACATAGCATGGACATGGACTAAGTCCAGAGGAGCTGTTTTGACCTTCTTTGGACATACTCCAGCACCTCAATATCCTTCTTGGAGTGCAGGATCCAAAACTGAACCCAATCTCAGCACTGCCAAGTGATGCTTTTTGCTTTGCAGGTGCTGGTGATGTTCATGACAGCACCAATTCGATATGAGACATATTGAAGACATCCAGAGAATATAGGTTATATTGTCTAGGAAGATTAGAATGATATCTGTGTGATTGAGAAACACAGATACCTAAATATTTCAGAGAGATAGAATGTTTATCCATCTTTTTTCTTGCTTCCTCCACAGTAAAGAGTGTCAACTTGGAAGTCCAGGGCACATATCTCATGGCATAGTAAATTCAGTCTAGTTTCTATCTTTTGTGCCTAGCAAAGATTGTCATAGTCCCTGGAATTCTGCTTGCCATTTCAGCAGCCAATTATTTAGTTCAAGGAATGCTTGTTAGGTTAGACATCAGGAGGAAAAAAACCAACCCCAACCTTTCAAGTAGCCAAGGTAGTTACCCACTGCCCTCTGCCTGCTTTTGTGAGCATGAAATCTCCTTCTGCCCCTGCTGCAGCTTTTAGGAATGGGAGAGTCAATCATATGTCAGGAATGATTTAGACAAAGTTTAACCCTGCTTTAGGTCAGAAATATGGAAGAGAAGCTCTTCTGAGTTCTCCTCCAGAGACCTGCATCTCTGAATCTAAATGTCTCCTATTGGTTTTCTGTGATTTTTATTTTTCTATGAATATTAAACTGTTGTCTTGGTTCAAGACATGTTGAGATAAAAAATGACATTCCTGGAGGGTGATTCAGTCCATCCTAAGCAGAGGTGAGCATTTGACTAAAGGAAGAGGGTGGAAGTGAAGAGATCTGAAAAAGATGCCCCAGAAAATTGATTTCTCAGTTCCTCTTCTTAGCAAGAAGCCATGAAGATGAATTGAATCATTGGGAGATGTTATTTGTTTTGCCATCACGAGTGTTTTGACTTACTGGAGATAAAAAAGCTGTCTTGTAACTAAGAAACTTTTCCCCCAAACAAAGAATTCTCAGACAGCAAGGAGCACTGCAAAGAAAAAGCAGTGTTTGACATTGCCAGAATGATGAAATAGTAGGATAATGAAAATAAAATTATATATTAGCTTGGATTTGCCATAAACAAATGTTTCTCTACCATGAGTCTTAACAATTTTCAGTGAAGAATTTCTACCTACTGTCTAATCTAAATCTCCTCTCTTTTTCACTTTATATCCATGACCTTTTGTCTTATCTCTACACTCTCTGATCAAGAGTCCCTCCTCATCTTTCCTGCAGGCCACCTTGAAGTACAGGAAAGCTGCTAGAAGGTCTCCCTGGAGCCTTCTCTTCTCCAGGCTGAACAATCCCAACCCTCTCATCCTGTCCTTATAGGGGATGTCCTCCAGCCCCAAAACTACCCCTTTGGAAGGGTAACATTCTTCCTTAATGAAAGAAGCTAAGCTAGATGGTTACACTAATCTGTTACATCTCAAAAACGTATGGATAAATAAATTAATTATTAAAAGAATTAGTTACTAGTGCCTCTGAGTGTTTCTCACCAGCTGCATCCACTTAAATATCCCTGCTCAGTCTATGAGAAACTCTCTCAAGCTTTCCATGGACTCAGAGAAGATCTAGAGGTGCATCCAGAATCTGAATATTCCATTCTCTCTAACAAAGTTGTGGGGAGGAGCAGCAAGAGGAGGTAAAGGCAATTTAGAGGAAGCCCAATTTTGTCTTTAAAGTCTGTGAACTAAGGAGCAGGTGAAACTGGGAGAAGCTGAAGGTGAATTCCTGCAGAGAGAAGTGTCCCATCCGTGCATTAACTTCAGGCTCCTCATGCCCTGAGACTTGTAAACATGCAGGCAATAAATTCCCCTCTTTGACACTAATCCCTGGCATTATTTTCCTTGCATTATCTTGTCTGCAGTGTAAAACTCAACCCTCCATTATTTTTCTCCCCACTTTGAGAATGTCATTAATGCTAATTGTGAACTTGGCTGTGATTGCAATTTCCCTTAGTTTGATGCTAATGAATTTGAATAGTAATTTGTACTACATTGAATTAGCATCCTATCTCAGAGACCATAGAGAATTGAACCCTAAAGCTCTAATCATCCCTTTTTTCACTTTATTTTTGTTTTACCAGCCAGGCCTGGTAGCTTTTCTGTTATTTGTAAATCACTGAAGAGTCTGCTTACTGCTCAGCTAAGATGAGATCATCACACTGACAAGAGCTCTGTGATATCTTATTACCAGCTAAATATAGACTCCTTGTTTAAAAATCAGGATGAGTTCCATTTGCTGCTATTCTTTGGAATATGTTTGTGTTTTAATTAGTAGGAAAATTTGCAACCAGTAGGTTAAATTCATTCCTATTGCAGCAAATGCAGTCTAAGAGTATCAAAGGGGCATGTTTGCTAAGGTCACAGGTGAGGGGAAAATTAGGCTTTGGCTTTTTGTTTTATAGACAGAACTTAAACACATCTCCTGTCCTCTGGAATGACTTCAGGAAAAACAAATTGAAAAAGAAAAGGTATAATCAAACATCTCTATAAAGACATTATCCAGTGAGGGAATAGGAGTTATGCATCTATCAGTATTCCAAATTTGAGCTGGAATTTTTAGAAGCAGATGGAATCATGCTAGAATTGGACTAGCTAAGAACAGACAACTCAGAATGTCTCCATACAACACTGTAAACTTAGCTAAAGCCTCCAAAAAGAGGTGAAGCAGAGTTTGAAAGTACCATCCCATTTCTCACCTCTCATCTCTTACCTCTGATGAGGACATTTGAACTGATAATGGGCTCTGTAGCTAAAATCCTCAGCTGATATAATTCAGGTTTCATCCTTTGAAGCTTGAATTCCATGAGCTCTAATCATTCCAGACAGGAGTAATTTAAAATAGGTCCAGAAACACCACAAAGGCTTTGGTTATATTGAATTGCACTCTTTAATTCACAAATTCAGTGGAAGATTTGGAGCCTGAAGCTAAGCACCAAAGAGATTCTACTCCTGAGACTATACAGAAATCATGTTGGAGTTCAGATAAAGTTTTCCAAAACACACTAAATTTCAATACACTCTGTTGGCAAGAGAAAGCCCCAAACCCAACAGCTTTCAACTGCCAAGGTTTAGAATGTAAAACATTCAAATCACTTCTTCTTTGCTAAAACTTCCCCAAAAGTCCAAATAAATCCCATTATTTCCCCAAATCTAGAAATGATGCTTTCAGAATAGGGAGAAACCTTTCCTGTAGAGCCCTAATTCTGATTTATTTTTAGGTCTTAAAGAGTTATAGTGGAGACTGATCTCTTCCTCATTGCCTTTGCACTCAGGGGCACAACTATGTCTCAATCCTTCCTTCCTCACTGTGGTCTCAGAGCTATGTGATATTTTATATATAGACATTCTAGCTGTTGCTCTGATATCTTCTGTGACAAAGAAAATGAAAATGTTTGGGCACATTGGGGTTTTTTTTGTCTGTAAACAAAATAAAGATGTTTACTGAGGGGTTAAAGCTATGGTTGGATCAGGGTGTCCTAGTTTGAGTCAAAATAAGGTATTCCATGCCATAGAGGTCATATCCAGTCCTTGAGGCTTTGATATCAAGCATGGGCCTTGGGGTCTCTCATATGAGGCTTAAGACCCAAGCAAAACAGGTGCTTGATTGAGCTAATTAAGAGCTAATTAACAACTAGGCTATATAAGGAGAGGTTTGAGCTAATTAAGAGCTAATTAACAACTAGGCTATATAAGGAGAGGTTTGAGCTAATTAACAGCTAATTAACAGCTAATTAACAACTAGTCTATATAAGGCGAGGTTTGAGCTAATTAACAGCTAATTAACACTAGGCTATATAAGGAGAGGTTTGAGGTAATTAACAGCTAATTAACACTAGGCTATATAAGGAGAGGTTTGAGCTAATTAACAGCTAATTAAGAACTAGGCTATATAAGGAGAGGTCTAGCTCTTCATCTAGCTGGAATGTTGAACACCTGAACTCTGTGAAGGTCAGCAGCCCAGCTCTGTTTCTCAGGGCTCTCTTGTTCTGCCTTCAGCCCTGGAAGACTGAGCAGCCTGAGCCTTGTGAGGATCAGCATCCCAGCTCTGTTCCTACAGGAATCTGTTCTGCCTTCCATCTCAATCCAAGAGTTCCAGGATCCAGCCTCCTGAGCCTGAGTCCTAGCTGCTGGTGAGTCCTCCTGTTACAGCATCAGGGCTGAGGTAGTTGCCATCAAAGTGGGTTTGGTTGTGGCATTAGTTTTATGTGTATATACTTAATTTCCTTGTTGTTATTTTCATTACAGTAGTTTAAAGTTTCATTTCCAATCTCCAAGTCTCTGACTCTCTCTTATTTTCCCCTTTTGTTCCCTGGATTGGGGGAAAAGGGGGAGATAACAGAGACTTTCTGTGACTGGGTTGGTGGCTGACCCAGCCCTAACCCTTAACACAGGTGTAGAGGTTTGTAAGTGATTTGCTCTACAGATTAGAGCACTGCATGTATCCATGCTCATTCCTTACTCCAAGTGAGATTTATTCCAGAATCAGTTTATTCTAACTGTTGGCAGTGTTTAAGTTTTCCTCTTTTCTTCTTGGTTGCAATTTGCCTAACATCACATTCACCCTGATATTCAATCTGCATTCCCCCACTCTGACTCCCTCACCTAAGTCTTTGTTTTAATGACCTTGAGCAAGCTAAAACATTGTTCTGACAAGGTAATCAGTGCTTCATGATTGTTGCAACAGAAGCAGAAACAATAGCTGAGTGAAAGGAATAAATTAAATAAGTAATATATGCAATATCTTTCTTTTTCCAAACTTGAATCTTCGCTTCAGGCTCAAAAGGCTTCCACTGAATTTGTGAATTAAACAGTGGAATTCAATATGACCAAAGCCTTTGTGGTATTTCTGGACCTATTTTAAATTACTCCTGTCTGGAATGATTAGAGCTCATGGAATCCAAGCTTCAAAGGATGAAATCTGAATTGTATCAGCTGAGGATCTTAGCTAATATATCTTCAGGAGAAGTAGGAGATGAGAGGTGAAAAATGGGATGGTACTTTCAAACACTGCTTCACCTCTTTTTGGAGGCTTTAATGAAGTCTACAGTGTTGTATGGAGACATTCTGAGTTGTCTGTTCTTAGCTAGTCCAATTCTAGCATGATTCCATCTGCTTCTAAAAATTCCAGCTCAACTGATAGATGCATAACTCCTATTCCCTCACTGGGTAATATCTTTATATGTATGGAGACATTCTGAGTTCTCTGTTCTTAGTTAGTCCAAGTCTATCATGATTCTCTCTTATTCCACAGTGCAGCATTTATTTTCTAGGGAAGGCACCCACAGGGAGTGGAGGAGAGTGGGGACATGAAGTCATAAAGAAAACAGAGGAGTCCTGAATTCCACAGCTCAGGAATGTTTTTGTGTGATGGACAGTAGCATCTATTGCTGCTCTGATCACCTATACTCTTGCCTTTTCATGATTATATAACACTGTGGATTGAGTGTGAGACACATGTGCCAAGTCTCCACTGTAGATTTGCTTGAGTCTTGTCTATTAAATCTTCCAACATGATGTCTTTTAGCTACTTAAATGCCTTTCAAGCATTAGGATCTTTATTTAGCTTGATTGCATCTCTGTTGTCTTAGTAAAAATAGCTTAACAGCATTGTTCTACCTCATAAAACTGCCTTGATGGCTAAGTTGAAGTGTGAGGACATACTGATTGTATCCTAGATGTGTTCAGAGCATGTGCTCATAGACGATTGGGCAAACTACCCTGAAGTTCAAAGCAGATCTGCTCTGCCCTCATCTCCAGTTAGATTGTTTACCACAGTTCCTAGAGTCAGACTGCAATCTGGTGATAAATAAAATCACTGAATATGTCAGACAGTAACCAGCTCTTAGTAATACAATGTGTGGCAGCACTGAAAGCACTTTTAAAATCAACCCTGTGAAGAAAAAAACCCCAACACCTAAATTAGATTACTAGAAAGGGCTTAAAAACAGTAATTCAGCTTCCTTATGCTGTGAAACTCATTGGGCATTTTGGAGATTAGCAAGTAACTTCAGGTCTATAAGTATGTGTTAGGATTTCTTCACTCATAGGAGCAAAGATACTGCTAGATGATGGCTCCAATCACATAGTTAAAGGGGGAATAGGAAGGGAGAAGGGGGAATAGGAAGGGAGAAGGGGGAATAGGAAGGGAGAAGGGGGAATAGGAAGGGAGAAGGGGGAATAGGAAGGGAGAAGGGGGAATAGGAAGGGAGAAGGGGGAATAGGAAGGGAGAAGGGGGAATGGTCTTGTGTTATCATAAAATCCTAGAATGGTTTGGGTTGGAAATGACCTTTCAAGGTCATCTAGTCCAAGCCCCCTGCAGTGAGCAGGGACAGCTTCAACTAGAGCAGGTTGCTCAGAGCATCTTCCAACATGATCTCATTCCAGGGGCAGCACATCTGCTACCTCTCTGGGTAATATTGTGCCAGTGTTTCACCACCCTCTTGTAAAAGATTTCTTCTAAATCTCCCTCTTTTACTATAAAACCATTACCCTTTGTCCTGTTGCAGCAGGTCCTGCTAAAAATAGTGGCTCCATCTTATGTTCTACAAGAAAAGAACTTAGATCAAGATGATCCTGTCTGCCTTGAAAACATGAATAGATATTACCTATCAGTCTGACAACAATCAAACTGAAGTATTTTCATGCAATATTTAGCAACATGATGAACCAGCTATGGCTTAATTTCATCAGCATGACCATGTTTTCTCATCAGTAACACAGAAACTCTGCTCAGAGTTGAGGTCCCTTGCTGCTAGACAAGCACCAAGCCCATGGCTCTGTTCCTGCCACCGAGTAACATACCTTTGGAGTAACATCTTTAATCCTAAATGGCATCTGTTTGATGCAGATCTCCTGCACCTGATAGCACAAAGTTCTTCTCTGCTACATTTCAGATCAAAATATTAAGTTAATCTTAGCTGAGTTCCCATCTGCAGGCATATTTCAGCTATTTGACCATGTATGCCTTTTGTCAAATGCATTTGACATCCAATGGTATTTTCCACAGAGCTACCAGAATAAACAAAATATGTTGTTTACAGAAATAGCTTGGGGTTGAAACTGGAGAAAAAGAAAATACAGCCTGAGACTTCCTATTTTCAATAGGTTTTGAGCAAAAAACATTGTAAGCTATTGGAGTTTTCTGTAGAAGCAGTATTATTCAAACCAATAACTGCCAAAGAAAACTTGTTAACTTTTTGAACTTGTTGACTTGTTTGCTTTGGAGTTATAACATTTAATAAATACTTAGCAAGCAGGTCATGCAGAATTGTTTCTTCATTCACATCTCAGTTACCACTATAGCAAATCTTCCAAGAAGTCATAAAACCTCTAGGTTCTTCTATACAATGAAGAGAATAATACACATTAATAAAATATATACATTTTTGGCTTTAAGATAGTTAAAGAAAGGCAAAGTAAAAGAATGGGGCATGTCTGTGGAAATAGGTCTTCTCTCAGAATTAAGGTCAAACTTTCCTCAGGGTCTCAGTGGCCTAACCCAATGAAGTGTGCCATTGTCAACACTGAGGAAATGAGGTATTGTCTGGTTTGGAGTCTCAGGATGTTTTTTGGTGCAAAGCTTAAACTCATGTTTTTACATTTTGGCTGAGATATCACCTAATCATGAAGGTTGGAAGAGACCTTTAAGATCATCAAGTCCAACCATGCCTTTCACCACCATGCCCTTAAGTAGAGCATCTAGATATTTCTTCAGCTCCTCCAGGGATGGTGACTCCAGCACCACACTGGGCAGCCTGTGCCAAGGCTTAACAACCCTTTCAGTAAAGAAATTTCTCTTTATATCTAATCTAAACATCCCCTGGTGCAACTTGAAGCCATTTCCTGTTGTCCTCTCACTGTTAACCTTGGAGAAGAGACCTACCTTCATCTCACTCCAAACTCCTTTCAGGTAGTTGTAGAGAGAGAGATAAGGTCTCCCCTGAGCCTTCTCCAGACTAACCAACCCCAGAGTTCCCCCAGAGCCTCTTCAGAGAGAGCCTTTATGTTAATATCCCAAAGAAGACTCCTGTCTTTGCATTCATTTATCCCACACTCAATGATCCACTTATCCTTCTGTACATAAGGTGAAAGAAAAGCACTAAATCTTCCAAATGAAAATCAAATGTATTCTCTACTCTTTCTTTTTTTTCCCCCCTGGGTAATGTGGTCAGAGAGGAAAGCATCATGTACTCTCAATTAACAAATTGTAGCTAACAGCACTTTTCCATAAGTGTGCAACCACATTAAAATTGCTCCTTAGGAACATACAATTCCCACACATCAGTAGGTGGCTAAGTCATATATCATTACAGAAATGGATGTGGAGAGTTGCTTCTGTTCAAGAGATGGCCAAGCTTTCAGATGTTCACTCATCTTCTGTGGACTTTATTATGATAGGAGAGCATTTATCAACGACAAAAAGGAAATCACTTCCAAGTGGACTTCAAGGCTAGGCACTCACTAGCAAGAAGCAGCTCATAAATCAGCTTAAAAATATTACTATTCTTCCATGAAATCATTTCTTTTCCTGGTCTATCCAGGGAACTTGTTGACTTACTTAAGGAGAGCTGCAAAAGAAATATTACACACTCCTTTGTCAAAGGGAGAGGCTTTATTGGAACAAGTTTCTTGGGAGAGACTTGAAGCCAGGATGGTGATTCATTTCTGATTACAGATATTTGGACCACAGAAGATATTCCTTCAACATAACATCCTGCCCAGTAATGCTAAAGGCTTCAGGAAGAGTGGTAGAATTCATCCTTTGGATGATTATGGAATAAAATCTACAGCCCTGACAGCTGCAGAAAGAACCCTGAGGGAAAGCAAACTCTGTGATTATGTGAAACTTAAAGGTCAAGCAATAAGTCATTGGCCAATTGAAAATAAGACCTAGATTTTCTGGCTCTTGACACCATAGCTTTTCCATTAGAATTTATTTCCAGGAGATTGTCACTACAACATGAATATCAATCTCTATTATACTCTTCAATGCATTTATATATATATATTTAGCTTCTATGCTGAATAGAGATTCTGGGAACTAAAGAGCAGCAAACCCTGGGGCTTTAGGTATCATATTGGTTGAAATAATCATTGAATAGAATAAACCAAATATATTAAAAAGTATAATACAATGTCCTATCAGTTTCATTCTCTAAGGGCAATGGTAACTTCTTATTCTTTCAACTTTCACACTACCATAGCACATGTTGCTGGGTGATCAAATGCCATTCCAAAACAAGCTGGTTGAGCTATTTTTTCAGTGAGGAAGAACTATTTTGCCCTAGATTAAGAGTCAACAGGCAGACAAGTACCACAAAAGAGCTGCCATACCACCAAGATGTCTAAAGAAACTCTGTAGTATCAGGCATTTGGTATGGAAAAGTCACAAAAAAAGGCCTATTAGAAAAATCTAAGTAGTCATTGTCACAGAAATATTGAGGGTGGCAGGGATCTCTGGATATCATCTAGTCCAAGCTCTCTGCTCAAAGCCACGTTGCCCAGGACCATGTTGAGTTGAGGTTTGATTATCTCTGAGGATGGAGACTCCATGGCCTGTCTGTATCATTCAGAAGTACTTGAGGATTCTGTTGAATAGACTTCCCTTGCTTTGTAACAGGAGCTAAGAGAATTATTTCAGATGAGGTTTTCCCTAATGGCAATCCTAAAGCTCATTTTGGAAGTCAAGAATTCAAAGAGGACATGGCTAGCACAAGGAGTGGAATGCTGAGTGATGCCCTAATGCAAAGCTGTGGGGCAGTGTCTTGGAGACAGACCTTTCCACTGCTTAAATCAAGTTGCAGACAGAAACTGTATAAAGAGAGAGGTTTGGATGGAAGCAAAGGGAATTATTAAAGGACTCCAAAAGCACTTACACACTACAAAAAAACCCCCTACATTGTCACAATAAAATAGACAAAATACAGGAAAAGAGTTAATGGCTTAGAGAAGGTAGATGTGAAAGCTCAGTCCATTCCACCTCTGCTTCTCCTGTGGAGCTCTTTGCTAGAGGAACTCCTCAGGGGTAGGAAGTTACCAGGATTCAACATGCAATTTTAATTTGTAAAACAAATAGCTTGTGCTAATTAATGGCACTTATTCTCAATTGCCATAACCATAAAGCTCAGGAGATGCTATTTTGTTCCTAATGGTTTGTTCTTTTGCTACACTAGAGTCACTCTCTTTGGCACTGCTCTTTTGTTGCTGATGAGGCAGGTTCTAGGTGTTTGTTAATGGAATTGCCTTGCCTGAGGAGGCAGGTTCTAGGTGTTAATGGAATTGACTTGCCTGATGAGGCAGGTTCTAGGTGTTAATGGAATTGCCTTGCCTGAGGAGGCAGGTTCTAGGTGTTAATGGAATTGCCTTGCCTAATGAGGCAGGTTCTAGGTGTTAATGGAATTGCCTTGCCTGATGAGGCAGGTTCTAGGTGTTTGTTAAGGGAATTGCCTTGCCTGATGAGGCAGGTTCTAGGTGTTTGTTAATGGAATTGCCTTGCCTGAGGAGGCAGGTTCTGGGTGTTTGTTAATGGAATTGCCTTGCCTGAGGAGGCAGGTTCTAGGTGTTTGTTAATGGAATTGCCTTGCCTGAGGAGGCAGGTTCTGGGTGTTTGTTAATGGAATTGCCTTGCCAATAAATTGATTATTAATTAATAAGAAATAGCCCAGCATTCTTTCACTCTGGTTTTCATAATGCTTTCTGTACCACCATGAGTTGTTGTTTCTTTCTGAGCTATGTTGCTGTAGCTCAGAAAGCGTTTGGGCCACCACAAAACAACATCATGATAGCTTATTATTTCCTCTTCTCAACAATGGTTGGAGCAACCTGGTGAAGCAACTCAATAGTATTTAAAGTATCTTTTCCTTCATGACTTCATCTTGCTTTCTCTTCCCCTCTTTAGCTGCCATTTGATTACAGGTTGGCCCTTGGATATTTCTAGGTCTGTGTGTCAGTGCAATGTGAAATTCATGCAGTGTAATAACAATTTTTCTTGCAATTAAAAAGAACCCCTCCTTGACTTACATGGAAATGTATCCTAGGGGAAGGATATGACAAGGGAAGGAAATTGAATCCCTGACTTATTTTTTTTTCCCCCACCTTGTTCAAAGTGCAAACAGGACCCAGCTAGCAGAGAGCTATAGAACAGAACTGAATCCAACCACTACATTTCCTCCTCCAAAATCAATGAGGACAATTAGCAGATGAAAGATCTGCTGGAAAGAGATCATTTTCCATGTCAGCAGGTAGATGAGGAATCAATGAGGTAGTCTCATTCCTCTCATTTCAGCAAATTTGCTCCCATTAGAGGATGTAACTCAGCTTGCTTGATCCAAAAAATGTTTGTCTGTAATGCTTGTGTCTGCATGCAAGGAAAAAAAAACCCACACAATAGAGAATATATAGAGCCATTAAGACACATTCCTGGGTATAAATATCCTTTTTTTCCCATTTATAGCAGAGCAAGGATCTGAGCCAAGATGATTTACTCCCAGGCATGTCCAGGATGTAATAGAGACTGAACTTCTAGCACTTGTGACTGGTTTGTCCCTTCCCAATCCTCTCCCTTCCCTAAGACACAGGTTCAAGTGCCTATGTAAACATATTAATGTATATTAAACCAAGCACTCTGTGTTTCCAACCATGGAAACATACCTCCTTAATTAAATTTGGGTAGATTTTACTCCCTTTTGAGCTTACAACTCTATTTGAAAGATGAAATTTAATGTTAATAGTAAAAGATCTCTTCTAGTATCACTGCCTTAAATGCAGGAGTTTGCTTTCATTGACCATAGAAAACTCAATCTTTTGGAGTTATTAGAGTTAAAACAGTGGAAGATGTTTTATTTTCACAGTTACTCTTTGTCTCTGTGAACAGATTTCTTGGATGTTTATCTCCTCTGTTTTCCCCAAGGCAACACATCCACACTTTCATAAATATATGTGTTTATGAAAATGTTATCCAAATCAGATTCTTGAAAAGATCCATTTTCCAGGTTCTCAAAAGGTCAAAGGAACTATCAATCCTTTCTTTCTTTCTTTGTGTCCTGTCTCATTGCTGCTGCCAAAAGAATGGGGAGCTTCATGGTAATTGTCATCATTATCAGCAGCAGAATTAAACATGCATATGGAATGGATTTATCAGTTACATAAATTGATTATTTAAGAGAATGGCAAGTCTGAGAGAGCAGGTCTCCTTTGTTCAAAGCAAGCCCTGGCCTTCTCTTCTTCACCAAGGACTTTACACATCATTATATGAGCCACTGTTTAGAGCAGGGCCACAATTCAATCTCCTTCCCTCTGCTGTGACTGATATTCCCTGGTCAATAAAACACTTCTCCTTAGTTAAAAGAGAGGATTGCTGGCTATGGCCCTTTCTCTTTCTAGGAGTGTTTCTACTCAAGGTGTGGATCAAGGAATAAAGGCTTGGTTAGATAGTCTTCTTAGCCCTGACAATTCAAACTGGCCACAAAGCATCACCAAAACCAACTACATTGTGCCTTGTTTCACACTCTCAAGCTGAGGGAAATGCAAGCTGGGAAAGAGAAATTCAAATGGGAGAAAAGTTATTAGAATTAGCAAATTATTTCTTTCCTAACAGCTGCAGTGTTTAGTGGAGAGCCTTCTTGTCACTAAAGATATGGAGATGCAGAGCAGAGAGGAAATCCTCTTGTAGACATTGAAGGAAGCCTGCTTAGGTTTGCTTGTCTTGCTTACAGCAGCTATCACCCTTCCCAAACACAGACAAACACCTTTGTCTCCATTTTCCTATCATCAGTTCAGGTTGTCAAAGCTTTCTTTCATCCTGTGGTGCTTGGCACTTTCTCTGCAAACATACCCATTCAGCTGCTTTTCTGTTTCCCTCCCTCTCTTCCTTCCTCTTCCACATTTGATGTCAAGAACTCAACCAAATCTGTCTCTGGAGCTGTCAGTCATTATCTAAAATAACACACTCAGAGAGAGAGGACAAAAAAAAGTTGTCAGAAGAGCCCCTGTAGTGACAGAAACCATTTCAGGGAGCATCTGAGCTCTGCAAAGAGTGTCCAAGCTGTGTTCAGCACAGCTTCCCTCTGAGGGAGGTACCTGGGAGACCTAGGATCCTAAGATAATATTGATGGTGCCCAAGAGGTCTGAAAGGAAGCAGTGACAGCAGGCTGGCAGATAGCATTGCTGGGGCTTATTTGCTTTTTACAAGGAATATCCTTATTCTTTGAGCCTCTGGGCTCTTTACTGATAAGCGCAGCACAAAGCAGAAAAGACGACCAAAAAAAAGACAGCTCTGTCCCCAAAGAGTGTTCAATGCAACCAGAGAGGCATAGATGGTGACAGGGACACTGTGACCCAGACCTGTGGTACCCAAAGCATCATTTCATTGTCCCACCTTGAGCACCAGCAGGGCTTCTCCTGCACCTCCAGCTAGCCCAGTCCAGGGAGAACTCAGCCTTGCTGCTGGTCTGATACTCAGATGAGGTTTGGTTTCTCAGCTCTTTGTCTTTATCCACAGGCACAAATCAAATCACAGAACAATCCAAGTTGGAAGGGACCCACAAGAATCATCAAGTCCAACTCCCATCAGGCACAGGACAAAAAGCCTAAGATCACACAAGGTGACTAAGGGCATTGTCCAAGTGTCTCTTAAACTCCACAAGATTTGGAGCCATCACCACCTCCCTGGGGAGCCTATTCCAATGCTCCATCACCCTCTGGGTGAAAAACTTTTCTCTAACATCAACATTCCTTTTAAAAGAGAGGCAATTCCTTCTGGTGACTGCCAGAGTTTGGTGTAGTTCTTTTGGGCTTAGCAAGGAACAGCAATGAGAATCAGAGAGGGAACTGAGTGGAGACTTCTCTGGTTGCCAATTCCCTTCTGGTTGAATCAGGGGAAGGGAAGAGAGGAAAAGTGGAAAGGAATTCTTAGACAAGGCAACAGGTTTCATTTTCAATAATCTCCCAGGCTGTGATTAAGCAGCCTTTGGATAGGACTCTTTTTGAATTATTCAGGGCAATTTGTACTGTAATCAAATGCTTGTTAATAGGGCTGCTTGCAACTTTAATTCCAAAGAGCTTTGCTTATGTGCCCTGGAGCTGCTCCCATCAAGGTTAGAGAGAGTCTCTGTGAAACAATCTGCTCCTCAGCTCCCTGCAGAAAGCAAAGAGATTCTGCAACTTGTTGTTGAGTAAAAAAAGATCAATAGAGAGCATGTAACAAGAAATGGGCAAATGTCAAAAGGCTCTTCTCCTCTATTCAGGAATGTTGAGGCCTTTGCTATATTGGAGCTTTATGAATTTTAATCTGAATCAAAGAGTCTTGATTTATAATTGAACAGGCTGGAGGAAAGCTTGGCTCAGTACCTATTGCACTGGCAAGGTTGAAGGATATGTTCTTGCCTCTGTCTTTCACTGGAGATGTAACCTCTCTGTTATACCTTCCCAGACTAGACCATATCTTTCCCTCCTCTGCAGAGTCAAGCAGAAGTTGCCCCAAGGCTGGAGTCTGAGCTCTAGTCTGTCTTTCTCCTTATTACTTGCCCTTCATCAGGATAAGAACTGAGATGAAATATTTTCTAGCCAGGAGAATTGATCCAAAGTATCTCATTTTTGTTTAGGGTGCCTTCAGTTTGTTATGTGAGAAGCACTTTCCCTCTGTGTCAGCAAGTCTACATCAGCATCCTCACAAAATCTATAGGATGCATGAAGGAAGCACCATAAATATTAACAGACCTAGGAAGGGGAAAAAAAAAAAAAGACAATTTCTTTCTGATCAGAGGCATATATTATAATTTATTGCTGAAGGCTGAACCAATACAGCAACCTCTTAGTCATTCAGTTTACCCCTGGCAGGTGATGCTGAGTGATGGCTCCTAATCAAGTTTGATTTGCAGGCACTGTGCTTGTTATTGTTCCTCTTATTAGTTTAATACTTTTGTTCTAGGAGTAGCTCAAGGTTCTACTTGACATTAAGGACACATTTTTTTCTGGGGATGGTACAGATTCTTAGTAAATCAGCTCTGATCTCCAAGAAGGCACAATTTAAGGAGATTAAGAAAGAAGCAGAGAAGGTGAAATTATATCTCCCAAGTGATATGAGTCTAAGATAAGAACTGTGCAGCTTGTGACATTTCTGGTTTAGGGGACAAAATAGGACAAAACTCATCTCAAAATGACAAATTCTCCATATTCCCTCATGCACACAAGCCAAAATGAATCATTTTTAGGTCCAGTTGTTCATATTCAGCTCATGTATTTCATGATGAAACAAACACAGTGAAAACTAATAGAAGGTTTCTGTAGGAATACAAAGCTATTTATTGTTTTTTCCAGACTAAGTCTGTGTTCCCTTCAAGTCAGAATGGTTCTTTTAGAATGAAACATTTTGATTTCTCTGAAAAACTCCATTTTTTCAGTGTTTTCCCAAACACTTATGTGACCCCCAGCATTGCAAACCCACATTGTGCCAAGGAATTGTTTTGAATAGCTGATGAGATCTTCGGAGCTCTGATGGCCTTGGATGAAAACTGTCATGGAAAATCTTTCCAATGCCACACAATGCTTAGATATAAATCTCAAACAGTGCCTTGCCTTGCTCAAACTTCCACAGCAAAAAGAAAGAAATCTGCCCTTGCTTCAGGAGAGCAAAACCAGTTCTGTAATCATCATAAATGCACAAAGAGGTAGAAGAGACTTGAGCTGGCTCAGGCTTGTTGTGTCTAAATACATTCTAAGCCACTCATCTTCATCTGAAGGCACATGGAGCTATTAAATTATCTGCTCTGTTGTCCTAATATCAATAGGTGCTTCTAGGTTATCTCAGATATTGACTCTTTTTCCACTGTGGATGGCTTTCAAGGTGTTCTGTTAGGATGGGCAGAGGATGGAGGTCACCTACAGAAGTAGTGGAGTTAGGGATGCTCTATCAGGTATCCTAGTTTGAGTCCAAACAAGCTATTCCATGCTATAGAGATCATACTCAGTCCTTGAAACTTTGATATCAAGCTTGGCCTTTAGGGTCTCTTACATAAGGCCTAAAACCCAAGCAAAACAGGTGCATCATTAAGTTATTTAGCACATAATTAACAACCAGGACATATAAGGAGAAGTTTGATTTTTCACTCTATTTAAAGGTTGAGGACCTGAACCTTTAAGGGTCAGAAACCTAGCTCTGCTGTTGTAGGCCTATGTCTGTTCTGCCTTCCATCCCAATCCAAGAGTTGCTGTGTTCTAGGATGCAGCTCCTGAGTCTGATTCCCATCTGCTGGTGAGTCCTCCTGCTACAGCATCAGTGGGGAGGTAGTTGCCATCAAGGGGGTTTTGGGTGTGATATTGGTTTTGTGTGTGTATATATCTATAACTATCTATCTATCTATATATATCTTTCCTCTGTCTTTTGAGAACCTGATGGTGTTTCTTTTTTCTCTCCCTCCAACCCTCCACTGATGACCCTTTTGTCCCTGCCACAACAAATGTATGAACAAATAAACACATTTTTCAACCTTCCTAATGTATAATTTATGGAGCCTGCACAAGAGAGAGTCAAATGTCAAGCTAGGGGAGTAATGGATAAAAATGTGTTTATTCTCACGGAGAAATAGTGGTTGTTTAGTATTATTATTATTTTCCTTGGAAAGAGATAAATAACAAAAATCAGAATCACCTCTTAACCTTCCCCTCTAAAATACAATCTTTTTTCTTTTAATTTTCAAGGCCAACCTTCAATATTTTTCCCCAGTATCCCAAATCTCAAAGAAAGATTCTTTTCAATCAAATGAAATATTTCCTTTTTAAAGGCTTCCTTCTCATTCTTTTACTTCTTCTTATTGCATTTGGGAAGAAAATTTCCTGGGGAAAAGGAATCTGAATTTATTTTTCTCTAGTAATAATGAAACAAAACGGTTTAGCTTCTAATTTCCAATGTTTTTAACTTTGTTATGTTCTAGTGAAATAATGTGATCAGGAATGAAATGAGGGGTGGGGAATATAGCAATAATGTCTTCCAAACAAGCTCCAGTAGTATTCAGTAACTAATTTATGTTTAGAAATCTGATTAGTATAAACTCCTATTCATTTTAGAGGCTTGTGCATTCAGCTTGCAAGGGTTTGATGAAGTCTCTGCCTTTGAACTCTGGCCCATGGATCAGAAATAGCCTTGTCTGATGTTAGGGAAGGGTTGTCTGCTGCTGGCCTCAGCAGAACAAGGTCATCCAGGTCCTTTAGTTCTGCTCTCCAAACAATGCTGTGTAACAGAGCTCTTTCTCTGAAGGGCAGCCAGGAGAAAAACATGCAGGCAGCAAGATATGTTTTATTCATGGCATTCCCCACCAGATAAGTTCCATTATCTTGTGGTTTAGCTCCCTTTTAAGCCATTCCCACTGGCAGCAGAGTCAATTCCATTNGTTCCCTCAAAAGCAAGAAAAAAGAGGAGAGCAAATGCCTGTTGCTTTTCAAAGCCTCAGAAGCAATTATTTCCCTGACCATTTCTCTCCATAAGCTTAGACACATTACTGAGCAGAGGTACAACAACAAGGCATTTGTCTTTGCTGAGCAATTAACTGGTTTTAAGTCAAAGCAATCTGAGATGATGTTCAGCATTGATGAGGTCAGACCTCAAAGACTGAGTTCAGTTTTGGGTCTCTCTCTACAAGAAAGGGGTTGGAGCATGTCCAAAGAAGAGTAACAAAGCTGGTGAAGGGTCTAGAGCAGCTGAGGGAACTGGGAATGTTTAGCCTGGAGAAAAGGAGGTTCTGAGGAGACCTTCTCACTCTCTACAAGTACCTGAAAGAAGGTTGTAGCAAGGTGGAGGTTGATCTTTTCTCCCAAGCAGCAAGCAACAGGACAAGAGGAAACGGCCTCAAATTGCACCAGGAGAGGTTTAGTTTCATCATTAGGAAGAATTTCTTCCCCAAAAGTGTTGTCAAGCACTGGAACAGGTTGCCCATGAAGTGGTGGAACTACCATCTCTGGGAGTACTTAAAATACATGTAGATGTGGTGCTTAGGAACATGGTTTAATGTCAAGCTTGATAGTGCTGGGTTAATGGCTGGAGCTGATGATCTTAAGGGTCTTTTCCAACTTAAACAACTGTATGATTCAGGGAGACAGCCTGCCCCAGGAATTTCTCCTCACTCAGCTTCTCTGCTGCTAAAGGACACTGAGTCCCTTGGTGAGGGTTAAGCCTGATGTGACTGCACTGTCAGCTCTGGGGAAATTCATATATATTTAAGCACATTAAACATCTGCTGAATTAGTTCTGGGAGGCCTGTGCTGTTAGCCAATCTCTCCTGCCCTTGAGAAGCAAATCACAAGACAGCACACGCTGTGCTCTGATGTTGCGTGCAACCACAGGCAACATTGTCCTCCAGAGAAAGGATGGAGGAGACCCAACACTAGGATACAAATTACTGATGGGATCCATCCTAGGCAATATAATAAAGCCCTGACTTTGCAACCTTTCTTCCCTTGTGACCAGAAATACATCCAATTACATCCAGTTATCCACTCTACTCCGTAAAGAGTCATCCTGAGCTGAGCACATCTGCTTGCCCCAAACTCCAGGTGGAAGGGAACTATGGAGGATGCTATTTGTAAGGTGGTCACTGCCTGGCAGAACCTAAAGGGTATATTAGATATATATTCAGTGCTCCAGGGTTTTTAAATCTATAGGGCTACTCTGTAGCCTGCCAGGACACTGCTCTTCATTGCTATCTTGATACTCCTGAAGGCTGAAGAGTGATGCTGGAGGTTTAGATTTGGTTAGGAGAAATTTCTTCACTCAAAGAGTTGTTAGGCATTGGCACAGGGTGGTGGTGGAGTCACTATTCCTGGAGGGCTTGAAAAAACATCTAGATGGGTTCCTTAGGGACCTGGTTTAGTGGCATGGTGGTGATAGGTTGATGCTTGGACTTAGAGGTTTCTTTCAACCTTAATGATTCTGTGATTCTGGATGGATTTTTCCTCGTTTATCACCCTTATTTCTGAGGTTCAGGAGCCGTGGAAGTTCTCTTGCATGTCCACAGACATGGTCAAGCTATAACTGGCAATGAAGTGGTAACAGGGAGCTGGCAGTGAAGTGGTACCAGGCAGGACAGAGAGGGACAATACAAGTTACACTGTGGGTGTTTAGAGAAAAACAGCAATTATAGAGTTATTTTGTGTCTGTCTCTTGCAGCAACCAAGTTGTGCAAGATGCAAAATTAACAGTTGTTTGAGTTTCCTGCAAGCACTTAGGGTAGCAGCTTGCCAGCTGTTCCCAGCAGCTGCACATTCTTTAACAGCTGGCAAGTTTAAACCTTTTTTCTTCTTTTTAAACTGAGTACTTCCAAAAATAAGAGGAAAAGTTAACGTTCTTTTTCTCTAAAAGAGGCAAATTTGGGTTCCATTCAGGTCAGCCTGCTAGTGTCTATCAATATTCAGTTGCTACTGCTAGTAATGCATTTGCAAAGTTCCTCTTCATGCCCACAGAAGAGCAACTGGAGGTAAATAACCCCAAAGAACATCCTGCCCAGGAAGCACAGGAGCATCCAGCCCATCAAAGCACAATCTCCCCACACACAGGGGAGTCAAGAGGAAGAGGAGCAGCACTAAGCTCTCCTTAGGAGAGATGTCTGAGGACCACTGCGAGATACAACAATCCACTTATCTATACAACCTTGTCAGGTTGGCTTTCCTTGAGAATAGTTTTGTCCAGCTCACATTCCTCTATCTTACTGATGTGGATTGTCATGTCACACAGATACAAAGCTCCACTGAAGACAGGTATTGAAGGCTCTTCTCTCCTTCACAAAGCTCCACAATGTTCCTTATCTTGCCATACAAGGCAACTACATGGGTTCCTTCTGGACAAATCCACCTTCTTGTCAATCTCTGTACTTAGACATTGACTGCTCAGGGTTGTTCTCTTGGGTTTTTTTTTCAAGGGACTGAATCTTTTGCTTCCCCG